>JAHTLZ010000129.1:83922159-83940262 GCA_023846285.1 Phrynocephalus versicolor | reverse complement strand
GTGTGTGTGTGTGTGTGTGTGTGTGTGTGTGTGTGTGTGTGTGTGTGTGTGTATGCGCGCACAGCTTGGAGGAGAGTCACTGCCAGGAAAGGGGGGGTGCCAGAGCTGGAGGGGGCCAGAAGAAAAGGAGGAGAGGAGGGTAGGGGGGCGCCTTGGTCCCCCCTGGGAGAAGCGGTCCCTTCAGGTGGGCTCCCTGCCCAGCCTCCCCTCCCCTCACCTGAGGTCCTTGAAGGGCTGGTCCTCCGTCTGGTCGCGCCGTGGGCTGGGACGGGATGGGACGGAGCCGCGGCAGCGCGGCCAGGCTCCCCCGACCATCAGCTGCTCTGCGCGGTAGCGCAGCAGCAGAGGCCGGGAGCCTGGCGGAACAGAGCCGCAGAAGCGTGGCAAAGCTCCCCCGACCGTCAGCTGTGCCGCGCGGTAGCGCAGCAGCAGCGGTCGGGGGGAGGCGGTTGGGCAACGTCCACGTGGCGCGCCGGGCTCCCGCTGGTCCGGGCCAAGCCGAACTGCTCCGGCTAGGCCCCGACCAGGGAGCGGAGCCTCGGTGCTGGTTCTGCCGCCGCTGCGGCCTTCAAGATGGCGCCCGCCTCGTGGCGCCCGACGCTCAGCCGGCGTTCGGAGGTCTTCCCCACTCAGTGCCGTCGTTGGTGAGCCGGCTGGACGGCTGCGGCTCCCGAAGGTCGGATTCCCTGCGCCGGGTGGTGGTGGGGGGAGGGAATTCCCTGCGCCGGGTGGTGGGGGGAGGGAATTCCCTGTGCCGGGTGGGGGGGGGAGGGAATTCCCTGCGCCATTGGAATGCATTGGAACGGATTAAATCCACTTCCAATGCATTCCTATGGGAAATTAGGGTTTGTATAACGTAAACCTTGTATAACGTAATTTAATTTGGAACGAATTAATTACGTTATACAAGGTACCACTGTATGTATTTAAGAAGCCTCACTCTCAGGGCAACAGCTATCAGGCCCAGCAGCTGCTAGTGGCATCCTCCTGGTCATGTGTCAACATACCCTTTCGTCACTTACTGCTTTCTACCACCACAAGCCAAGCAACTCCTTAATGCAAGCATGTCCAAACTTCGGCCCTCCTGATGTTTTGGACCACAATTCCCAGAATTCTAAGCTTAGATTGCCAATGGCAAAGGACTGTGGGAGCTGTGGTTTAAAACATCTGGAGGGCCAAAGTTTGGACATGCCTGCCTTAATGCCTAGTGAATATTAGTAGCTAAAGTGCTCCAAGACAAGTAGAATGACACAGAATATGATCTGCTTTATCCCGTAGGAAAAGGAAGTAGGAAAAGGGATTCCACCTTGCAGGCTGAGTGTTTTCAGTCTGAATTCTATGCCATACAGGATGACAAAACAATGGGATGGATCTGGCCTGAAAGAAGGATCCTCCTGGTAGCGGTCAAAATCTCGGGAGTTTCTTCCCAGACGGATCTCTTGGATTTCACGAATATCAACTGTAAGAGAATAAAAGAAGAGAAAAGGGTCAAGTAGTGGCACCTTAAAACACCAATGGCACTGTAAGGTTTTGTAGACTAGCATCACCTGCATCAGAGGTAGAGATAAATGGGGAGGGGGAGAGCAGTCCTCACACTAAAAAAAAAAAAAGGTTCTGGAAATTTTACATTTCTAATCAGGGGCAAGATGTGCTATGTTGGATTACAAGCATAAAATTATGTAGTAATTCCTAGGCAACGGTGGGCTTGCTGGATTCAGCAACAGAACCTTTGAGAGCCAAAGTTTTCTATCTATGGTCCAAAACTCTCCATTATTATTACTTCAATCCCTCTCAGATCGGTCTCTGTGCTTCAAACCACATTGTGATGCTAAGATTTCATACAGCCTGCATTTACTGCTCCAACAGCTCTGCAAATATTAAAGGGGATTTTTCAAACAGCCTCCATTCCAAGACAGCTTGATCATTCATATGCATTCTAGACAGGTAACAAACAAGTAGATGCGCCCTGCCCAGGGCAAGTGAACATAGTTTCTCAGAAATCAAAATACAGATGGAAAAACTGCATAGTAGACAGAAGTCAAGAAAGAACAGACAAGGACAGTGCTAGCCACAGAAGCAAAAATGAAATATAAAGGAAATAACAAGAGTAAACTGTAGTTCCCCAGAGAGTGCTTGAAGTGCTATGGGGTGGTATATAAAGTGTTCTGCTTATATAACCGCCCCATACCACTTCAAGTAGTCTCTGGGAGGTTTACAGTTTAATTACAGTATGCAGGCTACACATTGCCCCCCCCCCCAGCAAGCTGGATACTCATTTTACCGACCTTGGAAGGATGAAAAGCTGAGTCAACCATGAGCCTGCTACCTGGAATTGAACCCCAGGTCATGAGCACAGTTTTACCTGCAGTACAGGTATTTAACCACTGTGCCACAGGGCACAGAACATTTTGCTTTTTGAAATGAAGTGTGAAACACCAGAAACTTTTTGACCCACAAAAAGCAACAACTTTTCTTGCAGCACCTTCAGCATTGTTTTGCTAGCAAGGGAAATTAAAGCAATGCCCCTATAATTACTGAACTCCGTCAAAATCTAATTTCTTGGGGGTTGGCATGAATATTGAATGTTGCCAGTCTGTTTTTCATATTTGTTGATATAAGAGTGATAAGAATCAATGATTTTTTTAAAAAAATCAAATTGATTTAAATTATGATTTTTTTAAAATCTTTTTTTTTTAATTTAAATTGTCAAAGCATCAAATATGTTTCTTTTAATTTGAATCCATTCTGGTTAGTGTATTCCGAATAAGATTTTGACAGATTCAGTCTCTAGAAATAGCTCTATTGGCTTTCCATCTGAATGTGACCCTAGGAAGAAACATATCATCACTGGTAGCAAGAATGTGTTCATGCAAAGTGAGGAACGACTACTAGCCCAATAGTTTCCATTGCTGGGGACCATGAAATTCTTAACTCTCAGAGCACCTACTGGTGTGCTGATTAGGGTTTCTAGAAGATACCGTGCATGAGCATCAAAGGGACCAAGTTTGGAAATTCCTATAGTAGATTTCTTTTAAAAACAACTTAGTGGAAAGTGGAAAGAAACAATACAGTATTGGTATAATTGTTTAGGATAGACTTGCTGTTTTGCACTTATACAATGTGCCTTCACAGCAAGACTCATTCTGGAACTTGATAGGAGTATACATTTCCCCCCTCCAATTTCAGAGACAGTAAGAAAAAATTGTTAGCACCATCCCTCATAATAGATTTTTTTACTCTTTTCTTTAACCGCTTGCTTTCTCTTTTAGCTTTAACATTGCCTCTTATTGCTGCAATATGCCCTTCAATTCCTTCTTCCCAAACTTGAATATGTCTTAAATGTACTCTACTGTATATTGTCCCTCATTACTGTAAGCTGCCTCGGGTCCTTTTCAAAGGAGAAAGGTGGGGTAAAAATACTGTAAAATAAATACGTAAAATCCTTATCTGGAACAGTCATATATTTATATTTGAAATACCATTCAAAGAATCTAAAGACTAACCAAGAGAAACTCTCTTTCGTGATAAAGGCGGTGAGTACTGAAGCTTACATGGGCACAGGAAAGGAAAGAAGAGACCATTTTTGTCAACCTCAAACTGCCAATGAAAGCTCACAGACTTGTCTGCAAGAGACAATCTGCTTCCTGGAAATTGATTGTCAAAACCCTCTGTGGAATCGGTTAATGGCATTTCTGACTCACAGTCTTCCAGACACAAGACGTTTCCAAGTAGCACACGGGGATGCCCTCTGCAGGGATGACATGTGATATAGCTCAACATTTGCATGCCTTTTCACCGATGGCAAAATAAATGCATGGTACTTCATGTGACCAACGTTTTTTGGTCCGTTTTGATTTTAATTGTGGCCCTTGAGCTAATAAAAGCTAAAGGAAAAGCAAAGGAGAGAAGCAGCAGTGAGAGAAAAGACACATTTCTACAAATTCTCCACAGGGTTTCAGTCTCTCTCTCTCTCTCTCTCTCTCTCTCTCTCTCTCTCTCTCTCTCTCTTTAAAGACCCATTCTGATGGATCAAACACACGATAGCTTTTCAAGAAAATATCTCTCTCTAATCTGTTAAATTGCAGGATCTAATAAATATTTTTTTCAGAAGACACACCAATTGAATTATAAGTAAAAGGAAAAAAAGGAACCCATTAAACTTAAAACTATCAGAATGGACAACTCTAGAAAGTCCTGGGATATAGGACTCACACCACTTTGGTTGCTTTGGTAAAGCAAAGTGTTCTGCTTATATACCACCCCATAGCACTTCAAGCACTCTCTGGGCTTGATAATTTAATTATGCAGGCTACAGACTGATGATCTATGCTAGAAATTGGATAAGGGGAGCACAACTTGATCAGTTCTCCTGGACCTTTTAGCAGTATTTGATACCATTGACCATATCTTGGTGGGCTTGGTCCTTGAACATTGCTCAAAGACAATAATGGGCCAGATGTGCACAAAATGGAGTTGTTACTGGTCCATATGAAGTCAGATTCAAGAATCAGTATCCATCCTGTTCTACAAGGAGTTGCATTCCCCATGTCAGGTCAGCTTCATAGTTCGTGAGTGTACCTTGACTCAGCCCTGTTGTTGGACTCTAAGAGTGGCAGCAGTGGTGAGGATAGCTAGTGCACAATTTCACTAAGTAAGCCACCTATAATATTTCCTGAACCAACCTGACTTAGCAACACTCATCCATGATGTAGTTCCATCTAACTTTGCCTACTGCAATGTAAGGCTACCCTTGAAGAGGGACTGGGACCTTCAATTGGTGCAACATGTGGCAGCTATGCTACTAACTGATGCTAGGTATTGCGATCATATGGCATGAACACCGAAATATGTGCAGTGGTTGCCACTTGTTCCTTAGGCCCAATTCAATGTACTGTATTGGCTTTAAAGTTAAAGCCCTAAACAGCTTAGAGCCTGGCTATCTAAGGGCCCATCTGAACCATTGCAAAACTGTTTTGACTTCAAGATCTTCAGAAAAGGCCCTCTTAACAGTACTAACAGTTTCAGAGGCCTGCCTAACAAACACCAGGGAAAATGCCTTTTCCTGCATGGCCCCCAAACTATAGATTGCACTTCCTTTCCAAGTTGTAATCTATTTCTACTCTTGACAGGTTTTAAGAAGGGAATAAAAACACATATTTTTAGATTGGCCTTCCTTTGATGTTTCACCTATCCTGTTGTGTTGCTTTTAATCTGTATCCTTTGTTGATTTTAATGACTTTTACTGTTCTTCTTCATTTTAATGGCTTTATGGTGGTGGGGGGTCACTTTAATTTTATCAATTTTTCTCCTAAGTGTAGTTTCCTTTGTTTTTATTCTTCTAAAAAGCCTTGACTGCTATCTTTTTAGTGGAAAGGCAGAATAGAAGTGTAATTTAAATAAGCAAGCAAGCAAACAAACAAACAAACAATTATGGATACAACAGTCTCCCAGGAATTAGAAACAAAGTTTGCACCCCAAGATATGAGTTTTGACACAAGTCAGAACTGGGTGCAATCTGACGCTTGTTTGCCACATGGGAGTTACAGACAAGTCAGAGCTTGTATGTTCAACAGATGTTAAGCAGAAACTCTGGTATGGCACTACTAGGGTGTTCATAGAGGGATAACCCAAGTCTTATGAGTAATGACTGAGGAAGCCAAATATGTATAGCTTTGATTTTTTTTAAGGGGGGGGCTGTCAGACAATGCTAGCCATGTTCAGGACAGATGTTTGCTTGGAAACCAGAGCCATCTTAATTTCTGCTGCTCTAGAGGGTAAGAACCAAACTGAGAAGATTCAAACTACCAAAAAGGAAATTCTGAATGGGCAACAGAAGAAAATTGCCTAGAGATGGTAAGAGCTTTTGAACAATGAAACTGATTGCTTGAGAAGTTCTTACACAGGTTGGATGCTCATCCATCAGCAACACTTTACCAGTCCTGCATTGGCAACAGACTGGACTCTTTAAATCCCATCCGATTCTACGATCTCTAATATTATGCATTCCAAAATAGAGAAAAACAAAAATGAAGCCACCTCACAATCCCTCCTCCACCCATAACAATGGAAAGTCACCACCATAAATTAGGGAAGTCTTCCTACCTCTAGCTTCATTCCAATCCCAGTCTAACTGGAAATGGAATGCAGTACAAAACAGCTTCCTGCAATCCTTTGGGAAACAGCATATCATACAACCTTCCTATAGTTCCCAAAGGGAAGTGGGCAAGCTATAGCAAGCTTATAGAACTGAAGCATACACCTGATGCTCAGTTGATCACATGTCCTCAAATCACCAATCAGATCTTGGATGAAATGCCAGATTCCCCATAAGGGGTTGCTGAAGAGACCACAATGAGGAACTGGAGGTGGCAGAGTAGGGGGAAACAGTGCCAAAAACCATCCAGCATGTGATTCCCATTTTTATTCAACTTCTAAATCTGAAATCCAGCCAACTGACTAGTCAGAAGCAGATGATGAAGAACAGATTAAGTTCCCTTTTTTCTCCCCTGTCCATTCCTCCAGCAAACACTTTGTTGGCTGGATTTCTCATATTTTAAGGGTTATATATGCACTTCATGCACAGCCCTGAAGCCATTCCAGTGGCTTCAACCCTCTATTTACCTACAACTGCAAGACAAGTCTTAATTAAAAAAAAACAAAAAACAAAGTAGTCATTATAGGAAAGAACTCTTATAAAATAACTCAACTATTACTAATAGATACCCAGAATCAGAAAAAGAAACATAACTTATAATTCCAGTCCTTGATGAGACAAGGGGAATTCCATATCTACAAAAAAAAACTTATCATATGTTGTATTTCTATCAGAGATAAGAAAAGTTACTGTTTTGGAATACAAGTCTGAAAATGTTGCAGTCAACATTATTAGCTATGGGATTTTCAAAGTTGATGTTCAGAAAGGCAAGGTTTTCTATTTCTGGTCTTTGTATTAATTTTTTTTTCAAATAACCAGAGCAATTCTTTATTAATGTTCTCATATTAATGAAGGAACAGACTCCCTTATGCTGCCATTCAGGTTTTCACTCCTCCACTTTGGGAAAGGCAATTAAAAGTTTTATTAACAAAATAATTGAAGAAATTGTTTTTTAAAAATGGTCAAAATCCTGTTCTATAATTTATGATCTATAAAATTGATTGATCATCTGACCCTGAAGGACATGATGCTCCTGTGGAATTATTGTCCATAGGGGTCCACAGGATGGAAAAGATGTGTCTTTATATGAACTACCAGACATGACTACAGGCTTTATGTTCATAACCACTTATAACTTTGTTTATATATTTAGATGGTCCACCGTACATGATTGCATTGACTGACTTCATAAATACACCAGTGTTTTTCAATGTTAGCTATAATGTTGCCTTTTGTTGCTGTAATTCCCTGTTCACCAACTTGAATATGTCTTAGCTTTACTGGACTGTATATTGTCCCTCATTACTGTAAGCCAACTCGGGTCCTTTTCCAAGGAAAAAGGCGGGGTAAAATACTCAAAAATAAATAAATAAAATAAAATTTGCTTTTGGCAACTGCCTCAAACACATCATCTTTCACTCTCCCTAGCACTAGCCAATCAGATATGAAGGCGGGATGATGCATGTCCCTGCATAGCTCCTGACTGGCCAGCACCAGGAGTGAAAGATGACGTGTCAAAGGCTGCAATACTGCTCTCTTTTGAGCATTTCACGAGTAGAAGTGTGGAGGAACCCAGGAAGTGGCGGGGTCAAAAATTTTCCTAAACACCCTCTCCCTACCAGCTCATCTTTCTTTCTTTTTTACCTTATCACTACTGTCTTCTCCTTGTTATGGCCATAGTTTTACCTTGTGAAGGCTGGTGACAGTAAGTTGCTACTACCCCATTCCCTGCACATTTGGCTTTATGATAAAGCCAGCCATTGGGATCTCTGGCAAGGCTGTTTCTGTTAGTGGTCATGTTCATGGCCACCTTGTCCAAATTGCTCAATTATTACCATCCTCAACTTCTCTCCACACAAACCAGGGGATATAGAGACAGTTCAATTCATCTTTAGCTTCTTACTTCCACTCTACTAAAAAAAAGCAGAAGAAAATTCCAGACTTCAGTGTGGAAGGTTACGATTTACACAGGATATAATTCTTCCCTGTACAGTGGGAAAGCATACTGAAGTCCATAACTTGTATACAATTTTTCCCAAGAAAACTAACAGACAACTTTTATCAAACTTGTGCTTTCTCTGTCCAGGTTCCTTGAGGGGCTCCTTGACAGATTTTACCTACTTCTTCTCCTACTGGTCCACATGTTGGCTAGGTCTGCAACTTGACACGCAAAAAAACAAAGACTATGTTAGAAGAAATGCAAACTGCTCAATTATTTCTTCTCTAAGCTGCAAATAAACACAGAATGCCACAGCCCAACACCAGCCAGCCGCCTGCAGGTAAACAGGAAGCCAATCCGTGCTTTCCAACACTCCCACTTGTCATGAGTACAGCAATGCTCTTGTTCTAGCAAAAACGATGATTTTAGTCAGGGTCAGAGGTCACCGATCCCACACACTGGGGTTTAGTTGCACAAACATTCACTCTTCCTTGTTAGTGCAATTCTAGTTGGGTGAAATGAGACTTGAGCAGCTGGAGGAAGATGGCTGGCACAAGGGAAAACACAATAGCCTGGAGGTGGTAATTTGTTCCTGTGGCCTGAGGCTGCTCAGAAATAGCCCTCCAAGGGCAACAGATGAATGTCATAATAAGATGAGAACATTACAGAGGCCTGGAATAAGAGAAGAAGAGAAGGGCACACTGGGAAAACTTGGAGAACACGCTTAATATTACACAAAGGTTCCAATGAGGCTGAGTTTGTCTCTCAAGTGATACTTCAAATGCAAAACTCCCAACTATTTCTCCTCTTAGTTTCATGTTAGGGGGATCAGAACAGTATTCAAGGAACCAGTCAAACAAAATCTGAACTTATAGTCCCCCCTCCCCACCCACACACACATACCATGATTTCTGTTCTAATTATTTCTCCGGTGATTGGCAATAAGAACAGCTATGGAATTTACACAAGCCCTGCATTTAAGGAAATGAGTGGTCATCTGCTCATTCCTCATAGCAGGAGGTGGTATGCCTGGCCAACGTCCAGCTCTGAGGGGAATTTTCTTGGCCTTGCCTTGAAACAAAATACAGTGGTACCTTGTATAAAGGAATTAATTCGTTCCAAATGAAATTATGTTAAGCAAGTTTTCCTTTATACAAATTCCCATAGGAATGCATTGAAAATGGAGGAATCCCATTTTTATGTTGTACGGATTTTCCCCATAGGCGATTATGTTAAACAAATTTCCCCTATCTCCGGAATTTTTTATGTTGTACAAATTTTATGTTATACAAGCTGTTTGTTATACAAGGGTCCACTGTACAGCTATGTGCAGTCTTGAGGCACTGACTAAAGTAGGCCTTGTTTATGTTAAATTCTTAGATAACAGTAAACATCTTGGGGATTGTTTATCAGTTAGAGAATAACAGAAAGCTGCTTTATATTGAGTGAGACCATTGGTCTCTCTTACTCAGTATAGTCTACTCTGACTGGCAGTTGATCTGGACAGCTCAGTGGTTTAGGTAGAGATGGGGAGTTCAATGCTCCACTGAACCTCTGAAGGAAAGATCCAGTCTGTACAGCTATAAACAAACTTCACAGTCCAAAGACGCTCCAGGATGAAAGAATGAGAAACCACGTATGTGCATTCTCAGCTTTCCATCCTCCTGAGGTCGGTAAAATGAGTACCCAGCTTGCTTGGTGGAGGGGGGGCGCAATGTGTAGCTTGCATAATTGAATTGTAAACTGCCCAGAGAGTGCTTGAAGCACTATAGGGTGGTATATAAGCAGAACACTTTGCTCTGCTTTGCTTTCTCTACCTAGAAAGAGTCATCATAAAGTCAGTACTGAATGGATGGCACACAATTATTATTATTAATTAAAATAATTAATTATTTAAAAACTTAAAATCAAATGTTTCACAGCTAGGTTACGAACATGTGAATTCACAGGATTATTAGCTAAAACTGAATCACACAAAAAGCTGGTAACACCGAGCACACAAAAGATCTCCATCAGAAACATGACATACTAAGCTGGACACTGCTGCCACAGAGCAGCTTCTAAGAGAGCGCACCCAACTGCAATAAGAAATGCCCTTCAAGTCTGAATCTTCAGTAATCTAAATAAATGCTTCTTACTCCATAGTTCTTTTTACTATACAGATTTCTTTACAGCTTTACACCCAAAGAAGTGGAATCTAACATACAAAATGTGTATGCACCCAATAATCTGATGGCTGAAAGATTTTAAAACTCTTCACATTTTTTATTTTGATGAACTCTCATAGCACCCAGGTTCAATCATGACAGAATCACAGCTTGTCCATTCCACTTCCTTAATTCATCTGACTGGCCTCTCCATGTTCCATTTTGCTTTTTTTACACCACAAACCAATGCTGGGAGTTGATACAAAATTATTTAAAGCTTAAGTAGGATCCTTAAATAGAGTGATTTGAATTTAGCTGACTAGATTCAAAAACCATTAACACACATCTCCCTGAGGGACCTCTATTGAAGTCCTTTAACCATGTGCTGGTGACTCAATACAGCCTCAGTAAAAAGAATTACCACAAAACCACAAACCAACCCATCCGTCAGCCCAATACTGCTCCGGCCAATGCACAACCACAAGGGGGAAATGGTGAAAAGCTATTGTGTACACAGTTTTGACAACTTGGTCCTTCAGCAGAAACTCTCTGAGCAAGACTGCCATGTTACCAAAAACCCTCAACTCCAATTCATAATATTATTTTATGAGGCACTTTAATTCACATTCCCCATGCACAGAGTATAAAACAGTGGTTCCCAAAGTGGTCTATATAGACCCCCAGGGGTCTATTTCGACTTGCAGGGGGTCTATGACAGTGAGTGAAAAAATGGGGGTCCATGAAATGTAAATGGGGGTCCACGTGAGTGGACCCACTTAGGCAGATCATCATCAAGATTTAGGTGTTCTTTAAATGTCTTACACCTAACACAAATTGTTTTGGCTCCATTTTTGAAAGTTTTTTGCAACAATTCTTGGAATTTTAAAAACTTTTTTGGTGCATTCTCAGGTGGCGCAAAGGCAGAAACCTGATCCTTGTGGTGTGCATACCTTTAAAGTCCATTTTGCATTGTGCGTACAGGGTGGGGGTATTTCATCATTTTTCGCAACTTTATCCTTGCCATGTGCATTGTTTTTAAAGGCTGTTTTGCAAAGGCTGGGGACTCATGTTTTGCAGCCATATGACTGATATTTGTACCCAAATCATGGTCGTTTGAAATTCAAATCAACAATGATTACAGTTGTACCTTGGGTAACAAGTAACTTGGTTTACAAGCATTTTGATTAATGAGCAAAAATTTCTGAATATTTTTGCCTTATTAACCAGCAGTGTCTTGATATACCAGCACTCTCATGTGTGTCACATAATCAAAAGTGCTCTCAGACAATGGCATCTCTCCCTCCCGCCACCCCTGTAGGAAGTGGGTGATTGTTTTAGTTTCTGTTTCAGGCAACAGCAGCAGCAGAGTTGAAGGAAGGGGGACAGGCTCAGTAAAGGTGCAAACAGTTGCCATCACCATCAACTTCTGTCCCCAAAGAGGCCACCTCTGTGGGGCCTCTCCACACCATCTCTGCCACCACCATTGCAACCAGGACACCCCCACCCCCACTGCCCCATTTTTAAAACAACCCCCTCCAACGAGGCTTCCCCCCCTCTTCTGCTCTATCTGGGATTCCCCACATTGCTCTATTTTTAAAACAGCCCCCTCCATGGAGGTTTTTCTCCCCTCCTCTGCTCTAGTTGGGATTCCTCCCATCACCCCATTTTTAAAACAGACCCTTCCATGGAGGCTTCCCCCTTTCTCTGGACCTGCCAGAAAGGTTTTCAAATGCAGATAACTGTACTTTGTACTGTACTGAATTTTGCATTTTATTTAGTAGCTTGTATTATATGACAGTATTGTAATCAAACATTTTTGGGCTGTGGAATGAATCACCTGAGTTTCCATTATTTCCTATGGGAAAATTTGCTTTGATATGCAAGCGTTTTGGTTTCAAGCATGCTTCCAGAAAGGATTATGCTCTTTAACCAAGGTACTACTGTACTGAACCCCATTTTCCTGAAAGGCCATTTGGCCTTTGGCAAAAAACAGCCTCATCCTGTCCTCATCTCTGTTTAGAGGGGGACAAAGCAACAGAGTGTGTGGCAACCCTACAAAGCAGAACTCAAGCCAACATTTGAACAGTGATACCTCGACTTACGACATTAATCCATTCCAAATGAACATTCGGAAGTCGAATTATCTGGAAGCCGAACAGCAGCTTCCCATAGGAATGCATTGAAAATCAATTAATCCATTCCAGAGGTTGGGAAAAAAGGCAAAAAGGGAGAACAGATTAATTGCTTTTCAGTGCATTCCCATGGGATAGCTGTCCCAATCCCCCTCAATCAAGGGCAGAAGAAAGCTGCTCTCTGCAGCCCCGCCAGAGAGCTGATTTTGACAGGTTGGCTGCCCTTGGTTGAGAGAGATTGCTCATTGATCTTCAGGCAGCCCAGATACCTTGCAAGGCAACTGCTTACCTCCAGGCAAGTGCTTACCTTCGCTTACCTCTGAGCTGGCCAAAGATCAATCGCTCCAGCCTGGAGGTAAGCAAAGGTAAGCGCTTACCCAGAGGTAAGCGCTTGCCTTGCAAGGCGCCCGGGCTGCCCGAAGAGCTATGGGTCCTTGCTCTGCCCACCAATTTGGTGAGCAGAGCAGGCACTCACTGATCTTATCCCAGCCCAGGCACCTTAGAAGGGAAGCAAGGAAGGAGGGGGGAGGCGATGGAGGCAGAGATCACACCTCCTCCTTCTCCTAGGTCAGGCATGTCCAAGCTTCGGCCCTCCAGATGTTTTGGACCACAACTCCCACAGTCCTTTGTCAATCTAAGCTTAGAATTCTGGGAATTGCGGTCCAAAACATCAGGAGGGCTGAATTTTGGACATGCCTGGCCTAGGTGCTTCAATCTGTTTTGCAGAGATCAAAGCAACCAAGAAGGAGGAGGTGGCAAACACTGTTCTCTGCTCCGCACAACAGCTGACTATGAGAGGTCTGAGCTGTCAAAGCCAGCTGTCATGCAGAGTGGACCACAGTGTTCGTAAGTCAAATTAATTGGTTGTTGAAGCAAACGTAAGTTGAGGTACCACTGTATGTGGTATTCCATACCCACCATTTTGTCTCATCCTCAAGTATGGTGCAGGAGTCAGTGGGAGAGAGGTGGGAAAGGAGATGTGTGTGGGCCATAAACACCTACCCATTCAGCCCCACCTGCCCTTTTCTGGAACAGATAAGCTGCTTTAACAAGACACTAAAGAGGACAAAGCTGCCTAGATGCCCTAAGCACATCCGATCTCACCTGATTTCGGAAGCTAAGCAGGGTCAGCCCTGGTTAGTACTTGGATGGGAGACCACCAGGGGATACCAGGTGCTGTAGGCGCCTGGAGTAGGAACTGGCAAACCACTCCAGTATTCCTGCCAAGAAAACTCCATGGACATGGAGTCACGAAGAGTCGGTCACAACTGTAATGACACAACACACACACACAAAGAGGACAAAGCTCAATCAAGCAGATACAGCTCTTCAAGTTCAGGATTGGGGACGCTCAAGAGCAGCAGCAGGGATCAGGATAGGGTTTGGAGGAGTCTTTGGAGGATAGGATGTCTGTTTTTTGCACCACAGTGTTCTTGGTTATAAATAAAAGGCTCAATAAACCACAGGAATGAACAGTCTACTTGCTCACCAACAAAGAATTAAAACAGTGTGCAGTACCATCGGAGATATGAAATACAAAGTAACACAAAGTTCTATCTGCATACAGAACAGTTCATAAACATGAAGATGAAAAAGCTGCACAACTACATCCGGAAAGCTGGAGTAGGAGAAAAAAACAGCAAAGCAACTCAGCTCAATCCACTACTAGTCTAATAGCATACTTTAAAAAAAAAGAAATCAAACAATTTTACAAAGACATCTTCTGCACCCACACATGTGGGTCCAGCAGTGGAACTATCAAAGGGCTTTAAAGAAGGGGACAAGCTTTTGCCCTTAAGTACTTTTTAATCCCCATAATACAACTAGATAAAATGTCAAAAGCCATTTGGTTGGTCTCTCTTTCCTTTAAAGACACAGTCAATAGGCTACTAGAAGATTAAAGAGATATGATGAATATCAGCACTACAAGACATCATATAAAAAGTAAGGTCAATTT
Organism: Phrynocephalus versicolor; assembly: GCA_023846285.1. NCBI lineage: Eukaryota > Metazoa > Chordata > Lepidosauria > Squamata > Agamidae > Phrynocephalus > Phrynocephalus versicolor. Next base: position 83,925,933 of record JAHTLZ010000129.1, on the reverse strand, counting down.
TTCTATCCTGATGTTTTTTATTTGGTACATTCTATCTGCATACTCAAATAGATTGGACAGAAAATAGGCAATAAATTAACAAATGAGATTTGATGGTCTAAATAAATCATAATGATGTTGAGGGAAAATCCCTGTAAGTGTGCTTGCTGTATATTGCATTGTTACACAAGCACTTGAACAAACCACTGTGCAACAATACAATCCTTGCACCACCTCTGGGAAATGTAGCCACTAGTTTGACCATCTTGCAAGAGCAGAATGACATCACAGAGACCAGTCAATGCAAGTAAAAGTAAAGTGGTGATCCACTGGGGACCAAGGAAATCCTAAATTCCCATAGAGTTTGATGACAACTGAAATTGTGGAGGGGGGGGGGCTCTCATGGATGTGGGAATAGTTAACTGCAGATCTCAACATATCACTTAACGTGGGAAAGAGCCAGGCAGTATTTTAAAAGGCACTGAAAAGAAAGTTATCATTGTGATGACCAGTGAGTATACAAACATCCAATGGGCACGCATACATGTCCAACTAAGTACTTGTCTCTACTGCAGCAAACACCCACCATTGCTTACACACCCTCAAAGCAAAGGAAAGCAGTTGTGCTTTGATCCAGCTCCATGACATGCTGAATTATTGCTTGCTGGTGTTTAAACCAGGAACTAGTGACCGAGTCCTCCTCTTACCATAACCTTCCCAAATTTTTACAAGGACCCTTCTGGTTTTAAATTTCTTTTAGAGACTCTATGTGTAAAATTCTTTTAGAGACTAAGTGTGAGGATAGTTCAATGAGATGGAACCCCTAAACGCTGATCCAGTGGTTGGGAGTTCTATTTCACACTGTACCTCCCAGGTGAAGAGTCAGACTCTGTAGCCTTGAATAATACCCCCAGAAGAAGGGAATGGTAAAGGCTTTCAGTGTACTCTCTACCTTGAAAACCCTGGAAAGGGCTACCGTCAGTCAGAACTGACTTTGACGCAATGAAGGCGGTGGTGGTGGTGATCTTTTCCTCATATTTAATTTCTTAGAGAGCTGCTTTCAAAAATTTAATTAGGAAAAAAATCAAGATGGGTTGGAGACGACTTTTGCTCAGAAACAATATTCTGTTGAACAACACTTGCTGGTGGAAGAGAGGGAGACAGCAGGAAAAGCTTGTAGAGCTTCTGCCGAAAACTTGTCGGATACAGGTTACTGGGCCAGATTACCCACGAGTCAAAAGAGACAAAGGGCGTTTATACACAACCCCTAAACTCCGCAGCAAATGGCTGCAAGGTCCGGAGCTTAAAACGTTTTCCCACCAGCTCCGGACCGTACAGAAAATTAAGTGCAACCATGCCCCCATAAGCGCGTCCCAGCGCACTTTTCATGTACCTGCTCTTCCCCGGTGAAAATTGCTTGATGCGGTGTAATGATAGTGAGTGCGGGGCTCTCCTCGCTTCTGTTTGCTGTTTTTTGGCTCCTGCCCCTTTAAGAGCTACTGGAATGTTGAACCGGCAAGAGCAACAGGGAGAACGAGGCAAAATCCCGAGGTGAGCCACGCTCTTTTCTTCCTTTTTTTTCTCCCTCCCCCCAGGCAGCCAGCAGCCAGGGTGGAGACACACGAAGAGCGACAAACCCCTAAGATCTCTGGTCCGAATTTAAGGGACCAGCGGATCTTAGGGGTCGTGTAAAAGCGCCCAAAGTCTCAGGATGCTAAGCAAAAAGGTGCTTTATTGAAACAAAAGCCCAACGTGTATTGGCTTGGGAAGCCTTCTTCAGGGGCTATGTTAAACTGAATGAAAACTGGGGCCAGATAAAGCATAACCCTTGCTGTATTCTTATTATTTTCACTTGTTTCCTTCTTTCCTTTTACAGACTACTGTAATAAAAAGTACTTCATTTAGTATGTATGAAATACACACAGAGAGAGAATTTTTAAGGTGAATTTTAAAACATAAAAAAGGAAGACGAAGCCATAACATGGCACACTGTTCAGTATGGCATAATTTATTGTAGAAATTATGTAAGAACATATCAGTGTGTTCAAATTTGCAACCTGCAAATCCTAAACAACCTAACCAAGAGCATAAAATAGAAAGCGTAGGCAGGAAAGAGAGTTTTGCAGCACTGTTTCTCTACTCCTTTTGCTTTGTTTCAGAAAATGGTTAAAATGATTACATGATTATGTATCTGTGCTCAACTCCAAATACACGCCCTTTCTACTAAAACATGAAAAACAAACAAACTGGAGTCAAAAACTGAAGTTTAAAATACTTTAACTAAGCCTCTCTATTTCGTCCAGTAATAGGTTCCAGCTCTCTTCGCTTGGACTGTCTTAACAAACAGAAGATGAAAGATTCAAACCAAGTACACGCACAATGGAGTCTTTAGATCTGAAGTGCTGGCAAGAAAGGAATCCCATCAAATCAGCATGGTTTGTTCTATTCTCATTGTTAAGCACTTAGATCTTTACTGTCCCCCAAATAAAAATAAAACAAATCAAAAGCCACCAACACTTAAAGCAAAAGGATCAAGCTGTCACGCTCTATTTGAACAAGCATGTTTGAAGAGCTTGGACAGTTAGTGCAGTCTTTGACCATTTTATACCGAGGGGGCAAAGGTGAGTATATTAACATCTTGCAGTTGACTGCAAATAACAGCCTAGTTTAAGATGTCCTCTGTGGTCTTATATTCCCTCTCTAACCTATGGCAAATTTGGAAATCTACTCCTTGACCTCATCCATCACTATCCCCATTTGAAGCCAATGGCTAATCTCTTACAGTGTCACAACAGACTTTACACTGAAGACGTGTCCACAGCCTGGCCAATCTCGCTACCAGTACTAGCTACCAATACTAGTACTAGCAGTCATAGTACTAAAGAAGCTGAACAAAATGAATTCAAAACTCTTGAATACATTTAAACTGCAGGCCAGAAAGCTCTTGGATGCAAGCAAGCTTACCTAAAACAGCTTGCTGGTCCATTTCACCCATCTGCTTCTCAGCTTGAGGCAACAATTGCATATGTGGTTTTGTTCAGGGTGCTAAAGCAAGCAGAGAAACCTCCACCCCCACGCAACTGTTCCAACATGTGCATTTTCCCCCCAAAAGGGATTCTACCTGGGGACCATTGAGCTATAGCCTCTCCCTAGCTCATGCTCTTTGCTGCTACACCACACAAGCTCTGTCTCACCTAAGTTCACTTTTTACTTAAGTCAAACCAAATCAAGGGGCCAACAATGTATTTATACTGGCAACGTGCCTCCCTAGAGCAAATTATCTTCACATGTGGGTATGCTGAAAGATCCAAACGTATGAGACACTGAACATATTAAAAGAATTACTTCTCATTTATGTGCCAAGATGAATTCTTTCTGAATATACCGATCCCACAAGGCCATCAGGAATTCTTTAGCAATCTTGCTTTTGCAAATTACTGCCGAGTTACTATTAGAAAAAGGAAGAAAATAAATGGAGAAGGTAGCATGGCTAATGTGCTCAAACTGGCTGAAAATACCTTCCCCACCCCCCAGCAAGGTGTTGGAAAGTTTAAAGTACCTGAAAATATGAAATAAATTGCAATTTTAATTTTCCAAATTTTTATTACTGCTTTATGCATACCTACGGAAGCCTGCAGAGCTCCTGGTGGCAAATGGCTCATCACTCATCAGATGACAGTTGTTTTCCTTACTGCAAACGGTGAAAGGAATTTTTTTGCCAGGGAACACACTATCTATCTATCTATCTATCTATCTATCTATCTATCTATCTATCTATCTATCTATCTATCTATC
>JAHTLZ010000129.1:83843570-83918781 GCA_023846285.1 Phrynocephalus versicolor | reverse complement strand
AAATAAATAAATAAATAAATAAATAAATAAATAAATAAATAAATAAATAAATAAAATATTCTCTATAAAGGCGATGGCAACAGGAATTTTGCCTTTCAAACACCATTTGGCACCCTCTCCGCAGGCAAGCAGAGAAAATCCATTCCTACAGTTCCCTTTGGTCAGCCTTTTCTACTACTGGGATACTGTCCACTTCCCTTCTACCTCTCTGATATCCATATCACACTCCAGTTGAGACCAGAGATAGCACTTCTATGTTGCATTTATGCACACAAGACCCATGCCAGCTTCTCAGAGAGCACCCACAGGCTTTAATTGATGCTATGATCAAGGCAGAGTTTTATAAACACAGAGGGAGGTGGGCAATAGGCTGCCATTGAGCTGTATGTACCCCCATTCCATTTTTTCAGCCCCAGATGCTATTGCCCACCCCCACTTCCTTTTCACTTGCTTCACTGTCTTCTCAGAAGCTTCCAGAAAGCAAGATAAAGTGGTGCCTCTTCTTAAGACAAATTTAATTAGTTCTACGGGTCAATTCGTTTTACGAAAAAATCGTCCCACAAAATGTGGTTTAATGCAGTTCCCACAGGAATGCATTGCATTCATCTTGTGAGGCATCCCACTGGAAGAAGTCATCTTATGAGGTTTTCCTATTCCCAGAAATTTCATTCGTCTTATGAGTTTTTCCTATTAAGGAGCATTTGTCTTAAGAGGTATTACAGTACTTGTTTAGAATGTTAAGTGCACACTCCTAATTTAAAGCAAAAATGACACCCCGTCAGATGTGAAAATTTTAAAGTGGCCATTTCTGGTGGCAGGGCTTGTAGCCCAAGCCCAATCACGAGTAGCCACTGGAATCGGTCTCTACATGCATATGGTGTTTGTATACAGAAGGTAAGATACTTGACATTCATCAACACAAATCAGACTATAGTGAAAGACTGTGGCAGGAGGAATGAACTGTGAAATATTTGTCTCCTTAAGTGAAAAAACAGCAAAATTAACAGTCATTTTGGGCACTGAGAAAGATTTATCTTTGTCATTTGAAAATAAAGAACAGCAAAGTATTTTCTGGTTGGAATGTTGTGGCACAGCTTCACCCTTGCAACAGAGACCTCGTTATCCTTCTTATGAAGCTTTCCTCCCTAATGTTTGAGGAATTAGAAGTATCCTCTCCCCAACCACCCCCAGTTCCAAGGATTCCTAGGGAACCCCCTATGTCCTGAGAAAACATTTAGAAGTCCCAGAAAGGGGGAAGGAACTCTTCAACGGCCCCAAATCACTGCCAGTTCAGAATTTATTTGATTGGAATATCCAGTTTTCAGGCATTGCAAGGGAAGCAAGCTGTCTTCCAGATTTCTCTTTTCTTCACCATCTTCCAGTCTGAAAACATGGGTGAAAAAAATTCTAAGATGCAAAAATTCTGACCAGGGTGAGAGGAACCTTAGCAAAACTAAACTAAACTAAACTAAAATAATTTTTTTACGAGTTGCCATCACATTCTACCATGTCAGTGTATTATCAAGACGTGATCCAAAACCCAAATGCATGAGGGCAGTTCTACATGCCGAGAGACTCACAGCCCTTAAAAATAATCCCAGAAAGGGATTTGCTTTTAGTATTTTGGAAACAATAACTTGAAATTTATTTTCACAGCTAGTCTGCCATTTCTGTTCTTGATGAGACAAGACAAAAACTATTGATTTAAATTAATGAAGTATCTTATAACAGGTTCCCCTACAGAGAGTACAGCTATTTTTACCGGAACTGCATTAGCAGCTTCTCAGTAAGATGGAAGGATACAGATAACAGATATTAACTAGCACTCTCTATCTGTTGTTAGACTTAAAGATTTTTTTTTAAATGGCTCTCTTTATAAATATACAAGTGTGCTTTAAGCTGAGTCTCCAAGCTCAGATGCTGTTCTGACTTCTAAATGATTGCTGAACATCTGCTGAGGTGGGGGGATGGGGCAGCTGATCCCACAATCAGAAAGGCTTTTGCTTTCTTCTGCAGTTTCTATGCCATTTGGAGAATGGCGGCAACTTGAGACAATTCATCTGGCAGTCCAAATCTACAGCTGCCTACAGCAGCAACGGAGGGGGATTTCGTTTCGGTGGAGTAGAGGGTTGGGCTGGATGAGGAATGGGATGATTCGATCCCCAGGATTCATCGCTATCTTATATCAACTTTTGCAATAGCTGTGTTTTGTAGAGAGTGAGCAGGACGCTTGCAAAATTCATGACTGCCCCCCCACCACCTATCCAAGAGTCACAGGACATTTCTGTTCTCTGCATAGGCACCCCTGATTATTCTTGGGTCTGCATCTACATGGACAAAACTGCTCAGCACAACAAGTATTAACAGCCAATGGCTATTCCCAAGACAGTAGTGGCTGGATATCATCACTTACAAATACAGTATTTCACACACGTGAGTACACCCCACTCACATTTCATAAATCTTTTCATGTGAAAACACTGAAGAAATGACACTTGGCTACGATGTACAGTGGTACCTCTTAAAACAAATTTAATACATTCTATGGGTCAATCTGTTTTAAGAAAATTTTGTCTTACAAAACGTGGTTTCCCATAGGAATGCATTGAAAATGGATTAATCCATTCCAGACGCTATGGGTCGCTTAAATTTATGAAAATTTTGTCTTATGAAATGCAGTTTCCCTTAGGAGTGCTTTGGGAATGGATTAATCCATTCTGGAGGCTAGAATAAAGACAAAAATAACCAGGGTTTTTTTTTCCTTAGGTACATGCAGAACGGTTTTTCATCTTGCAAAACATCCCATATGGATTTTTTTGTCATGTGCAGCATGCCTATTTCCAGAATTTTTTCTTCCTACAAGTTTTTTGTCTTAAGAGGTACCACTGTAAAGCAGTGAGTATGCAGCTTGTATAACAGCCATAATGCAACACACAGCCATTAATGTTTAAACCACTGGCAACAAAATATCTCAAGGTAGCAGAATGGCTTTCATGTAGAATAAAACCATGAATAATAAAGTATTATTCATAAAATATAATATAAAATATTAAGTAGCTTTGAAGTGTTCATGAATGCACCTCATAAGAACATAAGAAGAGCCATGCTGGATCAGATCTGCTTATATACTGCCCCATACCACTACAAGTGGTCTCTGGGCGGTTTTACAATTTTAATTACAGTGTGCAGGCTACACATCTGGGAGCACATGAGACTAGATAACTGTCTCCTGATACCACTCCCCTACATCTGGTCCTTGAGTACCCCGGTTTTAAGCCTGGAGATTACACATCTCCATCATGGTTTGTAACCTGTGATGGATTTTTCCTCCAGGAATCTGTCCAATTCCCTTTTGAAGGCATCCAGGTCAGACATCATCACCACATTCTGTGGCAGGGAGTTCCACAGACTAACAACACGCTGGGTGAAAAAATATTTTCTTCCATGTTGTACAAGGCAGTTACCGTATATACTCGAGCATAAGCCGACCCAAGTATAAACTGAAGGCCTAATTTTACCTCCCAAAACTGGGGAAATTTATTGACTCGAGTATAAGCCGAGGTCGTTTTTATACTCAAGTATAATGGGGCTTGGGGTAGGAAATGGCAACATGTGCTGGGAGTGTGGAGGCAATTAGGAAGTTAATATCATACTCCCTGATTGCATCCACAGTCCCAGCACAGTTGCCAATAATATCCCAGCCCCTTTAGAGCTTCATAACTAAGTCCCCTTACCCCTAAATCTTTCCAGATTTCAGGGGGTTCCCTAAAATAGCTTCAGGAAGGTACCCCCTGCTACTTTAGAGTCCCAAGGTAAGTAAATTTTGACTGCATATTTTTAAAATAATTTTTGAGTGCATTTTAAAAACATGCACTCAAAAATTATTTACTTTTGGGGCACCAAAGTAACAGTGGTACCTTAAGAAAGTGATTTTAGGGAACCGCCTGAAATTTGGAAACATTTGGGGGTAAGGGGCTGAGTTATAAAGCTCCAAAGGGGGTGCCCCTATGGAAAAACCTTCTAATTGGAATCATATGGGAAGCAGCAGCAGCCTTATCTCCCGCCCAATCAGCTTTGGAATAGGTTTTTTCGTAGGGGCATCCCCTTTGGAGCTTCATAACTCAGCCCCCTTAACCCCAAATGTTTGCAAATTTCAGGTGGCTCCCTAAAATCACTTTCTTAAGGTACCACTGTTACTTTGGTGCCCCAGGGTAAGTAAATTTTGATTGCATGTTTTTAAAACAATTTTCGAATGCATATTTTTTAAAAAACATGCACTCAAAAATTGCTTACCTTGGGGGCACCAAAGTAGCAGGGGTACCTTCAGAAAGCAATTTTAGGGAATCCCCTGAAATTTGGAAACATTTGGGGGTAAGGGGCTGAGTTATGAAGCTCCAAAGGGGTGCCCCTAAACTTTCTCATTGGAATCATATGGGAAGCGGAGGCACCGCTATATTTCGCCTGATCAGGACTTGCCCTCCGCCACCATCTGAGCACCTAAGTTTACCCCCCAAACCTGGGAAACTTACTGACTCGAGTATAAGACGAGGCCTTTTTTTTTTTTTTTTTTTTGCAGCCAAAACTAAGGGCTGATAAAACTCAGCTTATACTCAAGTACAGTGCCTTCTGGCCATGGGAAAAATCTTTACTACCTTGTTTTTAGTTGATTTTCCAAAGCAAGGATACCCTTTTGCCCAGTATAGATAAAAAAACTGAAGCAGCTCTTTTAAAATGCACACACTTTCATAAGAATCACAGGGCAGAGTGGAGGTGTCTGGGTCAAAGCAATTGTCTTGCAATTTCTAGCCAAAAATCTGGGAGGCTAATCTGTCCTGAGGACAAATGTATTATCTATCTTGGAGGTGTGTAGACTAAAGCATATGGGCTCCTTAGATGTAAAATGATAAGAATGAATACAGGATCTTGTGAAATAATTGACGAGGATCCAAGAAATTAGTCAATGCCTTGGCATGGGAAATCTTTTTCTTCATCATTCTATCGGATACTGAATGCAATTATAGCAACTCTGATGTAGGACACTGAAGTTCTGAACAATGGTGTGTTACATCCAAAGCTATACGTAATGCTTTTAGGACTGCATGCTTAACTCCCCCCCCCCGCATACCTTTGCATTTATTCTACCCTAAATAATCAGCTGTAACCAACATTCCCTCTAATTTTCAGTCCTGCTGGAAGGTGGGGGCTCTGGCCCATGCACACACATGACTTTGTCCCCAGCCCCACACCTCCTGCATAGGGCTCCATCACAACCTTAACCAATGAGTTACACATAGCTGGATACCTTAAGCCAGGCATACCCAAACTTCAGCCCTGCAGATGTTTTGGACCACAACTCCCAGAATTCCAAGCCTTTATTTCCAATGGCAAAGGACTGTGGGAGTTGTGGTCCAAAACATCTGCAGGGCCGAAGTTTGGGCATGCCTGCCTTAAGCGAATCTTGGCTGTAACATTCCAAACTCTTCAGTTCTCGTTACATTTCACTTTCTGCATTTTGAGAGTTTTAAGATTCACTCCAATACTTCTTTTGGGCTCTGTATCTCTTGAGCCAAATATTTCTTAGCAGCATGTAATAAATTAACATTTCAAATGCTCCTTTCCCTTTGTGAAAAACTAGAGATGGGCACGACTTAGCGGTATTTCCGTTTCCGTTACTCGGTTCCGTTACTCTACGGAAACGGTAACGGGAATTACTCCGCCAGACTTCGAGCTCGAACCGACGAACGAACAATTTGGTCTGATTTGTCGTGCTCGTTACTTGCATCGCGCGATCGCGCGCGATGCCAAGCGGCACAGAAAAAAAGTTTTTAAAAGTTAAAAAAACCCGGTTCCCGGCCAAAAAGCAGGCGGAAATATGCCTGCCGTGCCTCAGGGCACCTACCAGAGGGGTGGTTTCTGGAGGTCCCCGGCCTCCCCCCCTCCTCCCTCCTGGGCTGCTCTGGTGGGACTCGCCGCAGGCTCTCAGCAGCAACAAGCTGCACGGCACGAGTCTCGCCGCCGGCTCAAGCGGCACGGACGGCACAGGAAAAAACTTTTAAACTCTCCCCCCACCCATTCCAGGGCCAAAAAGCAGGCGGAAAATGCCTGCCGTGCCTCAGGGCACCTACCGGAGGGGGGGGTTCTGGTCTGGAGGGGGGGTCCCGGCCTCCCCCCCCTCCGTCCTGGGATGCTCTGTTCTGGTGGGACTCGCTGCAGGCTCACCCGCCGCAAAAAGCCCAGTCTCGCCGCCGGCCACCAAAGCACAAGCAAGTGGCACGGGCGGCACAGGAAAAAACTTTTTAAAACTCTCCCGGGTCTCCCCCCAACCCATTCCCGGGCCAAAAAGCAGGCAGAAAAATGCCTGCTTGACTAAGGGCGCAGGGCACCTACCGGAGGGATTGTTTCTGGAGGGGTGGTCCCGCCTCCCCCCCATCCTGGGCAGCCGGACTCGAGTTGCCATGCCATGCGGTGCGGGCGGGGGATCCAAAATGGGGCGGCGAACGCAATATTGTTTTTGAAATCGAGGTCCAAAAACACACAAGCACAACAGAAACACGCGGAAATTTATAAACTGCCAGATTTTTCACAGTAGCAGTGGGTTTTTTCTTGCAACAAAATGTCTCTCCTCTCCTCCTCTGTCCTCCATTGATTTTATTTTATTTTATTTTTTTTACACCTGCGTAGTGCGCAATGATGGGCTGGCCCAGTGGCCTGGCCAGCCATGTGGGAGTGGATGACCATGCAAATTTTTGGAGCCATCCCACCAATCGCATGGCCACTTGGCCACTGAGACTTCTGGGATGTGCCAAAAAGCCCCCTAAAACCTGCCCTAGCCCCCTAACCCCCTAACCCTAATCCTTGACTCCTTACCCATACGTCACAGACTGTCTTCTTAGTGGGTCAGAGAGGCACCCAGAGGTGCAACCCAATAGCCCACCGTAACCTTACCCGTCATTAGCCTAACCCTAGCCCTTGCACTAAGCCACCTTAGCCCATAGCCAGATCTACTTGCATTGCACTACACACGCAAGTACGATTCCCTTCTTTGTGGGACATGGCAGGTGCGACACGCTCGTACCAGGGGATCAGGTACTTGAGCGGGTCTCTGCCTGCAAATGGTATGCATATCCATATGGTTATGCATGCCATTTTGCAGCAGCAGCAGGTGAGGAGGGGAGACCCCCATGTTGAGGGGTCTCTTTGAGCCTGCTGCTGCTGTTCCTTCCTAGTGGGTGAGGATAGGAGGCACCCACGGGTGCCTCCAGGAGCCCACTTTCCCTTTATAGCGGGCCGGCGGAGGCACCCACCCCACAGAGGTGCCTCCAGGAGCCCGCTACCCCCCCAAAAAAAACCAGTATAACGATAACGAAAAAACAAAAAAACGAACTGACTAATTTTTGCGAATTTTCGCGAAAAACGGAAACGAGCCGACACAGGCTGCCTCCGACACACAACAACTCAAAAACGTCATTTTCCCGAGTCGTGCCCATCTCTATGAAAAACCCCATACCATTTTGTAGAACCAAGACGATCACACGCAAGTAGGTTCAATTCAGGAATCATATTCAGCACCATATTTTCTAGGTATCATCCAAAGCAGCTGGGTGGATACCTCAATGAGTTACATATCTGGCTGTGGAGCAACAGGTTGGTAGTTCAATTCATCGCTGTGCAATTCATCCTATGTGGCCTTGGGCAAGCTTCACAGACCCAGGATGCTCCCAGAAGAAAGGAATGGTAAATCATTTCTGAGCTCTCTATGCCTCAAAAACCTTGAAACATTCACCTTAAGCCAATACAGTAACCCCCCGCCTATCGAGCGGGTTAGGGACCCACCCGACCCGTGATGACTGAAAATCTGCAATATGCGGATGCAATTATTATTAATATCCAGAACAACATGTGAAGAACTACATAAGGATCTCTTCAGTGCAAGCCAATGCACAGTAAAACAAGTGAAAATCACAATATTAAATGTGATGTACACTTGTGTAAAGAAAAAAGAAAGAAGGAGGGAAGCAAAGACCGACCGACAGACAGACAGACTCTATGTTACGTATATCAATGGGTTCTGAATTGGCTGTGCTAACTCAGAAGAGGAATACTGGGATTGTAGTGCACATCTAACAGAAAACATCACATCACTGTGTATCAGCAAATAAAAATGGCACACTAGATTCGGAAAGGGCCTAAAAGAAAAACGGCCTATACAGTGGTACCTCTACTTATGAGTTTAACCTGTTCTGAATGCATGCTCATAAGTTGAACAACTCATAAGTAGAGCAGCCGTATCTACCCCCCCCCAATAAAAAATATAAGTAAAGCAGACTGCACCTAAAATTTGTAAAGCAGCAGCTAAAACGTCAACGATTTTTGGCTCTTAAGTCAAATTGCTTGCAAGTAGAGCTGCTCCTAAGTAGAGATACCACTGTGAAATATTGTGTTTCATTTTGAATATCAAGTATCAAAACGGAAATCATTGCACCAGGAAAGCTAAACAACACTAAAATGACCCAAGTATTAGATATACAGTGGATCCTTGTATAACAAACGGTTTGTATAACATAAAATCTGTACAATATAAAAAAATTCCGGAGATAGGGGAAAATTTGCTTAACAGTATCGTCTATGGGGCAAACCCGTACAGCATAAACTGGTTGCAATTAGGGATTACTCTGTTTTCAATGCATTCCTTTGGGAAATTTGTATAAAGGGAAATTTGCTTAACACAATTTCATTTGGAACAAATTAATTCCTTTATACAAGGTACCACTGTATTTCTCTAGAAAGCAAGGGTTTTAGTGTGGATTTATGTCAGAGGAGGGTTCAATTAAGGAACTACAAAGTGACAGAAATTTATAAGATTATGTGTGCAACAGGTAGGATTTAAGAGATCTTTCTGCCTTCCATATTACAAACTGGAAACAGCAAAAGGAAACTGACAGCACAATTCAGCCTAATATATCTATAGCCTCAAGGGTACAATGTGGGGAATGGGGTAGGCAGATTGGGGGAAAGCTACCTGCTCCTCTGTAAGCCTGCTGGTAAGCAGAGTAAGTACAGTAACAACTGAATAGGGTGAGAGTGGTTTCTATATAGGGTCTATACAGAAAGAAAGTCACATTGTCTGCTGTTGTCAAGCTTAGGTGCATTAGTTTTGTGGTTAGGCTGCTGAGGAAAAAAATACTGTATTTCTATTATGCTGCTATAGCCTGTTGCTATAGCAACAAAGGGCCCACCAGAGTAGGAGCTTTACAGGAACCGGCAATCAAGCAGGATTCACTGTCACGAGAGAGATGGATTCTGGAGCCTGGTCCACAGCATGATAATTGATTTATTCAAGAGCCAATCATTGTGTCTCCTATCCTGTGCATTGTTTTCCTCTGCTAAGTGCTTGGCTAAGTGTTTTTGTATGCAACAGCCTCACAAACTACAAGCCAAAGCTCACAAGAATGCTTGTGATTAATGCTCTGAATAGTTTATATGAGGCTGCATTACAGGAAAGCAATAGGTCCTAGTAATGTGCTCAATGTTTGTAATAATGGCCTAAGTCCAACTGGTGGCCCCAATTAGAGTAGACCCACTGAATCAGTTGCTGCCAACCAAGTCAACTCTTGCTTGCATCCTATTTATTCAATGGATCTATCCCAGTTGGGACTACCAATGGGATGCAGGCCAATATTATTTAACAAAGTAGCACAGGTGCACAACTATAACAGGGAAAGAGCAACACCTGGTAGGGCATCCAAACAGATGTGGATGCACTGCCCCTTTGAAAACACAACCTGCAAGCTTGGTATGTCCCCACATAGCAAATGTTCCATTGTTTAAAGCAATGGGAACCAAAGGATATTGTGGAGAGAAAAACTTTTGACATATTAGGATGCTCAAGCTCTGTTTTGCAGTCCCGTTAGGGGGGAGGGGGAGAGAGAGAGAGAGAGAGAGAACAAAAACCCTGGGAAAAAGCCCTGAAAAATGAGCCATCAACTATGAAGAAGGGTTGAGAATACTCCTCCTTGCAAAATTTGGCTTGGTTCCTTTGCTTGGTTCATCTGCAAATAACTGCTCTGCATGCAGGGTGATGTAACTGTACTCTGTTTTCTCTCGGTTTCTTTTTTTTTTGTGGCACCCTGGGAGATGACCGTGTTGAACTTCTCTATGAGAGATTGGGAAGATTTGTCTTTGACCTTGTAGTGTGCTCCGTCCAGACCTTATAATTTAACACACTCTAGAAAACATATGAATGCAGTGAGATCTCAATCAATTTCCTGGATCTGGTACAGCCCCTGGTTGTATGAACAGGGGCTCAATCTCCATGCCAAATGACAAAGGCAGAAATTAAGAAGAAACCAGCTCCCAGCAAGAAACAGATTGCTTTTACAAGCAGGAAGCCTAGTTCCCGCCCCCCTTACACAAAGCCCTTGACATAAGATATTTGGACAGAGTGGAGGAGGAACATTAGAAAAATCCTATCCTCTCTCCCACTCGGCAACAAGGATAAAGCCAAGTCTGCAGTACTGAAAGTCCTACATGAAACCAAGCATCAGACTTCCTCAAATGCTGAAAAGGGGATGCACTGATTTCATATAGCTTAATTTTTGTTCCTTGGAAAGAACCAAGAGCAAGAGAATACTGTCTAGGCAGGCTTTGAAAGCAGGCCCTCAACATAAACAGAAAGCAAAAACCATATCGTCCCCTAATCATGTATCCTGAAGGTACAATGCCCAGCCTTGCATTCCACCACAGGCTTCGTCCTTGTGATTTCTTTTAGTTTGCATAACCAATTAAAACAAAGACCCGCAACTTCCGGCCCAGAGGGACACAAGTGGACCTTTAAGAATTTCTACTAAGGCAGCAGATTAGATCGTCCTTGACCGCTTGGCCTTTCCACCGCTTGGCCCTTCTTCTTCATTTCCTGCTACGGCTTCTCTGCCTCCACAGCAAGCAATGGCAAATTCAACAAAGAGTGCATACTGCCTATATCCAACACATACTGCCATATCCAAATGCTGTTCTTGGATATTATCAGTATATCAGAACACAGACTAACAAGACATTGAATCAGAATGACCACTCGCTAACAATGCTATTTTTAAGTCCAAATACCCTAATGGAAATAACACACTTCACCATCGTATGTACTAGGTCAGGGTTGGCGAACCTATGGCACGGGGCCCTTTCTGTGGGCACCCAACACCGGCCCTTTCACAGCCACCTGTACTCAGGTTAAATGGCTGTATTGGCACTTTGCAAAAAAATTAGTGGGTTTTGAATCGCAGTTTGGGCACTCAGTCTCTAAAAGGTTCGCCATCACTGTACTAGGTGTTGCATACAGCAAGCATATGCATGATCAAATAAAAAGGGCAGCATATATTTCAAGTCTAAACATTTCCTTTTAAACTACACAGAATCTGCAAGCAGATGAGCTACGTTAGCACTTCTGTGGCCTATGAAGCATGCAAGTGCTCTTCTTGAAAAGCACAATACATATGCATTTGGCAGGCAGGATTCAGTATAAAATACCACTCGTAAGATGCAACCTGTATCTGTAAGTTTCACTTCCTACCCATTTATCATTTTCCCAAGCTTCAGTTCTGTTCACATGCAGCACATACACGTGTGCTGCATGTGAACTTCAATCAAATATATATATATATTTGATTGAAGAATTCCATTCCTTCCCCCTCTAAAAAAGATGAATCTGGAATAAAATTCAATCCAAATGAATCTGTCCTTCTTCCCACTTCATTGGCATCCTTCAGTCTCAAAAGACTATGGTATCATGCCTGGAGTAGAGATCCTAAAAACAACACCTAGTGTGACTAAATAGACCAATTCGGGAATGGCAGTCTCTACCGCACTGGGGGCAGATGTATTCTGTTTCTTGCCCGGTCCTCGAGTTTCGTTCTTTCCGTGCCTGCCTCTTTTCCTCTGCCTGTTGGATAAATGCCTCTTCAAATTTATGTAGACCATGTTGTATCTCTTGCCTCCAGTGTGATCGGAGGTCAGGGTTTCCCAACTGTTGAGGTCCATTCCCAAGGCCTTCAGGTCCCTCTTACAGATATCCTTATACCGCAGCTGTGGTCTCCCTCTGGGGCGCTTTCCCTGCATTAGTTCTCCATATAGAAGATCTTTTGGGATCCGACCGTCATCCATTCTCACAACGTGTCCAAGCCAGCGTAGGCGTCGCTGTTTCAATAAAGTGTACATGCTAGGGATTCCAGCTCGATTCAGGACTATGCTATTTGGAACTTTGTCGTGCCAAGTAATGTTGAATATTCGCCTAAGACAGCGCATATGTTCCCCCTGAACCAATAGCAAAATAAGAGATGAAGGCTTGCTTGCTTAATGGGAAAAATTACGGTATATAGATACTCAATGTGGCAACATCAATGTTGTGAATATGCAGTTATGGGGATGTGTGTCTTTCATATCCCTCCAACTAAAGCAGTCTCCAATGGAATCAATTCATGTATTCATGTAGGAATTAGTCTCAATATTACAGTTTTCAGCTTCCTCCTTTTTTTAAACAAAAGTATCCCTTATTCCAGAATAAATCTCAGTCCTCCAGGCTGTCATTCCAGTTGTTCCTCAACAATTAATCACAACCTGAAAGTGACATATAAAATCTAATAGAGCACCACAACACACAGCTAGGTATAGACAGTTAGGTGGACAACAGTTATAATTTTCAGTCTGACTAGCACACAGTGGTTGAAATACTACTGCACTGAGCGCATCATAAAGTTATGCCTATGGGATTTCATGGGAAGTTACTCCCAGGAGAATATTATATTTGATTACCATTCAGTGAACTACACAATAGACCACACATCATGACCACACAATTGGCCATGCAACTAACCATGCAACTGTTTCTGCAGAATTTTTCCTTGGAAACAACTTCAGCCTAGGTGCAACTTTCTGATCAGTATGTACATTTTCAAGTTATGAAGGCCTAACTACACAACAGAATTTCAGCAATCTGTTTTAAACCTTGCTGAAACTCTGTAACTACAATAAACGAATGACAAAAATGAAGAACATTTATTTTGAAAGTTTCATAGATGCAATCCTACTTAATTATTCACTAACAATTCTTCACAATCCATCACTCGGTTTTTGATGCCTACCCGTCTCTACCTCCCTAACAGAGGGACAACATTCTCTTCCGCGGGACTAATTTATTGTTTGCCCAATCAAAGGCATCTCCAATTCTTAAAAACCCTTTAAGATAAGCAACTGTACCACTAAATTTGAACAGCCTACATGTCAACTGGGTCCATAAATGTGAATAGAGACAAGATATGACCCACAGGCCATGTGCTGTTCTGGAAGAGCACTTCTCCATGACAGTTTGACTTTGGATTTTTGAGGAATGCCATCTCACAAAGCATGGAAGCATACCCAATGTCACACGCTTCACTTAGTAGTTCTAAGGAACAGAAATAGGATCAAATCAATCATAGAATCATTGAATAACTGAGTTGGAAGCAGCCTATAAGGTCATCACATCTAACCCCCTGGTCAATGCAGGACTCCAAGTCAATGCACACTGTGTTGCAAAGAAGGAAGGGTAGGGTTCCCACCCCCAGTCAAGTACTGATGCCCACAAAGACCTCGGTGGCAATAAAGAATTGATGCAAAGGATGCAACCCTAGACTATCAATCTCTTTCTCAGGAAAGCTCAATTGAAATGGATCTATTGTTCCCAAAATTAATTTTTAGGAAGCTTCAACCGAGATATTAAAGTAGTATGTTTAATGCCCCATCTCATGGGGCTCACAAGAGGATAATAACCCATCAATCCACCATCCACCAGTGCAAACATTTTCTTTTGTGACTGATAAAATTGCTTACCAAGAGTTTATTTGAGAGATCAGCATTCTGATTTTGGAGATTCCAAAAGGATAAGTGGGCTAGCTTGGTGTAGAACATACAAGCATCTTAAAAACCAACCATTTATTCCATCTCTGTCAGAGGCACTGGGAAGGGGAAAACTACAGTATAAACAGTGGGAGCAAACAGATACGGAATACAGTCACCCCCCACCATTTCACAGTTCAGGTACTGCGATGCCGCTATATCAAGGGATCGCAGTATCTGCACCTCAGAGCCGGGGGGGGCAGGGAGCGATCGGGTCGCCCCCCTCTGCGAAGTCTCAGGTGGCGCGGGCGGGAGGTCAGATCCCGCAACACCGCCTGTGCGCGTCGCGCCAAGACTTCTCGGACAGGTGTGCGATTGCTGCCCCGCCCCCCACCCGCTTCTGCATATTGCGGATTTTCATGCATCACGGGTGGGGTGGGTCCCTAACCCCCGCGATTAGCAGGGGGGTTAATGTATAAGAGTACACTAGTCTAAAAAAATTATATGGAAAGTAAAAAGTATATGTTTCTTAGTTTCTGGGTCTGTGTTTATTTGTCTTTACCTGGTCATCATTTTTATGTGTACATACTGCATATATAACTGAAAATACATAGAATTAAAAAGAGGGAGCCATGTGGTCAATACAAATGAAGGAGAATACGATATGTGATACTGTACCTTTATAGACCACTAATAAAAAATAAAATAAAAATATGCAAGCTTGTGTGGGTTAATTTCACTTCATCAAGGCAAAGTACAGCACCAGAAATCTGAATGTTCATCATGGTAAGATGGATTTTACCAGAAAGTGATTCTTATGTATAAAGTCCAAAGGTTCTTGGCAGGATGGATTTCGTTAGGCATTCTTTCTTAGCTGGAGTCAGGCAAACAGATGGACTCATATGATTTTCATACAAGTGACACAACACTCCTTGTATCTGACCGAATGGCCACAACAGTCAATATTATCCAGCAGACCTATTTGTCTCAAAGGTGCTACAAGGTTGTTTACTCTGCAGATCAATATTTAGCTCATGAAAAATTTAAAAAAGCCAAAAGGGTGCTGTTACCTTCATTGTTCGACTTTCTACCTGGCACAGAAGTCCAAAACCCACTGCTTTCTACAGTGTCTTATGTGAATGATCCAACAGCATGGAGAAAAGCCATGAAAATTAGACTTAAAGAGTTCCTAGCACTATTTGTTTTTACATTCCAGCACAAATGCCACAAACAGTACTTTGGACAATGAGAGGTATACAAGTGGAGTTAAGACTGGTATTACACGGGATGATATAACACTATGTTCTTCATTTACAGAACACTTTTAGAAAGTTTATTAGGCCTGACAGTTAGGATAGAGTTTCTAATGCAGAAATTCAACCTTGAAAATAAGTTCACAACTACCTCTGGCATGTGGCTCCTTCATACCTTAGTACAGTGGGGGTTGGGACCCCTTTGGGGGTTGGATGACTATTTCACAGGGGTCGACATGAGCCAGTGAAGGAAAAGGAACAAACGGCTTGGGTCTGGAAGAGGAGGAAGGTGGGGGGGAAGAGTTACACCTTGATTGGTTGGAGGGGATGTCAGTCAATGGCACCGGAGGCTGCGATTGGCTGAGGGTGCCTGTAGATAGAGGGAAATTCTCTATGGCCCCTGCGGCATAGTGGCCTGCCAAAGGGGGCTTGTGGCCTCTTCCAAGCAGGCCAAGGGGTCACCACAATATGAGGAACTGTATTAAAGGGTTGTGGCATTAGGTAGGTTGGGAACCACTGCCTTAGTATCTCCTGCAACCTTATTTTCAAGTAGAGATGCACAGGATTGCACTACTATTTTATAACGCATCCACAGAAGGTTGATAAAACCCTAACTATCTGATCTGCCAGTGACAGATGGCTTAGTTACATCTTGACTGGATTAATAGAATATGTTATGTGTTGGCTGCCTTGGGAAAATGCTCCAGCAGGTCCAAAATGCTACTGGGGCTGGTTACAGGGTCATACAATTTTCCTGTTACAACAGTTCCACTGGCTGCCAATCTGTTTCCAGGCACAATTCAAAGTGCTGGCATTAAAGTATAATGACCAAAACAGCTTGGGTTCAAGCTATCTCCAAAATGATATCTCCATTCATAAGCTTGTCTAGGTGTTATAATCATCAGTCCCACCACGTTCACATGAGTGTTTGGTGGGGACACTGGAGAGGGCCTTTTCTGTTGGTGTTTCCAAACTCTGGAGCAACCTTCCACAGGTTGGCACCATGTTTGCTGTCCTCCACGCAGATGTAGACCTTTCTCTTCAGGCAGGCCAATATCATGTTCTGCCATCTATAACAGGACCCCATGTAAAAGACAACCCCACTTTTCCAACCCAAAATTACAGTTTTGCACCTGCATGGTTCTCTCCTTGGCTTACATCCATGTATAAGACAACCCTTAAGTTTTAGTCTAACAATTTTAGACAGTCTTATATACAGAAAAATACTGTAATTTACTGAATAATCAAATAATTTACTGTTTTAAGCTTTTAATATTGTGCTTTTAATCGTTTAAGCTGCCCTGAGTTTTTAGTAGAAAAACAGAGAAAATATATTTTAAATAAAATAAAATGCATTTTCTATTATGTCTGGTCTGACCATCTGCAAGCAAACTTTAAGCACTGCAGACAACCCGTTTACTATCCTGGGAACTTGCAGATGAATATTTATTTATTTATTTATTCATTCATTCATTCATTCATTTTTGCAATTCTAGATTGCTCCGATTTCCCAGAGGGACTCTGGAGGGTTTACACAAAAGCCAAATAAATTAATCCACAATTAAAATCAGTTAACAGGCCAATCAACGTCTAAATCAAACAATAGCAAATAAAGCCGGCAAGATGCTAAAAAGCAGAAGGGTAGCAAAAATACGACAAACACAGGGGGGAACATAACATTACCGATCACATATGGTTCTTTAAAAAGCCATGTTTTTAGGGCTTTTTAAAAGACTGTTAGGGGCTCAGCTTGGCGAATCTCACA
Organism: Phrynocephalus versicolor; assembly: GCA_023846285.1. Lineage (NCBI taxonomy): Eukaryota > Metazoa > Chordata > Lepidosauria > Squamata > Agamidae > Phrynocephalus > Phrynocephalus versicolor. Next base: position 83,901,900 of record JAHTLZ010000129.1, on the reverse strand, counting down.
AGACAGTTTGCTCCATATGGTTGGGCCGGTCACCAAGAAGGCCCAACTGCAAGGTGAAACTTTACAGGCCTCCCGTGGAGTGGACAGCTGGAGCGAGAGTGCCAGTGATGCTCTGGTGGGCTGGGCCGTCACAGGCCTTTGGGGGATCTGTCCTGCCAGATACTCCGGTCCCAAGCCATGGAGGGGTTTGTAAACCAAAACTAATACCTTGAACCTTATTCGAGAAGCAACAGGTAACCAGTGCAGGCGGACCAGAATTGGGGTGATGTGGTCAAAACAGCCCACAGCAATCACCAATCTGGCTGCCAAATTCTGCATCCGCTGCAATCGCCAAAGAAGGGTCAAGGGAAGCCCCATGTAGAGAGCATTACAATAATCTATCTTGAGATGACCAGCGCTTCCATGACTGTCCGCAGGGAGTCACCATCAATGTATGGGCGAATCTGGGCGATAAGCCTAACTTGGTAAAAGGCTGACTTGGAAACAGCTGCCACCTGGGACTCCAGGGACAGAGTCAGATCCAAGGCAATGCCCAGACTGGGAAGAGGGCCACTGTACCCATCCCCCCCCCCCCCAAAAAAAGAACAGAACCCCGGTCTTCTCAGGGTTGAGTCTGAACCTGTTAGTCCGGATCCACTCCAAAACCGCAACCAGGCAGCGATCAAGCATCTGGACAGCCTTCATTGTAGAGGTGGAAAAGGAGAGAAAGAGCTGCGTGTCATCAGCGTACTGATGGCAGCAAGACCCATATCTCCAAATGACCTCAGCCTGTGGCCTCATATAGATCTTTAAAATGATGAAACCTTTAGGTGTTTTAAAACCTTTACGTTGCTTTAGAAGGCATATTTACCCACATTTGTTGCTGTTGTTCAGTCGTGTCCGACTCTTTGTGACCCCGTGGACCAGAGCACGCCAAGCCCTCCTGTTTTCCACATTTTACCTACATACTGACTTCTAAAGAGTGCTGCAATTTTAAAAAGTAACCTCCCCAAATAAAATGGTTGGGTTCATATTCAATTTGTTGTTATGTGTCATCAAGCTGGATTTGACATACTTAATAGTGAGAATGAAAACCTGTCGTTTTGTCAGCGAATGGGTCTTCAATTCATTTTTCAGATTCACACCTTTAAGCTAAACTTTAAGGAAAAACAGGAAATGCCTCTTCCTCTTTCAGCTCTGATGTCTCAGTAGGGCAAGGGAAACAACTGGAATATGTGCAGTTAGTGCATGATTAAAAACTAATGTTGGCCATTACAGAGAATAAATATCATGGCCACAAAAACAAAAAATTAAAATAAATCAAGAGGTGGTACACAATCACAAATCAATTTCAACCTTTGCATTTCATAATGCGCTACTGCTATATTGGAAATGCAAAGTATTTCACTTAAAATACGTTTCAAGTGTTTATATTAAATACTAGGCACTCCATCTCTACCTGTTTGTCTTCTGTGCATCCTGAAAACCTACAACATCATTTTTACCAACACCTACTGACTTCACTGCATGAAGACATTCTATTTATTCAGGATTTTAACTTTACTTTTAAAAAATCAATATCCAGAACAGCAAATATGGCTCACATACATCACAAGGCCAACAAAGCTGAAGAACTACCTAGCCACACTTCCTACTTTTCAGAAGCCACATAGCAGGCTATAAAGGCCTGGACCCCCATTATTCCTGGCAACAGGTATTTTAAAGCATACTGCAGATCTCATTTAACCATTGCAGATAAGCACCATGGATAGACCTCTTGAATTTGTCTCATCTTCTTTTGAAGAGGGCTAATTCCTTGATCAAGGTTGCAACAGCAAATTCCACTAATTAAAGGCAGCAAAATTAACTATAATGTACATGGAAAAATATGTCACCGCTCTCTCGGAATTCTGTGGGATTGGGCTGAAGACTAGGACCCCACAGATGATCCAACATCAACCAGTGGGTTTTGCACTCAAGATGGAACCTGAACTCCTGACACTGGCTGTTACAACTTGCAGTGTTAGCACAACAGTCAGAAATCAGCATGCCATGGCTTATGCAGACAGCAGATACAGTACATACAATAGTCACTAGCAGATCACCTATAACTAGTCAAGATTTTCCCAAGTCAACAAGATAGGATTCTCCCAGCCACTTTCAGCCACTGCAGTCAGAAAGATTTACTGCAGGTATCAGCAAGCAAGTGAACAAACATGTGTGGGCATATTTGCAACTCTAAAGACAAATACATGTATTAAAACAGTGGCATTCAAGAGTTTTGAGCAGGCAGGAGCTGTGATCCAGGCACAAGCTTCTGCCTATTTCTATGAAGTCTCTCTGTCCCAAATATCGCTGCTCGGGTCTTCTATACGAGTTCAGAAGTTCTGTGCCGAGTAAGCGCCACTCAGATGCTGCTGCCGCCTCCTCCTCCTCCTCCTTCTCCTCGTGTATAAGTTCTTTGAAAATACAAAACAACTCGCCTGAAAGCCCCCAGTGACTTACTTGCGCCTTCGATTTTCTCGGATCCTCTGCTCCAAATGATCTGCCTTGTTTCCAGCTTCACTTGGAACGTTTTCCGTTCCGGCCTCTGGGACTTCTTGGAATAAAACAAAGTCATTACGGTGCCCACTTCCAGGCTCCGGTAGAGGTGCACCACTTCGGCTTCGCTTTGGATGCAGGGCCCGTTGGTCAAAACCGACGCCATGGTTGCCTCCCGGGAGCCTTCCTTCCCCTCCAGCAAAGGAAAGAAAAGGAGAAATGGAGGTGGGGGGTGGGAGAAACAAGGAGGTTGGGGGGGGCGCTTCAGGAACAAAAGAAGAGGAATTCAGCTCCGGTGGCAGCGAAGCTCTGGGGAGAGGGAGGGAAGAGGGGAAGTGGGGAATTCTGTATGTATGTGTGTATGTATCGGTTTAAATCCACATCCTTCCCCACTCGCTTCTTTCCCCCAGTTCATGAGTCAGAGAGGCACCGGTTTAAACCTTAGAAGAACCGTTCTTGTAAAAGAAAAGCAAGGCTGTCCGTGGAAGGCAGCCTTCCGAGCAAGCGGGGGCCAGAGGAAGGAAAGGAATCTAGCCCCGGTCCGTGGGCGCCTCCTTGGGAACCATCAACTTTTCCGTCCAAAAAGCCCGCAGAAAACCGCTGCTTGGCCGCGCGCGATCATGCACCATTTTCTTCCTTTTTCTTCTGCTTGCTTTTCAGGCGCCCTCTCTCCCCGCCACACACAAACACACACACACAAACACACCTCCCCAGGCGAGGCTGAAGCGAAACCAACCAGCCAACAGGGGGGGGGGGAGAGAGCGCGGAGGGAAGAGGGGGGAGGGAAAGGGGGAGGATGATGAGGATGATGCTACCCCCCCCAGGCGACGTTCCCGGCCTTTCAGCAAGGCTCGCTTGCTTGACGCTGAAAAGCTCCAGCCCCGCCGCTCTTGTTGCAGCCTTCTCCCCCGCCCTCCACCCCGTCTCCGTTGGCAGATCTCTTCGGGATCGATGGGAGGGAGGGACGGAGGGAAGGCCGAGGCTGGAGCTAAAGATCTCCCTCCCGAGAGCAACGCCAAGGAATGGCTGGAAGGAAGCCGCCCGGACGAGAGTTAAGGGGGCGGGCCGGAGATGAGAGTGGGGGGGGGAAGAGGAGGGGCGAGGGTGGTCGGACGGAACCCCCACCGCAGATTTGCCCAGGGCTCTGGGGTGCAGCGCGCGCTTGCAGAAACATGCATGCACACTTCTGTGGGAGGGGAAAGAAACGAAGCCAAAGGGGCGCCTCCCCCGCGCTGCCAACACATTGTCCTTGCTTTTTACACCGCAGGAGCAGCCCGATATCGGGGAGAGGATGATGGGCGGCGCGCAGGGGGGGGGGTTAGGTCGTCTCATGATATTGGGGGGGGGGGGGGGGGTTGGCGAAGCAGGGCCGAGGGATCTGCAGGGGCCTGGAAGGGGAAAATAATCGAAGCTTCTCGGCAGCTTCCTCGTCTCTTTTTTCCCCTCCTTTGATGCCGCCCCCCCCCACAGTTTTTAAGTAATTAATGAAAAGGTGGGAAAAACGGGGTGTGCGACAGAGATTAATATATCCACACAGTTTTCTGATCCCGATCCCCTTTTAAAATCTCTTAAAATGCACACACGAGTTAGGGAACCCTCGCCGACTTCTCCCTGCAGCCTTCCGTTAAAACAAAAGGCGAAACGGGAAGGGGAAGGAGGAATGGGCGCTTGAAAAGATCCTGGATCCCTTCATACAAAGATCCTGAACCAGGAAGCGCGTGGGGGGGGATTAAAAAAACCGAACGCGTGGGATCGTGGAGTGGAGGAAATCAGGGGTGTGGGGGGGAGGTGCAACAATCTATGCAGAATATTCGCCACCTGTGAAGCTACATGCAAGCCGACAAGCAAAGGCGGCGGCTTTGTACAAGTCAAAAGGGGTTGTGAGTCAACTGTTACTAGAGGATAGATTGAGGAGCTAAAAAAGATTTGGAGTTTTAAAAGAAAGCAAAGGTTGTAACTTTGCACCCCCTTTTTGTAAAATTTGAGATTCTCTTACAATAGCTTTACAGGCTACATTCTTATTTACGGTAAGCAAAACAATCGGAACTTTTAAAAACAAAACAAAGAAGGTGTAGCCAAGTTAAGTCTGTTGGAGCAAAACACCACCTACTAGGTTCATTGGCTGTTTGAAGGTATAAAGTTTATTTGGCATAAATCATGGGTTTTATGCCACTCACATGTGAAGAAGTGAGCCTTGTGCCTCTTATAGATGACACAAGACTTCTGTTATTTTTTCACCTTATAGGCTGGATTGTTTATCAACCAGGGTTTGAGAGAATGGTGCAAGAAAAGGTGTAGCATGTCCTTCAGGCTACAAAAGACTCCCCAGCCCATGTGGCTTCCTTCCCTTGCAAAAGCCATGGCCTGCGCATCTGGCCATGAATTTTTGGCAAGTTTAGTTTCTTATTAACCATCCCCCAGATCTGTAATACCAGTCTGGAGAAGACTGCTGTGGAGTCAAAAGCTAGCATGTGTTTGCAATATTCTGGTGATCTGATAAAGGTATAGTCCACCCTTATCTTGGGATTGTGGACAAGGACCACATAGCTGTTTCATCTACTTTTTTTGTTGAACCGTGAAGGACACCCCAACTAGCTGGCTGATTAGGGCAGAATCTACAACCAAGCAAGGACACGTAGCATCACCCAAGGCAGGACTGCAAACTGAAGAGGGAGGAAATCTTCCAACTACGTTAATTTGGCTGCGGTTGCATGCGTTAAATTTTGCCCCAGTTTTTCTAATACAGTATGGGGTTTGCCTCTACCCCTAGCCCAACAGAAGCCATGTGTTTTGATATGAGGTAATAGCAATGGTGAGTTATTGGTACCCCTTTTGTTTAACACAGTGGTTCCTAACCTGGGGGTTGGGACCCCTTTGGGAGTCGAATGACCATTTCACTGGGGTCACCATGAGCCAGTGAAGAAAAAGGGAGAAATGGCTGGGGGGGAGGAGGAAGGGGGGGGAAATAATGAGTTACAGCTTCATAGGTTGGAGGGGATGTCAGTCAATGGCACTGGAGGCTGCAATTTTCTGAGGGTGCCTGTAGAGGAAAGTTGTCTATGGCACCTGTGGCATAGTGGCCTGCCAAAGGGCTTGTGGCCTCTTCCAAGCAGGGCAATGGGTCACCACAACATGAAGAACTGTATTAAAGGCTCATGGCATTAGGAAGGTTGGGAACCACTGGTTTAACATGTTTGGGAGGCACTTTCTAATCCGCACTGCCAGAAGTGAAATCTGAAAGCTATCACTTCTGCACTCATTGTGCAACGCACATTTGGGAACTTGCTTTAAATAAGTAAACCTAGCCTGCACATCTGGCCATGGATTTTGGAACATTTATGTTTCTTCTGCACCATCTCCAGTTATGTAATGTCCAGATGAATGAATAGTCCTGCAGAATTGAAAGGTAGCTTCTGCTGGCCTTTTTTTTAGCTCTGTATAATAAAAATATGCATCATTGCCATGCGTTTGCTCATCTATGGAACGTGTGGAGCTAAAACTGTGCTTATGACCTGGGGTTCAATCACAGGTAGCCGGCTCAGGGTTGACTCAGCCTTCTATCCTTCCAAAGTTCATAAAATGAGTACCCAGCTTGCTGCTGGTGTGTGTGTGTGTGTGTGTTTTCCGAGGTTGGTAAAATGAGTACCCAGCTTGCTGGTGTGTGTGTGTGTTCCGAGGTTGGTAAAATGAGTACCCAGCTTGCTTGTGTGTGTGTGTGTGTGTGCAATGTGTAGCCTGCATAATTAAACTGTAAACCACCCAGAGAGTGCTTGAAGTGTTATGGGGCGGTATATAAACAGAAGCAGAACACGTTAAGAGGGTGCAGCAATGTACTCTAAAGTGCTTTGAGCCCATCCACAGTGCTCTCACTACCTCTCCCATATTGCTTTTCCCCTCCCCAGTATGTCTTCCCCAGTTCTTATTTGATGGGCATGTTTGTGTGCGAATTAAAGTGTCGTTGAAACTCTTGATGAGAGAAACGGTGAGACAATGTCAGCTCAAGCCCTTTTACACCTGAAGCAGGAGGAGAATTGCCACCAACAGTTCTTTCCTGTTACTGCCACAGTTGTTTCCTGTTGTCGCCTCACTTTTCTCTTTCTCTCTCTTGGTGCATCCAGCTTGGCTTCCCACTTGTATACTGTATCGGTCCCAAATCCATTGTCTGGGTGAGATAGGTATCTGGCTGTGAAGCCAAGAGTTCAGTTCCAAAAAAGCTAGCCTGTGTAGCCTTGGGCAACTAGCACAGTTCCAGGTAATGGTAAACCATTTCTAGGTACACTATGCCTAGAAAACCCTGACAAGGATCAGCATAAATCAGACCTGACATTATGGCACATAGTTATCATTAAGGGAATCCCAACCATAGGCACTACCTTTACTTGGAATTTGCCACTTCTGGCTCACTCCCACCTGAGACCACCTCCTCACTCAGCCTGAAACTAGACTAGTTTCCAAATCTGGAAATGTTCAGCCCCCTCCAATCAGTTCTAGTCAGCAAGAAACAATAAATAAATTACAATCCAGCAATATATAGCTGGAAGGTGGTGTGAGGTCTATTTTTTGGGCTCTCTGGTATTGTAGTCTCATATTAGTGTACAGTGGACCCTTGTATAACAAACATCTTGTATAACAAAATCCGTACAACATAAAATGGGATTACTCTGCTTTCAATGCATTCCTATGGGAATTTGTATAAAGGAAAATTTGCTTAACATAATTTCATTTGGAACAAATTAATTCCTTTATACAAGGTACCACTGTATATTTTACCATGTTTGTATTTTTATGATTTCTTGCGTTTGTGCAAATATGAATAAATAAATAAAATATTTAGAATTTAATTTCACTGATCAAGCACAGTGAAACATGACCCCATTTCATCCAGTTGTGTGAAACAAGCCAAGTGCCCAATATTTATTTTTAGTTATTTATTTTAGAGTATTTTTGCCCCGCCTTTCTCCTTAGAAAAGGACCCAATAGGCCACTATGTATACAACTGCATTGGAGCTTCTAAAATATAGTTGATGATAAAGAACTACATATTTTCAAAATGAAAATGAGTCTCTGCTATTTTTCTTTTTTTAAAAAGTAATAATGCAACCTCTCTGTGTATATAAATATGCACTATTGACTGTATTCATAGGATGTTTGATTCAGCCCTGATAGCCTGATCCTCTTTGTTATTGACAGACCTCACTCCTAAAGGAAATATTCAGTCCTTAGGAGATTGTTACTAACATCTGGAAGGAAGACAAGAGCAGGAACAGCTGAAACACAGTGGTAATTTGTGTTTGATGTTCTTGCTCATGTTATGTTTGTGGACATCTTAAATATCCCCAGAGGCAATTTGTGAAGCTTATGGCAAGAATTGTGGAGTACCTCTTCTCAAGTATTAAAGAGCTCCTGTGCTTCTGCTCCAACATGTGTCACAACTGCCACCGGTATCCCTCAGGCTCTCCAAAAGCCATGATACCAGAAGTGAATCCCTTTGGGTGATTCATTTGCTGGAATGGAACAGTTATAAAGCATGCTCACCTGGCAGCACTTCGACCTTATAGTTCCAAAAAGAAAACAGTGTCATTTGGGCAGTATTAATGGCATACCTCAAGCTCTGGTCATTAGCGTAGGAACCAAGCTGGGAACATGATGTGCAAGGGGAAGAGAGAATTAATTGTTTGCCCCCTTTATGTTCCCTCTTGAAATCAACCACATTGTGAACCCCTCCCTGCATCATATTTGCAAAGGCAGGAAATTTCCCAGTAGCATGGGGTGTGTTTCTAACTGGGGTCATGGTGCAGACAATTTAAATGCCCTCCTCCCACTACACCCCTAGTCCCATTTCACTTTTTTTGTTTCTACTGCTATTTGCCATGGAAAGCTGCGGTACAAACGTTGAAGACAAGCATGTTATTTCTGAGCAAAAGACATGAGCTACGTTGTCAGTGTGGGCTGTTGACAGTTCTAAATACTGAAACGTTTTATCCATACATTTATTATTATATATTTATGTGAATAATTTCACTCTCCTGGTCAGCCAAAAAGATGGCAACTGCCTCAGTAACTCACAGAAGGCAATGATATGACTCACTGGGCAGTCCCTCTCAGGCTCTCTGGGAGTGTTATGAGACCAAAACACCACATATCCAAAGCCTTTCTGGATATGTGCCTATAGGATGGAAGGTGTTGGCTGTCCCTGTTGAGAGACACATCTTTTAATGTTCTCCTGTTTGGGGGCATGCTAAAAGCTATAAATACTGCTGATCTAAGGCTGGGGTTGGTCAGCCCATGACACTCCCCGAGTCTCTCTCCATTCACCTCTCTCAACACTGAAAGGGTAAATATTGGAGGAAGAGTCCAAGGTTTACTCTTCTCCTCTGAGAACAGAGAGTTGTCTCAGAGGAGGATAGAACGGGGGAAGACTCAAAATTTCCTAAGGCTCCTGGGATGCTGTCTCGGGGCCGTAGGTTGTCACTGTTTCTCCAGTTCATAAAATAAATCTGGGGGAAAGAAGGGTAATTAATCTGCATTCCTCAGTGCTAGAACAAAAAATTAATCTCTCTTTATCCTAAAAGAAGCCTTGAAGACCTTGCTGAACCATAAACCAGAAAACATTTCTTCCTCAATTCATTTAAAATTCACCACACCAGAGAGAGATGACACATTCTTTTCCTGTTCAACACCAGGTTTGTTACTGTGTTGGAAGTGCTTGGTTAGTTGCAAAGCAGCATTGGGAAGAAGAACAAAGAAAAGCAGTGGGGAATAAAAAGATGACTATGGAATGCCTTTTGGGGGAGCTTGTTACTTCCGTTGGTTAAAAGCCCCTACTTCGATTTGTTTTTCCCAGACTCAGAAACAGACTAAAACATGAATGAGGGCCTCATCATAATATTAGTTTCCTCTGGAGATTGAGAAAAGAGGGCTTTTTGGACCACGACTCCGAGAATCACACAGGCCTGTCTGGCCAGTGAGCATACTGACTAGGATAATCCTCTGTGTTGTGGTTTTTGTTTGCTTGTTTTTTTTTTAATATTTATTTTTCAGGTCAGGTAACTACAGGGCATGGGTATTGCGAAGGGGGGGATCTATAGGTAAAAAGGGGGAAGCATTACATGATACATTGCATCAATTCCAGTTTTGATACTAAAACTAAATCATGAGTCCAATCTACTAATGGAGTCAAATTAATTACAGGCTTCTTTCACATACGGTGAACGCTTGCATAACAAATGGTTTGTATAACATAAAATCTGTACAACATAAAAAATTCTGGAGACAGGGGAAACTTGCTTAACAGAATCGCCTATGGGGCAAATCTGTACTACATAAAAATGGGATTACTCCATTTTAAATGCATTCCTATGGGAATTCTGCCAGCAGCAGAAGCAGAACTACTCAGGAAAGAAGTCTCTGCTGCACTCTCCAGTGCTCAACCACCACCATCCAACCTCACCAGCCAAGAGAGAAGTGCTCTGACATCCCTCAGCAGGGATGAGAGCATCACAATTCTGCCTGCGGACAAAGGAAGTTGCACTGTCGTCCTCAATACTGTGGACGACCACAAGAAGGTTATCACACTTTTAGATGACCAACACTCATGAAAAACTAAAAAGAGAGCTCACCAGCAATTACAGAAAGATAGTAATAGAATGCTTAAAACTCTTGGAGCAGGAAAACACAATTGACAAGGTGACCTACCACCAGTTATATCCCGGAGAGACTGTCCCCTGCTTTTATGACTTCCCAAGATCCACAGGCAAGGATTTCCCCTCAGACCTATTGTCAGCAGTATAAATTCAGTGACTTACAACATCGCAAAATACCTGGCGACTATCCTAGCCCCACTGCTTGGACTCACGGACCACCATGTACACAATTCAGAGGAGTTTGTTTCTAAAGTCAGGGAGCTGAAACTGGATACAGATGAAACCATGGTATCCTTTGATGATACATCGCTCTTTACCAGCATCCCCACCACTGATGCCCTAACAATGGTAAAGAGAAGACTAAGAGAAGACAGTACCCTCACCTCCAGAAGCCGCCTCAACTCAGACCAGATATGCCTGCTCCTGGACCTGTGTCTGAACACCACATATTTCATGTACAGAGGGGACTTCTACAGACAGAAGCATGGTTGTGCCATGGGTTCCCCAGTGTCACCAACTGTTGCGAACCTATACATGGAAGAAGTGGAGAAGAAGGCACTCAACACCTTCCCAGGGACAACACCATCCCACTGGTTCAGGTATGTAGATGATACCTGGGTGAAAATCAAGACTCAGGAAGTACAGGCCTTTACAGACCACATCAATGCGGTGGACCCTAATATTAGGTTCACTAGGGAAGACACCCAAGACAACAGGCTGGCTTTCCTGGATTGTGCAGTCATCATCAGACCTGACCATGGCCTGGGAATAGAAGTTTACAGGAAACCCACCCACAGAGATCAATACTTACTGTTTGACTCCCACCATCCATTACAGCACAAACTAGGAGTCATCAGGACCCTAAGCCACAGAGCAGAGAGCATCCCCACCTCCACAGAAGCCAAGAAGAAGGAAGACAGGCATCTGAAGATAGCACTTAAGGCCTGTGGATATCCAAAGTGGGCCTTCAACAAAGCAGTGTGCCAACCCAGAAGAACAAGGGATCAGTCTGAGACCCAGACCCGACGGAAGAACCTGGTCATTCCTCAAATGGCTGGAGTGTCGGAGAAGCTTAAAAGGATTTTTGGCAAACACCACATCCCTGTTTATTTCAACCCACAAACACACTAAGTCAGAGACTTGTCCACCCAAAGGATCTGATACCAAACCATAAAAGGAGCAATATAGTATATGCAGTCCAATGCAGTGAGGAGTGTTCAGACCTCTACATTGGAGAAACTAAACAGCCATTAAACAGAAGGATGGGTAACAGCTCAGGACCAGAATCAGCAGTACACCTCAATTTGAAGGACAAAGGGCACTCTTTCAAAGATGAGGATGTACACATATTAGACAAAGAAGAGAGGTGGTTTGAGAGAGGAGTAAGGGAAGCGATTCATGTGAGCATTGAAAACCCCTCCCTCAACAGAGGTGGTAGGCTCCAGCATAGTCTATATCTGCTACTTATCAGGCTGTGCTTTCCAAAGTACCCAGACAAATCAAAGAGCCTTCACCACCAAGGCTATAGCTAACAACCCATTCTTGATGGCTTTCAGCACCTTAGGCCATTGTTCACCTTAAGGCTATGGAATACTATTGTCTCCCTAACGAGCCTATTCAGGCTATTGTTCATCTTATGAGCCTCAGAACAGGGTGACAAGAGGTCAAAGCTGACTATAAGATGGAGTACTTGCACTAGCTGTATTCAGACCGATGAAGCTGTTTGGATGAATAGTGAAACGTTTTTATCTCTCTCAAAAAAAGAAGTCCAGTAGCCATGACTCAACTTCCTCAACTTCCAGATAAACTCACCTGGATGACTGAGAATCTTCAAAGACATATTCCTATGGGAAATTTGTACAAAGGAAAATTTGTTTAACATAAGTTCATTTGGAACGAATTAATTCCTTTATACAAGGTACCACTGTAGTAGTCATGTGTGTGTGTGTGTTGTGTCGTTACAGTCGTGACCGACTCTACGTGACTCCATGTCCATGGAGTTTTCTTGGCAGGAGTACTGGAGTGGCTTGCCAGTTTCTACTCCAGGCGCCTACAGCACGTGGTATTATTTCCTGGTGGTCGCCCATCCAAGTACTAACCGGGGCCGACCCTGCTTAGCTTCCAAAATCAAGTGAGATCAGATGTGCTTGGGGCATCTATGCAGCTCTGTAGTAGTCATATAGAGGCCTCCAATGTTCTCTTGTCTTCTGTAAGTCTTTATCTCTCAGCTGTTCTGACAATATGTCCATCTCTGCTGTTTCTAAATATTTGTCCAACAGTTCTTGATGCTCCGGTGTCTCTTTCGATTTCCAATATGTTTGTTTGCTTTTTTAATGTCTCATCCTGACTTCACAGCATGTTACGTTAAAATTAATCAGTTAAAAGCTTTTTTGTTTCAGATCTTTTTTTTTTTTTTTTTTTTTTTGCTCATAATAAAAGGGTAAGGTGGAAGAGAGAGAGAAGGCGACTCTGTGGGATTCAACACCGATAATTTTGTTAATAGAATTTCTTCTATCAGTAGAACTGTCTCACTCCCTCTGGCTCTCTGAACTACAAACCCTGATCCGGACAGCTGGGAAATACACTAGACCATTTTTGGCTTGGCACGGGGAACCTACAAAAATTCATTTTAGCTCCTTCTTCTGAAAACATTGCTGCACAGTTTAGGTGTACTCCAGGATTCTCCTCTGAGCCTAGATGCCCAGGTTTCAATGCTGGCCAGGAGCACCTTTCCACAATTAAGAGAACTAGAACACCAGCTTCAGCTAGCCTGATCTGGCCACTGTGACAGACGCCTTTGTTGCATCCCAGCAGAATTAATGCAACACACTTGACATGGGGGAACGTTTCCCTTTGGAATAATCAGAAATGGAATGGAATGTCATCAGAAAGTGCTTGGAAGCCAAAGCGCTACAGCCAAATTGTTAACTGGGGCAGTTTCCATGGAACACATGTTACAGCACTTCCACTGGCTGCTGATCAGTTTCCAGGAGCAATTCGAAGTTCTGGTTTTGAACTATAAAGCCCTAAAGGGCTTGGGTCCAAGCTTTGTCAAAGATGATCTCCCTCTCTGAGGTTGCCAGGGTGTTATTGTCATGGGGGCTATTCTTTGTTACACCATCCTCACAGGTCCACTTGGTGGGGACACAGTAGAAGGTCTTATTTTCCACTTCCTCTGGACATCCCATGCGAGACCAGGCTGCCCCAACCTTTCCTTACAGACTGTCTCGGAGAGATTTTAAAATGAAATGTTTTGCATTTTGCTTGTTCTAAACCTGCTTTAGTAATGGGTTATCAAACATTCTTAATACCATATTCTTAATTGTTAATAGAAGTTTCGGAGAAGGCAGCCATGTTAGTCTATGCAAGAATTCCAGACAAAAGATAAAAAACAAACAAAGGAAAAGACAAAAACATATGGCACTTTAAAGACTAACTTTCATATTTAAATGTAACATTTCGCAGTGTCCATGAAACGTTACATCAAAATATGAAAGTTAGTCTTTAAGGTGCTATGTTTTTTGTCTTTTGTTTCATTTTATTTTTCTTTAATTATTAATGTTTGAATAATCCAGTTTTTAACTTTACATTATTCGAATACTATTCTCTTAGAGTCCCAGCTAGCATGGCTACTGGTAACTTGACTTTGCTGTCTCCATGCCTAAGTCTGTGCAAATGAAATGCATATTCTTTCTATTTACCCTATCTCCTTTCCCTTCTTCTATTGTTTCCACAGTGCCCAGTTTTAGATGGCAAGCTCATTGAGGTTAGATATCAACCTGTGTCTTGTAACTTGGCAAACCACCACGGATGCAGTCTGGAATATATGTGGGCAACTGTCAGTAGCAGCTGCCCTTGCCTTAATCTGGGTAGCCAGGCTCAGGAGAAGACCTTCTCAGTTCTGCACCCCACATTCAGGAAAACAAGTTTCAGAACTGACTTGGGAGTCCCATGCACCATTGTGGCACTTGCACTGATAAAGCAGAACCCATTACTGTATTTGTGAAGGCCTTGTCCTATTGAGGGCCTCATGTAATGCCTACCTTTATAGATATTTTCAATCCCTCACAAATTCCATTGATGATGATGCTTTCTTGGCACAAACATATATGTATTTTTTTCAGAGCAAACTGGCAAGATACAATCTTGCAGCACAGGAAATGCTGCTGCTTAAAACCCTCAAGTCAGGGTATAATCTCTAGAAACATCTCCACAGAGAACGTAATGAACTCTGTGCAGAATATTCAGTGCTTTGCATCAAGAAAAAAGCAACTGCTTAAGTAGAATATATCATGCTAATTCAATAAGAAGCTGCAGATCAATGGTGCACTGACACAAGGTTGTGATTAAAAAGAGGCAACTGCGGCTTGACCAAGGACACAAAATTTCAAAAGGTACAAAAGGTGTGTCTTGTTTTGCCATGGTTTACCATGGCCTGTGGCCTCTTCAGTGTCTGCAGGCACCTTTATCTTTTAAGGTTTGAGAAGCACATTTATCAGGGCAGCCAGCCAGAGCAATTCATCTGAGAACTTCTGCTGGTGTAATTGTCACTTCCTGTGATTCATGATACAGTGATATTTAATAAAGCCTTTGCATGGCTTCAGATAGCAGCTGAGCATACAGCCTGTAACTCTGAATCACATGACGGACAATTTCTCAAAGCAACCTATATTATTTGAGCACTTAAGGGCTTCTCATGTTACACATCAGAAACTCCCAAGGCTGTTACCATGCACTCAGCGAGCGTGTTGCAGCCAGTTACCCCTGGCTTGAGAAGTAGGCATCAGGTTGATTCCCTTGCAGACTGCTCCAAATTCCCATCTAGACAACTCCTAAGAAATAATTCTGAGCAGCATCAAATAACTCCTACAATATTCCAGAACTGGATGACACAGAGACTCCTTCCCTCTTTTAAAATGAAACTGGGTAATTTGGGCTAGCTAATGGTTTAATGGGGCACCCTGATGCATGACTAAATAGAAAAATATAACAATCCTAAAATGTAGCTTCACAGAAGTCTGTTAAAGGATGATGTCTATGATGATATAAGCCCACTGTGAATGAATGGCAGCCACCAGTCATTGCAAGAAGTGCTGATTAGAGATGGGCACGACCAGGAAAAATAACGTTTCGAGTTGTCGTGTGTCAGAGCCGGCCCGTTTCGGCTCGTTTCCGTTTGTCACGAAATTTTTCAAAAATTTGTCATTTCGTTTGTTGTCTGTCGTTAGTACTGGTTTAGGGGGGGTAGGGTAGCGGGCTCCTGGAGGCACCTCTCTGGGGTGGGTGTCTCCTCTGGCCCACTACAAAGGGAAGGCGTTTAGTGGGCTCCTGGAGGCACCTCTCTGGGGTGGGTGCCTCCTCTGGCCCGCTACAAAGGGAAAAGGAAGGGTACATGACCGTGTAGCCATTGCGTACCAAGTGGCACTGGCAGAGGCACCTCTTTTTTTGGGTGCCTCTACTCTGACTCACTAAGAAGGACAGTATACTGGCGTACAGGTTTGGAGTTTTTTGGAACTTTGGACTGGTGAGCGAGGTGAGAGAAGAATGCCTCTGCTGGGCGCCCTCTGGCTCACTAATAAGGGAAGTGTACTTGTGTGTAGTGCAATGCGAGTACAGATCTGGCTTAGGGTTGGGGTTAAGGCAAGGGCTAGGCTTAGGGTTACGGGTAAGGTTAGGGTGAGTTAGTGGGCTGCTCCTCTGGGTGCCTCTGACCCACTAAGAAGGACAGTGTACTGGCGTATGGGTTAGGGTTAGGGTTAGGGTTAGGGTTAGTGGGCTTTTTATGCCCGACTGGCACATCCCAGAAGTCTCAGTCAAAACCTGGCCAAGTGGCCATGCGATTGGTGGAATGGCTCCAAAAATTTGTGTGGTCCCATCCCATGGCCAGCCCATCATTGCGCAGGTGTAAAAAAATAAAAATAAAATAAAATAAAATCAATGGGATTGGTGACAGACGTTTATTGCAAGAAAAAGCCACTGCTGCTACTGTAAAAATTCAGGCAGTTAAAATACCTAATTTTCGCATGTTTCTGTGTGGTGCTTTGGTGGGTGTTTGGACCACGATTTCAAAAAAAATATTGTGGTCGCCATTTTGGATCCCCCTGCACCACATGGCATGGCGAGACGACGAGGATACCCCCCACCAGAGCAGCCCAGGACAGGAGAGGGGGGAAGGCTGGGGACCCCCCCCCCAGAAACCACCCCTCTGGTAGGTGCCCTCACTCAGGCAGGCATATTTTCGCCTGCTTTTTTGGCCGGGAATCGGGTTTTTTATTTTAACTTTTTTTTCTGTGCCGCTTGGCATCGTGCGATCGCCGCGATGCCATGAACGACGACAAATCAGACCCAATTTTTCTTTTATCGGTTCGAGTTCGAGTTCTGACGGCTTAATTGTCATTACTGTTTCCGTTGCGTAACGGAAACGAGGAACGGAAACGGAAACGAGAATTTCGCCAAGTTGTGTCCATGTCTAGTGCTGATTGTAGAAGTATGTTTGGCCTGTTTCTTCCTTGCTTGCATATTTTCCAGCTTAACATCTTCATGGCCTCAGTGCCTTTCCTTTGAGGGCTGCTCAAAGGAAAGGCACTGAAGTTTGAATATGAAAGATTGAATTTGAAAGGAAAGTTTGAAGGTTGCTTTGGTGGACTGCCTGGGAACTGTTGTGGCAGCTTTAGAGATACCTCAAACATGATTTGCAAACCATTTGCAAACGCATTTATTCTCCAGACTCATGTTGCTTGCTTCCACATCAAGGGTCAATGGCTGGCTTAAGTCTTTGTGTGAGATTTCAAGATTCAGGTTCACTTGCCTTTATAATGGCAGGGAGAATTCCTCCTAGACCCATTCTTGGTTTTACACAATTATGACAGCACTGCAGCAACTCCAGTGGTAGGAAATCAGAGGGTTATAATGTTGGCAATGTGAAGGCCAGTGAGAGAAAGACAGAGCTTGCTTAGTTGCTAAATGCAGAGCATTATTGGCTTCAACTTTCTAATATGAGATAGGAACTCATCAGAGTTTAGGGTGAAATTGTTTTCAGAGATCAAATAAAGCTCTGAAACATGACAAAGACAGAAATCAGGGCACACACAGAATATTCTGTTGCCCACGCCTAAGAATAAGACGGCGTTTCACGAGGAAAAACCAAGTGGACTAGTTGTTGAATTCCACTTCAGTTCTATTAATAGGACATCATCTTCCCTAAGATCTGAGGGCAGCAAGCTAACTTTGGGCTCAACTACACTGGGTGGTGGTCCTTGGTTTATTAAAACGGGTTCATTGTTTTCTATACCATTTCGCCTGCTGAAATCATTGTCACTGACACTGATATGTTTAATAATCCCTCTGCTGAAAAAATCTGCTCCACATTGTCCATTTGTTTAAAAATTCACCTGCACCACAGCCTTCTATCTTATTTAAACTGCCCTCTTTTTTCCCTCCCCTTCATCTCAACTTCCTCTTTAACACAGAAACAAAACATCATCACCCACTTCCTACATTGCCTTGCATGTTGTTTTACTCTGGAATTTGAGTGCCAATTGCGGCGCTAAGTGCAGCATAAAAGTGCACACTTCACACCGCACTTGCTTATAAAACTTGCCAGACTAGAAGAGATGAGGTATGCCTGCCTGATGGGAATAGCAAGGTTTATGATGAGGGTGATGGTACTTACTAGAAATAGCAACCAGGATGAGTCCAGACGAGCTGGTTCTAGGGGGGCTCTTCTTTTTAAATAAGAGCTTGAATTTGTAGGGATGGGGTGGCGTGTCCAGCATGCCAGGATGGTTTTTGTTTTCCCAGTGGCTTGGTGGGAAGTGGGGGAAGGATCTGAAGGAGCAAGAACTCAAGAATGGGAGGGGAGTCATTACAAAACAAGTAGCCCGAACTGGGAATACTTATGGTAAGCTGTACATAACATATTCTGTGGAAAACAACTCAAAGTTAACCATGCCGACTACTCAAGTGCTGAGTGATGTTGAGCCCTTAGGGAAAACTATGAGAGATATACAGCTCTGTTCTCCAGCACTTCCCTCCTCGTTCACTTCTGCTATCCAAGGCAGCTGTCTGACTCTGCCTAACAGGAGGGTCATCACTGACCCCCCCCCAAAAAAAAGCCCCTTGGGCAGTCATCTTCCAAAAGTTCATCCAGCCCTGTTCCCAACGTTTTTTAAATAGTCCTCTTACATTCTTAGAGTAATTGTGTAACAACAAAATTTTCTAGGTAGCTTGTTTCAAAACTGAAGCAACTCTCTCCACTGCATAATACTGTATACCAGAAAGGATTTGAGTCTCAATATACATTATCTCCCTTTACCAATCCTTAATAGAATGGGAGGACTCCTCCTTACATTCCCCAAAAGGGCTGAACACTATTCCCTTACCAACTTTCCAGTGTGTGTATGTATGCATCTAGGCTGATACTTCACGTCCCTCTTGCTGCAGTTCGCGGCCCCGCTGGAGACCAGTTTGAAGGAACGTAACCTCACGTCCTTGTGGGGTCAATCCGAGTTCTAAGGAATGTAACCTCACGTCCTTGTGGGGTCAATCCGAGTTCACCCCGACCACGCCCCCTGAACTGCACTCCAAGCGGGGTGAGAGATTCCCGTCCTGGAGCTCGGGAATCTTTTCAATCCACTTCTCGATCCATGTTGAAAACCGATTTCAACACAGAGGCAAGTTCACCTCGGCTCAAGGAAGGACGTGAAGTAACCACCAGTAAATACAGATCCAGAATCATATAGTTAACAGGAAATTAATATAGGGCATGAGTGCATGATATATGGTATCAGAAACAGAAGCCTGTCATGTGTCTGAAAAGTCTCTGGGTGAGCACATGATGGGAAATGGGTTACCACAGCATTTGTACCAGCACCAGCAGACACACTGTATCTGTGGTTAGTTGTGGGAGCAGGAAGAAATTGTTCATACCAATTGTTAACTCCACACCAGCCTCCTACCTCAAGCATAAATATGAAACTGCTGTTACCTGTGAGCCACTTGTGATCATTTCGGGTGTGACAGTTTATACAACAGCACAATTCCAACTAAGGGAATAGGTGATATAAAAGGGCATAATTGTTATTCCCCATTCAGGCCAAGAGCTGAGCCAACAAAATACATGAGATAACTTAAACTACGACCGCCGCATTTCAGGGAATTACTGCCACTTCTCTAGGCCTTCAGATGGGTGGACAAATATGTGTACCAGATTAAGCAGCACTCAAGGATGAGAGTTTGATTTGTGCTCATGAGGCGTTTTTAACATTTGTGAATCTATCTCTTCTCAGCTAGTGCCAGGGCTCATGCTCAGTGAAAAGGTGTTTACATGTGGGTTGTATTGGCTTCCATTTCCTTCACTTCCTCAGAGTCCTTAGAAAGGCCTACCCTCAGGGTTTGGCCATGAAATTTTACAACATGGGATGTTGGTGGCCCTACTCTGGACTACTGAAAGACAAAAAGGAAATCCTGTTGCCATACAACAGAAAATAAACAAAATGGAAATTTAATTTACTACCAGTGGTACCTTGTATAAAGGAATTAATTCGTTCCAAATGAAATTATGTTAAGCAAATTTTCCTTTATACAAATCCCCATAGGAATGCATTGAAAACGGGGTGATCCCATTTTTATGTTGTACGGATTTTCCCCATAGACGATAATATTAAGCAAATTTCCCCTATCTCCAGAATTTTTTATGTTGTACAAATTTTGTTATACAAGGTGTTTGTTATACAAGGGTCCACTGTATTTCAATTACTTTCTTCCTGTGCCACAAGCAAAAGGCCGCAAACTGGGAACTTAAGTCAAATAATAATCTTAAAGGCCCAGATTCCAAAATAATAACTGAGTACAGCCCACAGTCCATGCAGTACTGTTAGATACCGTTGTTTAGTGCTGTTTGTGTAGTTTTCCAATCTGGACTCAATATCTCCTAGTGTCACCGTTCAGAACATTCTACCCATAGCCATTGAGAGAACATAGCAAAAAAGCAAACCCATACCTAGCCTAGGAAAGAGTCACAGCAGGAGGAGATAGCTGTCTCTTCAGCCTATTATTCTTGGTTTCTGAACTCTTTATCCACTTGGATAGCTTTGACATTGACAGTTCACTTTGGAGAGCCTTCTCTTTTCTACAGCGGCAGGGTATGTGTGAAGATGAAATGGGCTTCCACTCTTCATGGACATTCACTAAGGGCTGTATTTTTGTTTACCAAAAAAAAGAGTAGTTTATATTTGCCCTTGCAAATATGTTAAGAGATGAAAGTCTGATTGTTCATCTGTATCCTGTCAAGGTTCCCCTCTGCATGGTACTAGGCACTGGCACTCTGCAGAGGAACAATGCTGTTGAAGCATTATTATTTTTTAATTCCCCCACCTCAATCGCCTGTGTAGCTCCCTAATGTTCTAAAGAGGCACAGACTTCAAACAAAAGTAGCAGAACATGACTACAGCATAGTTGTACGTAAATGGCATCTCACCAATATCCACCATATTTGTGAGCAAGAAAACTAGAAGGGAGCCATTTGGGAAGAACAAATAACCACCCCACAAGTTGCTCAGCAGTGGCACCACTATTAGCAGCGGCTGGCACAGCTTCTTGTTTCTTATTTTCCTCGGGCCTTTTGTGGCGGCATTGAGAGTGGTAATAGAAGCAACTATGGTATATATTGCTGTTGCAGGCCAGACCACCCTTTTGTATCTTCTGCAATGTCTCATAGGTGGTGGAGTGCTTGGAGGTGCATCTAGCACATAAAGCAGCACATAAATAGGGGTAAACAATGCAAGGTGTTTTTCAGAGGGGAGAAGCAAGAAAAAGAACTCTCTCAAAATAAATTATTTGGGAGGGGGAGGTTTTCCGGGAAATGTTTGGTTCAGCTCGTCTTGTTTCTTTTCAAAAATATCTCTTCAATACACAATGCTACTGTAGACACGTTTTGAGTCAAATGCATACATGTGATACTGCTTCTTTCACTCTGCAAGGGATTATCTGGGTCTGGTGTAGAGCAGCTAGTGATGTGGTAATTTGTTCTCTCCACCCACTATTTATCACAACTTTTCTTTCTCATGAATGAGGTTCCAGTAGTTCTGCCTTATGGCTTGTGGAGTTTATTTCAGTGGGGTTTTGGTGCTCTGCCATTGTAGTGGAGCTAGGGTTGCTGCACCCGTGTTTCACTTTGTTTTTATTGTTATTTTGTCTTCTCTAACTGCATACAGATCCAGATCTCAAGAAGGCTTTCAAGAGCAGTCCCTTCATGGCTTATTCTGGATTTGAGAAAGCTCAGGAGACTGCTGGGAAAATGCTTATAAAACGAAAGCACCTTCTCACACACTCCTTGGGCACCTAATAAATATACTCAATAACACACATGATTTCTCGATAACATTATCCTCCTTTGAGCTCTTTTTCAAAAGGAATTTATCTTCTCTTGAATTGAATGACAATTGCCAGAGTAAAACGTGGAAGTACTTCACATAACATTGAATAAATAAAAAGTATTATTTTTTGCAAGCTACTTCCATGCTATACAGCATATCAGGCTGCAACGAATCTGCTGCAGCTCACTGGGTCTTGCACAAGTGTTTTAGCATCCTAATATGTAGCACTGTGAAGGAAGGAGAAAAGGTTTAAAGATGGAGTCTGTTTGGTTCAATCAATGTCTGTTCAGTCAGCTAGCAAGAAGTCAGTCAGCAAAAAGCAAAAGTCTGTGTCTGTGTGAGAAAAGATAGATTAGGCCATGCCATGCTCTTTTGATCAACTTCACAGGTGTCTTATCAGCTGGGAAACCAGAGTGGTGGAGCCTCGCGGTACCATACAGAGGCACATGAAGAACACTCCATGCCAACGCTAATTAGAACATACTTTGCAGATGAACACATGAGAACGCCTGAGAACATAGAAAATAACTGTTTTAATTAAATTTAACCTTATGATAGGACAATGGGATGGAAAGAATGAAAGGAGGGGGGCAACCTGCAAGAGGGAAGTTAATGCTTTAAATTAGAGACAATATGATGATTAGTAGAGCTTTTGTTCCAATATGCTTGCGTAGAGCGTAGAATGCAGTTATTCAGAATGTCCAGTGTAACTTAGACAAGATGTAGTCAAATAGAATTCTTTATTTTCCTGATTGCCAAGAATTGAACCATGAACTGTCTTTGAGTTGGCTTATTTTTGTAACTCTTTAACTCTCTATTTTTTAATAAAATAATAATTTTTACAACTGGTTTGTTTATTGCCCAACGTATGGGAGAGGCTGAATCCAGGCCTTAGAGCTAACAGTTGTAATTCCCACTGAGGGTGGAATTTAGGCTGGTGTATGTTAAGAAATATACAGCCTGTTAAGATTTTTTTTACTGATTCCAGAGGTGTTCTGAGGAAGCCTCAGGTGGAAGGCAGAGCCCATTCTCTACAAGCACCTTCAGGTGTTGTCAGTGTTCTTCACCATATTATTCAAGGGCATCATTATAGCTGACAATTTTTTTGGGTGTGTGTGTGTGTAACTCGTTGCTATCCAAGGTGCATAAAATGTGGCCAGTCTTCTACATGTAACATTGTTATGAAGTTTACATGACCTACTCCTTTGGAGCATCTCCTTGGTGGTAATGTGATTAAATTATCAGATATTTAGGATTTTTTGATCACAGCTCTGTTGGAAGATGTCAAGCCTCTTCTTGATACTTGCAGATGACTTCCTGATCTCACTGGCATCAATATTGGGATCAATATAGAGGCAAACAAATGGAACTTAATATTCAGCATGCATGGTGAGGGCCAGAACTTGTTCATTTTTCAAAAATGTCTGTGGCCTTCCCAATATGGCATTAAGCGTCCCAAGCCTGAATGAGAAGGGAAGGTTAGGCAGCAGGCTACCAAGCCATCCCTGTAAAACTTAACGCTATTATGGGAACAGCAAGAAGAGTTTCAAGTATTTCTGGTCAACTAGATCGAAGTTATATGGTGGCATCAACATTGTCCCATTCATGTTGCTTTCAGATGCGGTTATGTAAGGGAGGCCAAAGAGCACTTCATAATAAATATATTTTGAAACGTCTACTGTAAAGTTTCTCAAACTAATTTGTCAAATTGTAATCATATAAATTGATACCCAACAAATACAAATTGATGAACTTTCACTGAGCTATAAAATAACCACCGAGGCACCTAGAAACAATGATTTTTCAGGTAAGTTTCCCTGGCTCTTCTCTATAATCTCTCCAAGGCTGGTGGGTATTTCTCATTTCTGAGATATGTACCCCCAAAGATAGCTCCCACCAGGTACCTAGAGACACCAAACTTGCAGATAAGCTTCCTTTGCTTCTCATCTACAGTCCCTTCAGGTTCGATGAAGAGTGGGTTTCTCCAAGCCAGTTACTAAAGGGCAATTTCCTGGAGGGCGGCACTCTTTGGGGATACATAACCAGAAATCAGGAATCCAGATGTGTAAAGCCTAGTCATGGGAAGCCTTCCTGAAATGTTGGTGTCTGTAGGTGCCTTGAAGGCCAATTTATATAGGCTTTTAAAAAAAATCATCCGGAAAAATGTAATTTTTTGTGATTAGTTGACCTTGATGAATCACAGATCAAAAAAATTACTTGATTCATGATCATCTTTAATAGTAATAGTAATCAACAAGCAGCCTCAAAAAATATAAAACTGGTAAAGAGCCAAACATTAAGGTAAAAAATTAAAAGAATGTTGAGGCAACTTCAGGGTATTGTCCTCGCCATATTTTAAGGAACACTTCTGATCAATCAACTCTGGTTGAGTGCCCCCCATCTGGCCCACTTCACGATGAAAATTTGTTGCTGCCATTGGTTCTGTTTATGCTTTGTCACTGCTATTTGTATTTTATTTACTTATTTATTTCTATACCGCTTGTCTTCCCAAAGGAACTCCAGGTGTCCACTGTCTTTTTAGGAACACTTGTTTTGGTTTTAGAGCCTTAGCCACCCAGAATAGTAAAGGTAAAGATTCCCCCCCCCTCACATGCATGCTAGTTGTGTCCGACTCTAGGGGCAGTACTCATCTCCATTTCCAAGCTAAAGAGCCAGTGCTGTGCAGGTCCGTGGCCATGTCGCCATCATGGCTGAATGCATTTCTGCACACAGAACACTGCTTACCTTCTCACTTTTTACAGCGGTACCTAATTATCTACTTGCATTTACATGCTTTCGAACTGCTAGGTTGGCTGTAGCTACAGTTAACAGTGGAATCTCACTCCACTGTGGCACCTAGGATTCGAACTGCTAAATTTGCAGTTGACATTTCAGCACTCTAGCACTTTGTAGTGGCCCATTAGTGCCAAACAACTAATGGGGCAGCATATAAAGTAACAAATAAAATAGTAACTTCAGCAACATGGTGCATTCCAAACTCTTCGTTTACCCCTTGAAAACAATTGTAAATAGCTGCTAATGAGCTCCTTAAAATTAAAGAAGTCCAGTGATTTTACAAACCTGTCATCTCACTAACTCTTAGGACTTGGGTTTGGAATTTTTATGCTTGACCACTGATCTGCCCCTATGAACTAGTAATAGCAAGAAATTAAAAGTGGAATGTAGTAACAATAATGAGCAGAAGATTTGCAATTTTATCCAGGCAGGAAAATATGTATGCATAAAACCAGTGCTCACATTTCAACATATGGAATTTGAGCTGTTACCAAAACAAATACTGCAGCACAAAAAAGAGAGCAAAGTGAACAAAAATTAAAAATGTCAGAGGTAGGATTTTTGCCAAACACAAATTAACTAAGCACACCCCCTCCTCCACCAGCATATGATCAGATGACATCTGAAGAAAAATAAAATGAGCATTTTTATCAAATAAAACCCATGATGCTGAGCATATGAAATTGACTAGATTAGAAAAGCTGAACTTCTTCAACACAAATAAAAAATATGTTGTGCAGGGGAAACCCAACATCTCAGATCTGAAGCTAAACAAGGTGTTATTTCTGCAGATTTTCCACACCTTTTATCTTTCATTTGGCAGCCTTCCTACCAAGCGTCACGTTTCATTTGGATTTCCTCCTTGCCTGAAACATAAACAAAAGGAAGAGGGAACCCCTGGAAGGAAACACTGTCCCTTGGGAAAGCTTGTTCCAGAGCTTCCTGTCAATAGCCAAGTTCAGACCTAGATGAATAATGAAACATGTGGACGATTGGATGAAGCTGAGAGAGGTGGGAGTGTGTATATATAGAAAGCCCACTTTGACCAGTTCCATCGTTCTTATTTTGGGAACAGAAACAAATGCTGCTTGCAGGCAACTTTTAGTATTGTATTCTCGAAGGCTTTCACGATCGGGATCTAATTGCGAGTTTTTCGGGCTGTTTGGCCGTGTTCTGTAAGTTTTTCTTCCAGAACATGGCCAAACAGCCCAAAAAACTCACAACAACTTTTAGTATTGTCAGCCCTTATTTGTCTTCATCACAAATTAAACCGGAATGCAAGAAAGAAAGAAAAAACAGATTAAAAGACTGAGTTTCTGAGGTTTTTTAAAGGACTGGTATTTTTGGATAGGAGAGACAACTATGGAAGTGAGATGAAGTATCTGTGTTAGTTTGTGCTAGTGTATCAGGCAAAAACAAATAAATAAATATGACAAAAATATGTGGCACCTTAAGACACTAACTGCTATGTTTTAATATGAATTTCCATGGAGTACTCCACTTCTTCAAGTCATAAGAGTCTACAGAGAAAGCACAATTCAGTTGTTAGAACCAAGCTGCAGATCACTTGTTCGCTATAGAGTCATCAGTTCTAGCCTCATGTTTTGTAGATTCCATAAATTATTACATATGATCTTAGCCAAAAGGCCAAGGAGCCTCTTTCCACCGAAAGAAGTTATAGACCTTCAAACCAAAGAATTTGGATCGATAGGGATTGTAGAGCCCTGAGAGTACACATTCAAAATCCTTGTAGAACTTTTAGAGAACTAACCCCCCCCCCCGGGAACTACTTGGGTATCTCTCTTTCTCTAAAAACAATTAGGAACACCAACATGGGCTAGAGTAGTGGAATAATTTACTAAAAACTCTTATTAAAAAAAATAAACAATTCTGGGCCATAGTGGCGGGTTCTTCCAGGAAGGAGTTATATAATCCTTCTGTCATTTCTTCTCAAATATGGATTCAACACTTTTCAGAGTTCCTCTTTAACAGCCATGTAGACCCTAGAGCTTCCACATTTTTTTCTTCTGACAATTTTCCTGCTTGGCCACCGATTACAACTGGGGTAATTAAAGATTTGATCTTTCAGTTAGTAACTGGGAAAGCTGCTGGTCCCGATGCTATTCCTCCTGATTTATTAAAAACTGATCCAGACTGGTGGGCATCACTACCTGCCCCCCTCTTCACTGCCATAAATAGCACTGGGCAAATCCCCAAATTTTGGACAAATGCAATCCTTGCCCCAATGTACAAAAAAGGAGATATCTACTTACCAGAAAATTACAGACCTATTAATTTACTTTCTGTATATGGTCAACTCTGAGCAAAATATCTGTTAAATAAGCTCACCCTCTGGATCAACAAACAGTCAATTCTTGGACCAGAGTAAGCTGGATTTAGGAAAGGGAAAAATACTATTGACAACTGTCTCATCTTATTAATAAATTTGTGTGGAAATTTGGTTCCAAACTCTATGTGGCTTTCCTAGACTTAAAGGGAGCTTTTGACTCAGCAGACTGAGATCTCCTGTGGCATAAACTTGAAAATTTCGGTATTGATAGAAGACTCCTATTTCTTACAAGAGCTTTATACTTGGACACAATATGTCAGATTAGAGCAACTTGGAAAGGAGAGTTAACTAATCAATTCCAAACTAACCAAGGTGTCAAGCAACATTGTATTCTTGCCCCCTCCCTGTTTAATCTGTTCCTGAATGATTTATCTCCTTTCCTGCCAAATGTGGATGGTCACCGCCCAAAATGGGCATGTCTGTTGTTCCGCTATTGCTTTATGCAGATGACGCAGTTATCATCTTGTGCACCAGTCTTGTCTTAAAAGGGCTAATTGGCATAACTGTATAATACTTGAACATAAACAAAATGCAACTGAACTATTATAAATCTAAAATAATGGTTTTTGCTTAAGACCTTGGAAAAAAATAAAATGGAATATAAATGGAAACAAACAACATTAATCAAGTCAAACAATATAGACACCTGGGCATTATTTTCCATTATAAACATTCCTGGGTACCTCACTGAAAAACTGCTATAAATCTGGCAAAAATTACAGTTCATTCTTTTCAGCATTTTTATTACAATTTTGGAAATCGTTATGTGCCAGCAGCTTTACAGGTGTATAAAGCTAAAGTTCTGTCTCAATTTTTGTATGGCATATCAACTTGGACAGATGCAATTGACCAGTCAATTAAAATATAATATCCCCCCCCCCAAAAAAAAGATCTAGGCTTGCCCAGGTGTGTCCCATATTCAGTGTTTCATCTGAAGACTGGTTTACCTTCTGTACAAACAATGGCATGGCTGAGAGTATTTCAATATTGGCTTTAAAAATTCTACAACCTAGATTTGGACACTCTGCTATTGCAATTCCTGTCTGATTCTGATCCTCCCTATGGATCTATTACCCTTTTCAAAAAATTGAAGCTGATAGGCTTAAAACCTGATACGCTTGGCTCTTTAAATCAAAAGTTGGCTTTTGAAACTATCCAAAGACGATTGTTGGATATTGACTTTCAGGAACTGTCGGGTGCTGCAAATAAGACCTGCTCTCCACAGTTCTTCCACAGACCACCCAAAATTGGCCAGACAGTTACCTATCTCTCTTTACTCAGTTGTCCTCAAAACCGGAGAGCATTTTCCCCTGCCAGATGTAATGTCATGCCTTCTGTCTTGTTATGGGGCAGATTCAGGTGAATACCTCTTAATGCAAGATGCTGCTCATGTGAGCAGGGTGCTCTGGAAATCCTAGTGCACATGGTTTTATATTGCCCACTCCATCATGACCTCTGGCCAAAGCATCTTGCTCCCATTTTACAAGCCTTGGAGGGGAAATCAGACCTAGACAAAATTTGTTTTATGTTAACTGTAGACCAGATAACCAATATTGAATCAGTGGTGGACTTTCTTTCTCAGCAAAATTGTGAGGGAAAGTAGCTCTGTATTTCACTGAAAGTTTTGTACAAATCTCAGCATCAAAATGTTACTTTGTTTTATTGTTACACATGCCAATAAAGGTTGTTCTTCTTCTACTACTACTAATTATTACCTGGCCTATTAATAATTATTTAACAAAATAATTATTAATATATCCATCTCCTTGCCAATGTAGATAGTAAAAAATTGTTAGGCACTCTGACACTGTTTACTACAAGAACAGTGTTTTGTTGATTGTTCAAGGCTTTTTTGCACAATCGTGCAGTGCAGTTTTGTTTAATGGACACATACATTTAAGGTTTCGGAACACTATAGACTTTTTAAAAAGCTATCAGTTCTTCTGTGTTTTTGTATTTGTTTTTGCTTTTCAAGGAGGAAAATATTTTTTACATTCTTATTACTCTTATACAGTTGTTTTCTCCCCAGGATTTGTTCACCTAATTAACAACACTGATTTGAATATGCACACTTAAGATGAACCAAGCAGAAACTGAGGTAAAGAAGCTTTAGTTAGGAGCTGCTATTAT
The DNA here is from genome assembly GCA_023846285.1 of Phrynocephalus versicolor. Lineage (NCBI taxonomy): Eukaryota > Metazoa > Chordata > Lepidosauria > Squamata > Agamidae > Phrynocephalus > Phrynocephalus versicolor. Next base: position 83,873,086 of record JAHTLZ010000129.1, on the reverse strand, counting down.
GTGGGATTCATTGAAGTGACACTGTTGACAGCAGCCCAGACATGACCCATTATCATACAGTGGTGAAAAGTGCTGAGGATACACCGTACACTGAAAATTTCATAGGTAGATATTGGCTGACATTGATTTTTCATTTTTTAAATTCTGACTGCTAATGTTAGTCATCAAGAGGCTTCTATCCCTTTCTACTTGAAAATGTATTTCTGTTCATCACAATTGTTGAGTCTGAATACGGCAAATTCAGAGGATCTGTGAACAGGTATCTTCTTCCATGTACTAAGCAGGGGGAAAAGCAATAAAATAAAATAAAATAAAAAAGCAAAGTGTTCTGCTTATAAAGTGTTCTGCTTATATATCGCCCCATACCACTTCAAGTAGTCTCTGGGCAGTTTACAGTTTAATTACAGTATGCAGGTTAAAACGACCCCCCCCCCTCAAAGCTTGGTACTCATTTTAACAGCCTTGGAAGGACAGAAGGCTGAGTGCAAAACAGACATCATTTTAACCTGCTACAACATCCTATGATCTGGTTATTCCACTGGTTTTGTATGCACATGCACAGTACAAAAGATGAAGTGATGGTACTCCAACCCTGGTTCTTCAAAGGTGCTCCTTAGCCCAACCTTTCAATGGCATACTTTAAAAATATTTTAACTGAAAAAGACCTCCTGTATTATTTACTCGTCTTTAAAAAGTAACAATACAGTGATACCTCAAGTTACGAAATTAATTCATTCCATGGGATGCTCAATATCGTGTAAATTTTCGTAACACGGATACGAAGTTTTTTCCGGACAGACTTCCTTCATGTCTCAAGTTTTTTGTATCTCAGATCGATTGTATCTCAAGGTACCACTGTACATTTTTGGATGATGGGGGCGGGGGATACTACAAGACCAGCAAAATGTTTCCTTTTGGGCAGAACAAGGATACTCCAAGATGGAGAGATTCTCTGTGCAACCTGCAGGCTGGTCTTGGCCCATTCCTTAGTTAGAACCTAGGGAATCACATCTTATTTTTGAGTATCAAATTCGTTTTGCCATACACTGGCTTTACCTTTTGTTAAAACCAGCATGAAAATATGTACATCTTTGCGTATAGTTTCCTATATAATACAGTGCTTAATTGTATGCACTATTTCAGTTCAATAAATGCCTGACATGATGTGTATAATACAGGAGATAACTGGAGTTTAACTCATGTATAAGTGCATAAATTACATGCAAAATGGATGTGCATCAAAAGGCTGCTCTGACGAGATTTTGTGCAGGCGCAGAAACACCCAGGTGTGACTTGCCAAGACCACAAAGTAGTACTGTATAAAGTTAGCTAGATGTGCATTAAAAGAAAAAATGAACACATTTCTCCACCTTTCCCTAGCTAGTCCATTCCAAAGACACTGCCCCCTGAAAACAACTGGGACATCACATTTGACAGCTACTGGTTCACAGCCAGCTATTTTTCCCTCTGGTTATAAGAACACACAGATGCTGGCATCGCAATAAGTTGTAGGAATTTATTTTAAATAACCTACAGTTGATTAAAAGGGAATTCATGATAAAAATAGAAGATACTTGTTGAGGAAATACTGCGGGAAACTTGTCTTTGCACCACACTAAGCTAACAATGCATCTAAAACTAATGGATTATAGCAAAATTGGGGTTCACATTAAAATTCTGCTTTATTTTTTTTTAATTTTTTTGTACACAATTACAAAAGAAAAAATAAAAGCCCTAAAATCTTGATTATTTTTCCTTATTTATTTCTCTCTTTTTTTTGGACCAAAGCTCACTTCCCTCAAAATTTTATTGACCTGTGAAAGTTGTTTTTACACAATAAAATCTTTCAAGTAAGAGAGGAGAGAGGGAGGTTTCTTTTTTTAAAAAAGAAGGGAGAGCGGGGGGAAATTGCCAGAAGAGAAAGCAAAACCAAACCCACAAATGTGGATATTTTTGATATATATATATCAATATATATATATTTATTATGTACTCAGAACAAAGTATGATGGGAAAACATTATGTCACAATTAATTTGTATTCATAATCCATTATCCCTCCCTAGCCCTTTCCTTCCTATCCTCAGCAAATCTACATGATCTTTAAGATCAAGAAGAAAAAAGTTTAAATATTTTAAAATAATTAAAAGTAGTAAAAATTCACATTAACAAAAACACCCCTAACTAAAGTCAGGAAGGATCGTCCCATCATGCTTTGCTTTGAAGAGATGTTGAGTTTTTATTATAAGTTTTCAATACCATGATGGCGGCAAGTAAAATGGAAGCAACTGGGTGTTTCCATGATGACAATTTTGGCTAGAGCCAGTGTGCCAAGGGCTTCAGTTATGTTAAATTAATGCAAGGAGAGGGAGTGGGAAATTAAGGAGTCCATTTTCTATTAAAATATAGAAGTTATTGCAAAAACCCTAACTGTAAAAACACACCAATATCTCATTGGATTCTGTGTATAGTAGCTAATGATTTCCAAGCTTTGCAGTGTGATGGTGAATTTGCTTGGAAGAAGGTAAACAAATTCTCCCATCCACTTGTCCTATCTCCAGAGATAAAACAAACCATACAGCTAGAATTTGGGTCTGTGAAGTTGTTCCATAGGACAACTGGCTCAGCTCCTCTAATAGTATTTCCAAGTTTATCTTTTCTCAACGATGGTGGGTATTTTACTGGACACTTTGCCCCCCCTCCCAATGTCCTCCCTCCCCCAAATATAAAGGACAAGTAAGGCTCACAGTTTATCAATCTCCTTAAAACCAGGCTACTCCCCCTTCTCTTTCATAAAAGACAGCCCATTAACATCAGGTTAAAATTCAAAATCTTCATCTGCCATATCAATTGCCCAGGCAAATTTCTCCCGTTGGGTTTTGTTATATATCTTCTCAATTGGTACTCCAAACTTCTTACACCTGGATTGGAAGAAGGGAAGGAGCAAAGGGATTTGGGGAGGGGGGGGGAGAGAAATCAAATGATTAACAGCAACACTCACATATATTTAAAACAACAACAATCCCCCCCCATACACACAGCTAGACCAGCTAGAAAAGGATGCTAGACTGTACCCAGTAACCTTATATCCAATCTTCCAATCTTGAAACCCATGCGTTCAAAATGAAAGTGCAGTCCCCACCACTCTTTTGCATTCAGGCTATCCAACACAGGAACATAATGTTTGATGATTTACTGATATTTTATTTATAACTATTTTAAATTGTTTTAATTCTTTGATTGTAAGCCGCCCAGAGACCTTTGGGTAGTGGGCGGCATATAAGTTGAATAAATAAATAAATCAATAATGGACTTCCTTTTCAAGTGATATTCTGAGAAGGCTCATAAAACAAACTCTTACAAACTACACTTGCAGCATTTCAGCTGGAGATAAGGAAATCATTTTATAAGCAATTATATTATGGGTTTCTTCATCTATATTCACAGAGGATGGATGTTCTATTCATTCAAGTGCATGTATAAATACTCTTCCTTGCCAAAGAATGACGAAAGAATTGTGCCAATGAAAACTTAACCCTTCCAAGATAGCCTAGCGTTCCTGTGAAACTCAGCCATGTCAGGTTCCAGAAATTGCTTCTGAACATCACCCTAACATGTTTTAATGGTATTTTGGAAGGGTGATTGATAAAAAGATTCATAGAAGTTGGATCAAAGTTGCCTTAGAAGAAGCCTTGACAGGACAGTTATGCTTAGTTGGCTTTAAGCTCAGCTGAACTGTTGGGTCTACTGTCAATGATTTCTCTCTCCTATGGTCAAGCTAAGAAGCAATTGCCCATGTATATAAAATTTAGATAGCTGAATTTGCACACATGGGCAATCATATCTGAATATTCTGCAACATTTATTTATTTATTTATTTATTTATTTATTTATGTATGTATGTATGTATGTATGTATGTATGTATGTATGTATGTATGTATGTATGTATGTATGTATGTATGTATGTATGTATGTATGTATGTTTACAACTTATATGCCACCCACTACCCAGAGGTCTCTGGACAGCTTACAATAAAGATTTAGAACAGTTTTTAAAACCAAGCCAAGCAAAATCCCAAATAAGCCACAACATCCTTGTAGATTGTATGTGCAAGATCCATATTTTAATATGAAAGAACAGTTGTGTTTGTGATCTCTCACCTGTTGTTTGAAATGGCACAGCCCAGTCCACATTGACTCTATCTTGGCTTCCCCAAAACATGTTTCCGTTTATGCCGTTACTTGTGGCATGCATTTCTTGCATTCATAATGCATATCCATTTCTACAAACATTTTAAATTACTAGCTAGATGTTTGGCAGATAAATTTAATCTTTTAAAACCAATGTGGCACCACAGAATTGTGACTCAAAAACATATGAAGTTCCATCTACCCAGTCATCAGCCAAGTTAATGCAAGTGTCATTTACAGCAGGACTAACAAAAACGGAAAACGATAAATAGTTGGGTGCTCCAATCCATCCTCCGTCTTCGTCAAACAAGAGCTTACCAGGCAACAGAAATTCTAGGATCCAGATAATTTAATTTGGAGGTCCCCAAGGCAATTTGCTTATTTTCCTCTCGGTCTGTAGCCTGGACCTCCAATTTCATCAATTGCTCCTCAATTCTTTGTACTGCTTTCTTCTTGCTTTCAACAGCCCTAGGGGAAAGTTATTAGAAGTAGACTGTTAAGCGTATTGCAAGGTTTATCGAACAGACTACAGTATATTAATATGCTCCCCAACTGCTGATCTGCTGAATGCAGAACTGTACAATAAATATAGTAGTTAGAATGGGAGACTTGGTCTTGAGAGAGCCACTTACTAATCCCCACAGTAGAGTGGAAATCACTGGGTGTCCTGGGCTCACACATTCTACCTCATCCTGACCAACTCGAACTTGGAGGGTGTATACTACAACCTGAGCTTAGTGGAGGAAAGGTTGGATAGGAAGGTACTTAATATTTGATTTTAAAAAAGATGAGAGATTCACAATTGGAAGACTGAAATGAAACAAAAGGGGGAAAAAGGACTTACAGAACTTTACACTGTGCAGGAGTGTCTAATTTAATGTGGGCACAAACTAGCATGACTGTATACAGGACATGAGGAAAAAAATCTTAGGAAAGGAGAAGCAATTTGGAGTTAAAGAAACACTACTCTATCCTTAGAAATTTAAAAGCACAACAAATTGGAACAGAGTAAGTACAATCAGCCCAGCCAAATACTGTAGGACCTGCAAGGTTAATTCACAGAAGTGCAACATGCAAATTGTCCCTAGACCAGTAGTTTGCTGCACTTTTCGAGAGCGGACTTTGTGAATCCTCCCTGAATTTTGCTTACTCATCCTGCTCATGCAAATCTAGGGGTAGATTTGAAAGAGAGGGAAAATGATGGTGCAATAGATGCCTATTCAGAAGTAAGACACAATAGGTTCAGTTGTCAACTGGTATAAAATGTCAGCCTGAATCACAGACAGACATTTCATGTTATATGTTTATATTGTTTGCATTTTTTCTGTTGTAAGTCACCTAGTGTGGCCATTTGGCCAGATGGGTGTGGTATAATAACCACCACCACCAAAGGCAGCACCACTACTCATACTCATGCCACAGTAAAAAGACTTACTTTTTAGACTTTTCATCCCTCCGGATCTTGGCATCAGCTTTGGCGCTTTTTAGTTCTCTTTTTGCATCCGCCAACTGGTCCTTCTTGGCGTCAATCTAGACAATAAATAATAACAACAAAAACAAGAGTTGAGAGGTACAAAGTTGGTAAGCTGCAGACTGGTGGCAAAAGAAGGGAGTATCTTCAGACCTGGGGATGGGATTGGGGTGGAGAAGAGGTGAGGATTTACCTAGACATGGTTGACTTGTAAAGGTTTTATCAAGCAAGGACCTCATAACAGGCAATTGAGTTAAACCTGGGAGAATTATCTCAAAGCAACTAATTAAGGTGGCCCAAAAATGGGCTGAAGCTCAACATCAAAAAAAAACTAAGATCATGGCCACCGGTCCCATCACCTCCTGGCAAATAGAAGGGGAAGAAATGGAGGCTCCAGTACTTTGGCCACCTCATGAGAAGAGAGGACTCCTTGGAAAAGTCCCTGATGTTGGGAAAGATTGGAGGCAAAAGGAAAAGAGGACGACAGAGAATGAGATGGTTGGACGGTGTCATCGAGGCAACCAATATGGATTTGACAAAAGCTCTGGGAGGTAGTGGAGGACAGGAAGGCCTGGCGAGCTCTGGTCCATGGGGTCACGAAGAGTCGGACACGACTGAACGACTGAACAACAACAACAACAACAACAACAACAAACTAATTGTTACGCAGAGTTCCCTTCCACTTGACCCAATTTTAGATGTCATCAACACTGATTACATTATCTTCTCCCACCTCTCCTCAACCAAATCCATAAAACATATGGATCCCATCACCCACCATTATCAACTGGGCATGGCAGATGACTGATAGCCTGGACATTATATGTTCCTTAATAGAAGGAATATGAGGATCCAGATATGATCTCTCTGTTGTATGCTTGTCTCTGTGTGGCCCATGGGATCCCAATCTAGTCTGTCAGCTTCTTCCTGCATACCAACCATCTCCAACTCCTCATCTGAAAAACCCATTCATAGCTGATCCTAGATCACAAGTGTCACTTGTTTCCTGACAACAAATGACCCCATTCAATCCTTCAACTTTTACCACCTCCACTTTTAGAAGCCTTACTTCAATCTCGACTCTATAACCACCCTTAAATGCAATCAGCTTCAAAAGCTACCACTATTGCCAATTTTGGGTTTGTTAGTTTTTTAAAGTCTTGTCCTTTAATTGCAGCAGTTGTGTGGAGAGGCATTTTCAGGACTAAGAGTACATTTCCTGTCCTCTTACCTATGCTGTTTAGTCTATGTTACTGCAGAGATAATTTGCACTACAGACCAAAAAAGGTTCTCTGCTATTTCTCAAAAACATTTGACTGTGGATGTTAGGTGATCTGTAGCTTGCTTAGATTACCCAAGTATCTAAGGAGATGAAACCGAAGTTAGCCAAACCATTATCATTCTATCAAACCTGACGGTCCTAACAACAGAAGCCGGGTTAGAAATTATGGACAAAAATAACATCTCCAGTGATAACAACACAGAATGCTTCATTGACAAAGGTTATTTTAGATTCAGTCTGTCAATCAACCTAACCAAACTGACCCCAGGGATTTGGGCTTTAAGTAAATTTAAAAGGGAATTAGAGAGGGGGAAATGTGCTCAAGTTATAAAGGCTAGCAAATTTATGGATGAGGAAAGTATATTCATAGTTTAAATCCTTATATCTTTATTCAGCAATGGACATGGAACAGCCATTAGTATTTGCTTTAAATTCTTACTTTTAGTTTCATAGACCATGAAGAAAACCAACACGATGGAAAAATGCTCAAAATGCTTTGAAAGCTGACAATCTGTTCTACACATAGTTAACTGCATTTTACATCTGGATTTTGCTACTTCACACAACAGGAGTGTAGTTTTAACGTCTGGATGCTTCTTCATGAAAACATAACGACCACATTGAAGACAAGCCCATGAAAAGATGGCTCTTTTTCAGAGGTCATCTATGTGTTTACATAAGAGATGACCAGGAATGGCCAAACTGGTGGCTTCTGCTGCTTTGTTCTATGGCTGGACAGATCTTTGTGACCTTTGAGTCCCTCCTCCTCAGAGGCAGAACGTGGAAGAAGCAAACCTGGGAAGTATCAAACACCTGTTCAGCCAAATGATGAACTGACACAAACCACTGGTGTATGCCCTTCTATAGTTTACAGTTTACACCCAAAACAGCCAGCTCTATGTGGGCGCAAACTGATTAGTGTGATAGCCAAGAGACCACAATAAACAAAAGGGGGTCCCAAAGGCAAAACCTCTCTTCCCGACATTTCATTTTCTTCATGAACATTTTGTCACTTGTAATTTCACAGATTCCATCACATGGCCTTCAACCTGCAATCTCACCGTTCCAAATTAGTTTTGGCACCTAGCTGCCATTTCCATAATCTGTGACCCTTGGCTTGGAGCAATTTCCCAACCAGGTGGTCACAAATTGTTTTTGGGGACTACAAAACACTTGTTGTCGCCCCTGTTAAATAATTTCTTCCATGATTTTCTGGAGCAGGACATTAAATTAGTGTGTATGTGTATAGATGAGAAACAGACCCTTTGCTGGAAAAAGAAGCCTCTACTTTCTGAGAAGGGATGACTAGGACTGTTTTTTACAAAACAAATATGGTAAAATAAATATTAATTTGCTGCCTATTCCAGAAGAAGAATTTTAACAACGACATGTTACTTCTTGAGAGCCTAAAACAGGAAAAGAAAACGAAAAAGCACCCACACACACACACGACAAATTTTCAGGAGAGGAACACAAATATAAACAGCCTGCCTCTTCTGCAGGGTGTGTACAATGAAGGCTTCATGCAAAAATCATAAGGGAGATCCTCTCTATGTTAAAGTGTCCCCCCCCCACCTCTCGGTACCACAATGTCCCTCTGCCCCTGCCCTATCTTTGAAGTCCTTTGCCCTCTCTTCTCCACACCTTTAAATTTCCCCAGCCTATTCCCACCCCCGTTTTGAAGTAGTGGTTGAGTGAGCAGTGGAAGGGTGAGCATTGTCATCAGCAGGGCTGCCATGTTGGGGAATGACGGATGACAGCCTATTTATGCAAATATAGCGGTAGTGGGATTTCAATTATTTGGCTATTGCAGAAGGTGGTTCAAGGAATTGATCAATATTTGGTTAACCAAAAAACTTTTATGTAGTGACTAATCTGGGGCAACATTAGAAAAACCGTATCACCAGCTCAGTCCAGCCCAAGTTGGTACTTAAAACAACATAATTACTCTTCCTTAAGGGTACAGTAACTCACCGCCTATCGCGGGGATTAGGGAGCCACCCAACCCGCAATGACTGAAAATCTGAGATATGTGGACGCAGGTCGGGTGGGGCCTGGGGGTGACCTAATCTCCTGCCGCCAGGCGATTTAAAAAGTGGTGCACAGCTTCCACCCCCCAGCAGGGGATCGGGCAAAGGAGTGCACTGCTTTTTAAACCCTTCCCTTCACAGAAGCAGTGTTTGCTGGGATGAATGGAAGGGCTTAAAAAGTGGTGCACCGCTTCCTCTCCTCCACCAGGAGAAGGAGCTTGCTGCTTTTTAAACCCTTCCAGTCCCGTTCCCATCCCCGGGCTCCAGATGATTGGCACTGGGGTGGGGAAATAAAGGTTTTTGTCCTGCACCCCAACGCTAATCAGCTGGAGCCCCAGCATGTACTGCAGTCCCGCAATATAGCGGGACTGCAGTACATGAACCACGAAATGGCGGGGGATTACTGTATCACCATAAGAAGCAGAACCTACATAACTGGAAACCAGACTTCTCATACAATGCTGCTTTTCCATCTCTTTCCTATTTCTATTGCAGTCCCCTGTGTTGCCTAGGCTGGTCCTAGGTACAGTCTTTAGTACAGAATAGAACACAGTCATTGCAGAGAAATGTGGTTTGAAGAAGCCACTGACAAGAAACAAAGTCTACCCCTACTCAAGCCAAAATGCAAAAGGTATCCTGGTCAATGGAAACAAAAGACCTATTATCAAAGACCACCCCTTCATCAAAGACATTTTCCTGCTCCTATCAGAATTATTTCATTTACATTTCTTTTGATGTATAGCTAACCAGGCAATACAGTTAGTAATGTGAAACTCTGCTGGTTAAAACAGCTTCTTAAGGTGATGAAAGATATAAACAAGAATTTCTGCAATAAAACCAAGCCCCTTACATATAATTAGACTTTTGCTGTACTTTAAAGACTCATACATTTTACTTAGCAATTGTCATACATTTTTCTAGTTTGTCCTACTTCTTCAGATGCTAGCAAACAGAATAATCCTTTGGAAAAATGAGAAAAAGTTTTACTAGTTGGAAAAGAGGCTGGCCTAGGTGAGATAAGAATAGAGGTAACTGAAGTTAATTTCAGTTTATTTTTTAACCAAAGGGAAAGTAGTTACCTTGCTCTGTAAATTCATCATGGATTTTTCAAAAGTCTTTGGAGGCGCCCTCTGGTGGTTGCAGAGAATAGCAACAGCTCTATTGGCACGGTTATAAGACAGGATCTTTGCTGGGATGTTATCCTCCGCTGGAACAGTGAAAAATGAAAGTAAAATGTGTGCTTTGGTAAAGAGAGAGGTCTAGCTAGCTCTTTTGGATAAGCTTTTGTCATCAATATATCTTCATCTGATTGAGATGCAGCTATCAGACATATGGGATGGAAGACATACACAGCTGATTCTACCTGGTTCTCCTAATGCTGCTTGACTATGGAAGACTTGAAGGATTCGCCAAACAACTTGGCTAACTGTCATGTCTCTGAGCATGTTAGTTTGCAACACAGCATATATATCTTTTCACAAGGTTAATCTTTTGGGGCTGTATGCTGGTAATAGGCAGGGCAATCCCTAAATTTCGTATTCTTTCTTGCCCGATGGCCTACAGGTGAAGAGACAGGTTGCTTTGTCAGAGGTCTGAGCTGCTGGCCTGCAGAAACCTTATGTAATTCAGGATGTGTATGGCTTGATAACCACAGACTGTCTGCCCTCATTCTCCCACAGCTGGGGACCTCCCTCTTGGCTATGCCAATGTCAGTCCCTTGTGACTGCTTGGAAAGAAGATTCAGAATATGCAGCCATTCCAGAATGTGATGACTTGTTTTTGGAATAGGATCTGATGCAGAGAACATTTCACCACTATTCTTGACCAGCTAGAGCTTCTGGATCCAACTCAAGGTGCTGCTTATCACCTTTGAAACCTTAAATGATAAATGTCTGGGAAAAGAAGGGTCTTTCTTACTCTTTGATAATGGCTGGAAAGACTCTGATTTCAGTTTCTTCATTTTTAGATAGATTTAGAATGTAAACAGGATTCTCTCAGAAATAAAAGATTTAGAATTTCCTACTTAGGGCGGGGTTAGTTATCCAACTAAATATTTCAACAACCTTGTCAACAGTTAAATCTGAGATGTCCATTTTTGTAGCTGTAGTACAGTGAGTAGCTGTTTTCTTCTATATTTAAACCTTTGTAAAATTTCATTTTTTAAAATTTGAAGTTACGTTTTCAACTAATCAAAATTATAACAACAATTTTAAGCAAGTAAACTCTATTTTAATCAACCAAGGAGGAGAACTGTGGGCATTAAAAGGCAAATGTCTGAATTCTTTGAAGAACAATCTTGTTACAAGGAACTGATGCCATCTCCAAATCCATGATTCCTGAAAGCTTTCCATGCTACCTATTCTTTTTAATATTTTTAATGAGGTAAAACTATTTAAAATTATTTTGAAAATTACATTTTTATCCTTGGTCATGCCTCTATTGTGCTTTAAGGGCCTTCTCTGAAAGGGAATTGTTTATATCACAGCAACACTCTATAAATGTATCTTTGAATATTACTGATATGCCCCTGGATCCCAGCAATTCCATCTGTAATTTGGGAGAGCAAGTGCTAGCATCGGAAAAGGTCAATAATTATTCTGAGTAAATAGGTGGACTTTAAAATGGCAACTAGATATTAACAGGTGTGTGCGTTCTATGGTAACAAGTCAGAACCAAATCACGGTGACCCTAACAGGGCTTTCAAGTAAGTAGGATATTTAAGGAGTAGTTTACCAGTTTCACTCTCCTAATGGATTTCCATGGGGATTGAAACCTTGGCCTCTAAACTCATACTCTGTCACTCTATCCACCACACCACAATGGGAATAACCAGTAGCTGCTAATATACACAGATCTATCCCACAGGAGAAAAAAAAATCTTAATTCCAAGGATATTTCTAAATGCTTCTGCATGTCACTTCTGCACTGCCACCAATAAATATATTACAATTTTCCTTCAGAAGGGCATCAAACAGGAGTTTATTTCTAGACCCTCACTGATGTTGAGGAACTACATTTCAAAAATGTTTTTGGAAAGAGCTGCTCCTGAACCAAATAGATGGAAACAGGGGTGCTCTAGTCTAGCCCAAGCTCTGGGGACTATATCTGTGTCAAAGTCACAACCAAAACAAGGATAGATGACTAGATGTCCTATTCCAAGAATACTTACAGGTGGTGAGCTCCTTCAGCTGCTGTTGTAGCGTAATAGAGGCATTATACGTTCTGAATACCTTGGCAGTAAGCCCCTCCATAAGGTCTTGGAGATGCTTATTTAAGATGCTAGTCTAAAGGTGGGGGGGAGAGGGAAGAGGAATGGTTATTCATTGAATTTAATACTACACTGTAATGATTTATTAACCAAACTTTTGACACTTTCCTAAGTTCAGAGTTTGGGGGAGTAGAGGTTTGGTTGGGCATCTTCTTGCTTTTTTAGAACAAGAGTGTGAGTCTAAAAAAGACACATGATCTACAGCCAGGACTCCGCAAAACAATATACTGAATGGGGTAGACCAGTGGTTCTCAACTTGTGGATCCCCAGATGTTCCTGGATTGCAACTCCCAGAAGTCTTCATCACTAGCTGAGCTGGCCAGGATTTCTGGGAGTTGCAGTCCAGGAACATCTGGGGACCCACAGGTTGAGAACCACTGGGGTAGACATACCCACAACCAGTTATGAGAAGTTGCCAGGCAAGACCTGTTACCCCTGCTTTGCTGCTGCATCTCCTTGTGAGACTAGACACAAGGGCATTTTCCCTGCCAGTTAGTCTCTGATCCTTTCTTTTATCATCAAAGTGCTTTGGAGATGAAGAATATAAGGCAAATGTTTGAATGTGTCAGGTGGAACTAACTGAAGAGGGAGATGAAGACAAGGGTCACTTTCCCTGCCAGGAATAGGAATGACCTGACTCATGGGCTGGCCTCAGTTTTCATGAGAGATTTTGGTCTATCTGGGAAGAATGAAGAATACCCCTATTCAAGAGGGAATGATGTGCACCAGGGAGAGCCCATTAAATCGTTCCCAGCAGGGGGAGAAAAGGAGCAGGACAGTGGTACAAGATAAGTCCATAACCAAGTGCTGGTTACCCCCAAATTGCTCCCCATTTCAAATAACCTGGACAGCCTTGGCAGCAAGTCTGTTGGCTCAAAACTGCTGCTGTTAAATGTTAAGTCACATAAAGGAGAACTCAACACCTAGAGACTAACACTTTCCTGAAGGTTGTTAAGAAAGTTTTCTGTTTCCTTGGTAGGTAAGCAATTTAATTAAAGCCCTGGTTGACCTTTGGAATGGGGAAATGGCTAGTGTAGTAAACACAATTATTCCTAAGAAGTCCCTCCCACACATTGAAGCCAAACTAGAGTTCTAGTTTACTGAGGAACTGATGGTGATGAAATGAGCAGGAGTGGTGGCAAACTTTTGGCACTCCAGATGTTTTAGATCATAACTCCCACAATCCTTTGTCATGGGCAATACAGACTAGGAATTCTGGGAGTTGTGGTCCAAAACATCTGGAGTGCCAATGGTTTACCACCAAGCGATGATGGTAAAAAAAATAAAATTCAAAGGACTTCTTGAGGCTTGCTGACCCAACTGAAACAATTTCAGGACAGCTAACTAAACAAAAACTAAACAAGTTAAAAACAACTATTTAAAGACAGAGTACATTCTGAAACAATGAAACAAATTAGGGTCCAAAGCAGCACCTAGTCAACCAAATTCTCTTTCCATTCCATCCTTTAAAACCAGCATGACACGACAGACACATTTCTACTGTAGTTAATTTCTACAGGAGGTAGTGCCATAAAAAATTGGTCCTTACTCTGGTCAAGAGTAGGTGGAAAGCACTGATTTCACAATAGGAATTACTAGAAAAGCCACCCTCCGGGCTACAATGGTATACAGCAGCATCAGTTATCAGGTACAGAAAGTCACTTACATTGAGCCTGTCAAAAAGGTCATCTTCAGGCTGCTTGTTCTCCATGAACAACTGAAGATTCTTAAAAACCTACAGGTAAAGCAAGGAAAAGAAATAAGCATAATGCAAGGAAATTGGATGATTTGTTTGCCTGACAGAGGTACAAAGTTTCCTTGGCTAACTCATACAAGTTCCTGTGAACGTGTTGCTTAAAGGACTCCATACTTTCCTGTCCTATAAAAGTCTATTTGGTATTTCTGACAAAGGAAGAAGACCTTTTGCTGTTATTCTTCACTAATGAAAGGACGCAAACCACATTCAATTATTAAAAGAGGCAAATCAAAGGACTGTAGCATCTCTCCCATGACAGAATGGTTTTTAGCTGGGGGATGGGTGGGAGGGAATGCATAACACTAGAATACTGCACAGAGAATATGAGAAAGAAAATGTTAAAAAATGAACTGACAGCTCTATTTTCAATAAGGCTAAATAGAGCACCCATATTTAGCGGCAGTATGCCTGCCTCCGAACACCTGAAGAGAAGGAGTAACACACCCTCTAATTTTCATACCTACTGTTCTGTGACTATATGCTTCCACCCCACTACAGGTTGCAGTATGAGCAAAACAAAAACAATTGCAATGGGTGCGTGGGGATGGAAAAGCCCTACATAGAGGGGGCCAGAGGTGCATGCACCTGCATGCGTGCCTTAGAGGGGACCTTGGGAAGGCGTTTCCATCAGGACAGAATACAAATATTCCTTACCCTCTTCTCGACAGGGACTTTGTTATAGTATCGTATTGAGTCTTTCCCAAGGAAGTCAAACTCTACTACATATTCTTGGCCATCCAATTCTGGATGCAGGTTAATGTGTTCCACGCGGAGGGAGCAGCAGCCCACTGTGTCTGCCGTCTCCCCTTCCTCCTTCTCATTACCAGCTCTCAGAGCAAGCTGCAAATATGAAGCAGTGAGAGATGGAAGAAAGATGTCACCAACAGCAATCCAAGCAAATAGAAGCACTTCAAATCACACTGGTTCGTCAGGAACAAGTTGCATTAGGCTTCTTTGAGCTAAGAAGCTGTGTACTTACAATTCAAAAGCACATCCTCCCATTTAACTAAAGGATTTACGTTAAGCCTTGGTGCAAGGGAAAAGCCATGTTCTGAGATTGTTTAGGAGACTTTAAGCTGCCGCTCCAAATATCTTGATAACTAACCAGAACTATAGCTATTAGAGTTATCTCTACTCTTTTTCTACTCTTCCTCTTTCCCACAACTTTAACAACTCCAGTGTCACTCACTCTATACCCCAGAGCATAGAGAGAAACTCCTAGTTCCCTGAGCCGCAGAGTCTGGCAAAACGTCAGGAAGGAAAACGTCCAGAACATGGCCAAACAGCCCAAAAAACTCACAACAACTCTACTCTTTTCTTCCTCTTTGCTTTCAGAAGGGCTGCTGTGCAGAATTCTGCCCACTTCTGGTGCCAAACTGTAAAGGTGTTAGCAAGTGGGTAACAACCTTTATGAATGCATGGGGTGTTCTGGGCAAAGTAGGGAGAGCTTAACCTGCAAAAATGTATCAAATCATAATCTCCCATTTGCCCAAAGCATCTTGAGACACTTCCTGAACAATCAGTAGTACCAATACCTCCCTAGTTTTCTTCCAGTACCCATCCTGCTGTGTTTATACTACTTAGCTTTACCAGTGCATCTGTTTCACTATTCAAGAGAATCAATGAGATCAGGCTCAACAGCCGTACAGATTTGCTCAAAGAAAGAGGAGGGGGATGAAAAAGGACTCACTTTGTCAATGAAGTACAGTGCAACAGCTCTTTGTCGTACTTTCATCTCTTTCGATTTCCAGTCTTCTCGATACTGATTTCTAATTCTATCTACACATTTCTTCAGTCTTCGAGCTGTTTCATATTTCTGCCAGTCCTTCTCACCCTACAGAGGCAAGAACAAGGAACAACCTAATGGGCTCTTCAAGAGTAAGAAGGCTGTAGTTCGGAGACAGGGCATTGCTTAATATGTTTTCAGAACACCCCGAATGTCAATGAACAATATAAAATTTGGTTCTTGATAGCTGCATTTCAGAAGGGCATGGAAGGGATAGGACTTGTAATGCAATTAATTAATAATCCAACAAATCAAACTCTTCTCCCCCTTTTTGTGGTCAAGTAAGAACCTCAAATGGTTCTTTTCAAGCAAGGAGGAGACCATAAACATTTCACTTTTCTTCCGCTTCTCCTTTTGTATCTTTCTTTTACCCGTGTACAATTGTAGATTTGCCTGATAAAAATTTCCATCCAGAATAGCACTGCAAGTGCAAGACTGAGAATGATGGCTGTGATTGTAAACACTAGCAGCACAGTGCCTGATCATGTGGTATCCTTGATACTCGCTCTCCAGCTCTCCCATTTGCTTGCCCCAAGTAGGGACATACACTTTCATTTGCCTTCTACCAGTCCCCAATGTTGTGAATAAAAATCACCACCTGTTACACAAGTATCATGCAATGGCTAGAGAACTAGGACCACAACCTCTACATTTGTTTTGCCTAGCTCTACTGGGAACTCAGGCAGGGTGAAGCTCTCTAAGAACACAGAAGAAGAAAAAAGCAGTTGTAGGAGATGAGGTTCCTAGTGTGGGAACCCACATTAGAAAACGAAAGGGAGAAATTTTCAGTTGCCATTTCACTGGGAGAAGGGAATAGGAAGGCAAGCTGGGGGAAAACTGGAGAGAAAGCCAAGCTAGCTTCAGACGCGAGCTAGCAATACGTGAGGTGGGAGCAGAGGGAGAACTGTGCAGTTTGGACAAGTAGGGTGGGGATCCTTCTGATGGATACAAACCTTAGAAACTAGACTATATAAAGAAATTGCAAACTGCAACTTTCCTCAACATATTTGCAGCCTGGGTCATTTCCGCATCATGGACTGCTGCACAATAGATGTGCAGTGCATTGCTTCTTGTTCTGCCCCTGCAAAATGTGAGGTCTGTTGGCAGCTGCCTTGTTTCTTTTACTTATACAGCACGCTTATCATCCAAGCCCAACAAGTCCTGCAAGGGCCAATGTTTCTTGCCTATCCTAACTGACGAAATTGTAGGTCCAAAAAAGGAGGAGCTGACTGGCTAAGGAGCTAGGCTAGGGAAGCAAAGTGGGAGGGTAGCTCCTCTTGTTTTTCTGACACATGATGATGCCCTAGCATAAATGGGTTGGTTCCTTACAGTCTGGCACTCTTGCCTGCTTTTTGAGTAGATTAATTCTTATCCCTCTAGGTTTTTTTTAACATACTTGTTTTGGAGGGTTCTTTTGAGGCTTTAACACCAGAAAACAAATGGGGATAAATGACATGATGTGAAACAGGTGGTTTCCTTTGTGTCAAAACAAAGGGACTGTACACAAAAGAAATTATATTGATAAAAAGACACTTTCTCTTGAAAGAAACAAATGAAACAAAGATTTTGCAATACACATAACCCATGCACAGATGGCCAGCAAACGTGCTACAGATACAACAATCTTGAGGCAGAATCACTACACATACACACACATGGGGTGGGGAGAAACCCAACAGTACTTTCACAAACACGGCCACACACAGGAACCCAATGGCACTTTCTCTTAAAGTTACATGTTCTTCTATGCAGCCAAACAGAAGTAACTTACAAACTTTCACACAAATGCTCACCTTGATTCTAGAACTTGGATTCAACATGATGTACTTAATAGAACCTTGGATATTTTCAGTCCATGACACCAACCAGGTCACCTTGTTATCATGCCGGACCTCTTTCCATTTATGTCCAGGGGGAGGTGCAGGGATTTTAGAGTCTCTGTGCCAAAGAACACAGGAAAGGTTTCAAAAGGAAAAAGCTACAGAACAACTCTAAAAATGCCAACAGAAGTCTGGTTTAGGTAATTTTTAAGTTGGCACTATAAACCATGGCAACAGCCACAATAAAAACTTCCAAGATCTGCAAGATACTTGTACACTTCAAAATTAAAAAGCTGTCATAATTCTTTGCCTTGGCTCCTGTAAAGGTCTGCTTGCATCCTTGTAATTTTATATCTGAAACAATTTGAGGCCCACATTATTCTTATCAATTCAAAATTCAATCCAGCCCTGATGGATTACAGATCAATATTTTGCTTGCACTGTTCTTAGTGGTAAGAACCACAAGGAACTCACATGGTGGCTAATTTTTTAATTGTACATGTTTTACATAGTACATTAAGTATATTAAATATATTACCTATTTGTACTGATGACTGATACTTAAAAAAAAAAGATGCAAATTTTCCTGTGCCAGTCTTGCTTTTCTGTCATTAAGGCCACAAACCAAATGGCTTTGCTTACTTAGACCCTACCAACCATATTATCCATCTATCAGAATGAGGAAAATTTTAACAAGCGTGGCCTGGTCAAATAATGGATCTGCTAAAACTGCAGTAAAAATGATGGTTAATGTTTTTTTCCTCTCTCTGAAGTAGGTATGTTTTATCAATTCTTTTGTGTGTTATTGTGTGTTTGTATCTTGCAGTTTTGCATGATGTGTGTTTTTAACAAGAGAAAGTTAGCAAAAGAGTGAATATTTGTAAAAATGGTTGATGTCAGAAACCCATCAGGCTGGAAGAAGAATGGATCATGTTCTGCTCTCTGCCTGCCTGAGTTGCTGTGCTGAACCTGGAGAGAGTGAAATCCTTTCCTCGGTGATCAGCATAGAAATCTGATGGAATCAGGGAGAAATCCAGGCCTCCTCTGTAAGCCTTATGTGCCTACTCCATTAGCTGGTTTTATTTCTCTCTGGCCAGTATATAGGTTGAGCAGAGAAGAGCGCCCCCTCTCCGCCTGTCACTGAATTTCTATGTTGAATATAGAGTAGGCAAAGCTCCTTCCTGTTCATGCAGCACGGGAACAGAGTGTGCTAGCAAAGAAGGCATAGAAATTCATTAGGCTGATGCAGCAGAGACACTGTCAGCTGACTGGCTTAAGTACTGAGCACAAAGAACAATACCTCCGTAACTAGTACAAAAGCAGACGAAGGCTGCCAAAGCAGAGACAGTCTCCTCACTTTGCCAGATTCTATACTGGATATGGAAAACGAGGTTTCAGTCCCTCCACGGACAGCACAGAAGCCAAACAAAATACTCAAAGGGGAACACAGAACTCTGTCCTTCCTTCACGTCCCTGCACACCTGGAAGAAAGCTCATGCCTCACCTGTGAGGAATTTCCAGTTTTGGGGGGAATTCCACATGCCTACATAATTCAGATCTTTGTTCCATATCTACCTATATATATTTCTCCAAAAGGAAATGAATGTCTATCTAATGTCTTAAAATGCAAAGTACTATGTCTAGAATGGTATAGAAATTTCAAGACATCCAAAATAGCAATCGTTTAAGAGGGATCCTGTGTTAAAACAGTATTTCAGAGAGTCAGTTTCAGTGTGGCTGTACTCTGTGTGACAGTCATCTTATGGTTCAACAATTACCATATCTACAACCTGCACAGTTAGACACTTAACTTAGACAGGATATAAGACTCTGCTGGTGAAATAAAGCTCCTCTAAGCTTTCTGAAGGAAAAGCAGGGTAAGATTGTAACACCCATCATTTACTATTAATAGGCTGATTGCCAATACAAATATTTGAGTTTTCCCAGTTCATACTATATAAACAACAAACAGCAGAAACAAACATGACAGAAATCTGTGAACTTCAAAAAAAGTATGTATTTGGCACATATACTGGTATGTGTTGGTTTTCAGCTCCTACAACCCATTTAATTTGAAAGAATATTCACCATGGAAGACTCTGAACAGAAAATGAGAGATTCTACTTAAGGGGGTATCCGGGGTGAACATTGTCATGCACTGTAACTCGAAGCTATTCCTAGCCCATATGTGAAGCGTTCTAAACTCACTTGCTACAGTTGATGATGATGTCCTCAGGCATGATGCGTCTCTTCAGCATGCCCATTTTGGGATGGTTGCCACGCCCTCTGAAGAGACCAGGAGGTTCAATCTTAAAGTTGGCAATTCTTTCCTTGTGATTATCCATAATACAATAACCATATTCTTTTAATAACCTCTCATTCTCCTCTTTAATTTTCTAGATAAGTGGGCAGACATGCAAAGACAGAAAGGGAAAAACACACAGTGAACTGACAATACTAAATAAATTATTCAGAGCCAGCATCGCAAAATATTATTTAGGTCCATCAAAACCCTGCACAGAGACCTTGGCTTTTAAAAAAGCAGCTGGTGAATACTACAGGTGTAATGCAAAGAAACTGTGTTTCACAGAGATTTATAGTCACAGGCTAGATCTACACATTGCAAAAAGATCTCAAAGCTCCCTAAAGCGGGATTCTCTGAGAATTCTGAGGCCATAACATGTCTACATTGGAACAATCCCTTACCACTGCCAGATGGGAGGTATAAATTTTAACTTGATAAATAAGCAATGTCTTGTAATACTTGTAATGCTTTCTCCTTTTGGGATTATGGGTGATCATCTCCCATACTCGGTCTCGGCCCTCAGTATTTGGTGGAAATCAGTGATTTTTCAGAATGGTGGAAAGTGCCCACAATGGGCACTACTGTATTTTTGTCACTTCAATGCACCACCTATGGACAGCCCTTTGCTCTTCCATGCAAGAATAAGTTTAAGAATGCTTTGCTTCATTCTACGTTAGGCTGCCTGCAGATGTACCCATTTTCTCTGCTGCCTTACTGCCAGTTACATTAAATACAGTATATGACAAGAATTTATTAATATGTTGTTTTATTTTTCTTTATATTTTGCATTTTCTTTATTATTTTGTATTATGTCATAGTACTGTAATCATTTTATATGAATATTTTGAGATATAAAACGAATCATCTGCATTTCTATTATTTCTTATTTATTTATTTTATTTATTTTATTTACAAGATTTTTTAGCCGTCCCACTACCAAAATTTGCTTTGATATACAAGTGCTTTGGATTATAAGCATGTTCCCGGAAGGTGACGTGCAAATACAAAGCAGCACCTTTGGAACTTGAAGTATTTTTAGACTTCAGTTTCTAAAAACCCACCCAATATGGGACTAAGGGAACTATAACCCAACATACTGGTTGTGCCTACCAAAGGGCTTAGATAGAAGCATGCTTGCCAAATCACAAGATTCCCATTACTCTACTTAGATAAGGACAGTAGGATCTATTCTAGTGGATTATGAACAGGCTGTAAAGCAAGGAAAAAAGGTTAAGAAAATGAACTCTTTGCTCCCATTTGCAAACCTTATATAGGTAGGTTCCAAGTCAAAATACCTGTTTCTCGTCCTTGGTCATTTGTTTTCTAGCTTCTGACTGAGCTTTGAAATACTGACTCATGTGAGTGAAGTCACATTTGCTGAGGCTGGAGATCATACCCTTTTCCTCTGGGGTCATCTCCTATAGGAAGAAAATTAAGTCTTTGAAGTAGTATCAGAGACAGAAACAGTATTTGATGCTCATTCTCTGTAAAACCAGTTTGGGTGCTCTCATATTAGGAAAAGGATTGGTCAGGATGCTTTAAAGACTAAATCAAACGAAGCGCAGATGGAGGACTAGGATGTTACAAATTATCTATTGCAAATAGCATTTGGAGTCCTGCTTGGTTGGCAGACAGGCAATAAACAAATTTCATAATACAGTGCTCAAGAGACAAGCCTTCAGCTCCACTGTGAATTAAAGAAATACATGAGGTCCAAATCTTGTGTATAAAATCTATTCCTGTTGTGTAGGGGATATCCCAAAAACTTTAAAATCCTACATTTGGAATGTTTCATCTCAAGGAATGGTGTAAACTGAAGAACACAGAACATTATTTATGTATAAAATATAAATAAGAGCACAGAAAGATTTGAATGAATAACGCCCCATTACTGTGCAGTACATAGCACACAGTACTTGTAGAATCCCTTCACATTAACCTATAATTTTAAGATTATCAGATACTGCCTATGCTAAACTGATTTTTTTTTCATTTTTTAAAAAATAAGACAGTATACGAAGCCTTAAACCTCTGCTACAATCACACAGTACAAGCAAGTCTCTTTATCCCAGGAATTCAGAGTTATATATAAAAGGATCTGACTTATGTCCCTAACTCTGCATAGTACGTTAGCGTGAAAAATTAATGTCTCCTTCATGGAGCTTAGACAAGACTGTATTTCTCACTACTCCCACTTTATCTGCAAAACAACCACAGCCAAAAGAATATGCAATGCTGTTCCAAGATCAAAAGAGAATCAAGGTCAATGGGAATTTGAACCAAAGACCTCCAAGTAGTAATCTAACCACTACTCATCATTCTAATCATATTTTTCCTGCTTACATGGACAGAAGAAAATGCATACTCAATTCACCAAGCCCTGGCTACCCAAGCACTTTGTGCTGACCAAGAATTCCTAAGAAAAGAATCCATTCCATAAAATATGAGTATAGCTTTTTCTAACAAGAGACCACTTTCACAGTTTCAGATGAATTTGGCAGTCCAGGAAAGGTGCTCAAGGTTCAGCACTACAACAAAGCTGGAGTTGAAGAAAGTTAAGACCACTTGGTTTTAATCAAAGCATTAGATGGTACTACTATCATCAATAATTTCAGCAAAAGACAGGACTTTCTTTCACATGCTGGCACTTATATTTTTCAGTCCTGGGATATAAAGAACAATGGATGTAGATATAATGTCCCTTGAAAGCTCTGATTTGCTAGGTCTTGGTAACTCCAAGTGAATGGAAATGTAATATATTTACATTACCCTGAAAAGATTGTTTCAAGAAATTTATCTCAAAGATTCTTGAATTTGTTTCTGACTAAAAAAGCGTACCGTGGGCGGTACGCTTGTAGCCGTAGGGTTTGTCAGACTAGAAGAACTCGGGTCAGACAACTCGTGTCTGTCCCTCGTTCTGACCCCTCGGCTCACTGCCACGTGTCCGGGAGTCATTCCACCAGCGCCCCCAACCTTACCTGCATCCTGATGAACGCCAGGTCGGTGCATAATAAGATTCCTATCATCCATGACACCATCGCGGATGAGAAGCCCGACCTGGCGTTCATTACCGAGACCTGGGTGGGCACGGAGGGGGGGGCTTCCCTTTCCCTGCTGTGCCCACCTGGGTACCTGGTAGAGGCTGTGGGAAGGTTGGGGGGTCAAAAGGGGGGAGGGGCCGCAATCTTGTACAGGGACTCTTTTCATGTTAGCAGGGCCTCAACATTGGTTCCGGTGCAGCTCTGGAGTTCATGGAATCCATGGCTTCCATGGGTCTGTCCCAGCATGTTTTATGTCCCACCCATAGGTCTGGTCACACCCTGGATCTGGTGTTTACCTCCATGTCGGGGGATTCGTGTCTGGAGGTGGGGGACATTGCTGCCCTCCCTGTGTCATGGACAGACCACCACCTGCTCTCTTTTTCCCTGTCGATTCCAGCCCCTCCCCGCGGGGACCATCGGCCTTCCATCTTGGCCCGCCCCCGGAGGCTCATGGACCCTCAGCGGTTCGGTGAGCTCTTCGGGGGGCTACCTGATGGTATGACTGGCGCTCCGGTCGAGGATGTGGCGAACCTTTGGTTTGAAACAGCTGCCTACACCATAGACCGGATCGCCCCCAAGCGCCTTCTCCGTTGCCGAGCCCGGCCTTCCCCTTGGTTCACCGGGGAGCTTAGGGCAATGAAGCAGGAGAGGAGGAGGCTAGAGCGCAGCTGGAGAAGGGACCGGACGGCATCAAGTAAGGCTGCAGTAGATGACCAGACTAGTCGCTATATCAACGCGATCAGGGAGGCTAGGTCATCTTTTACCTCCCTGAGAATTGCTGAGGCCTCGAACCGCCAGGCGGAGCTCTTCCGGGTGGTTCGGGACCTCAGCAATCCTAGTCTGGCTAGGCCTCCTCCTACTGAGTTCAGTAGCGAGCAATTTGCAGCCTTTTTCCGAACTAAAATAGAGGCCATCCGTGCCGGTTTTGACTCCGGTTGCAGTGGTCCCTCCCCGCCATCCCCAGTTGCTGGTCCGCCTTCGTCGCCTCGGTTGGATGCGCTTGGGCCTGTTTCTGCTGTCGAGGTCTCCAGAGCTATGGCGCATTGCCGGCCTGCCTCCACCCCTTTCGACCCTTGCCCTGCCTGGCTAATTAGAGCTGCCAGAGGGACCATGGCCGAATGGGCTTCTGCCATCGCCACCGCCTCCTTCAGCGAGGGGGTTTTTCCCTCTCGTCTGAAGGAGACGGTGGTTAAGCCCATTCTGAAAAAACCTGGCCTGGCGGCGGACGATTTAACAAATTATCGCCCAATCGCCAACGTCCCGTTTATGGGCAAGGTGATCGAGAGGGTGGCGGCGGTCCGGCTGCAGTCATACCTGGAGGATCGGCAGTGCCTCGATCCATGCCAGTCCGGGTTCAGGCCTCGCCGGGGTACCGAAACAGCTTTGGTCGCCCTGCAAGATGACCTTCTCCGGGCGGCCGACAGGGGTTGCTCTTCCCTGTTGGTCCTCCTGGATCTGTCAGCGGCCTTTGATACCGTCGACCACGGTATCCTGTTGGACCGGCTCTCTGAGGTTGGAATCGGAGGCACTGCTTGCAGTTGGCTCCGTTCCTTCCTGGAGGGCCGTCCACAGTACGTGCAGCATGGGGGGGGGGAGTTATCGGCCCCTTGGATTCTCCCTTGTGGGGTTCCACAGGGGTCGTCTCTGTCCCCCATGCTGTTTAACATCTACGTAAGGCCGTTGGCGGGGGTCATCAGGAGTTTTGGAGTCTGCTGTCATCAGTACGCTGATGACACGCAGCTCTATCTCTCCTTTAACACCTCTGCTGTGGAAGCTGTGGAAGTTCTCGACGGGTGCCTGGAGGCCGTACTGGCTTGGACCGGGGCGAACAGGCTTAAGCTCAACCCCGAGAAGACAGAGGTTATGTTCTTCGGGAGCTCGCCGTCGGGGTACGGTGGCCCTCTCCCCTGTCTGGGGGGAGTTTCCCTGCAGCTCGCGGAGAGGGCGCGGAATCTGGGTGTGCTCCTGGACCCGGCGCTCGCCATGGAGGCCCAGGTGGCGTCGGTGACCAGGTCCGCCTATTACCATCTCCGTCGGATCGCCCAGATCCGCCCGTACCTCGACGCGAACTCTCTGAGAACAGTGGTCCAAGCTCTGGTGATCTCGAGGCTGGACTACTGTAACACCCTCTACATGGGGTTGCCCTTGACTCTTCTCCGGCGTCTGCAGCGGGTTCAGAACGCTGTGGCCAGGCTGGTGGCTGGTGTGCGTCGTTACGACCACATCACCCCTGTCCTGGTCCGCTTGCACTGGTTGCCCGTTGCAGCCCGGATTAGATTCAAGGTCTTGGTTTTAGTTTATAAAACCCTCCATGGCTTGGGACTGGACTACCTGGCAGAGCGTATCGCTCAGCGATCAACCTCGGCCCATCTCGTTCGGCAGGCGCGAGCGCACTTGCTTCGGGTCGCCACTCCACGTGAAGCCCGGAGGACGAGTACTCGGACCCGGGCCTTCTCGGTGGCGGCCCCTAGCCTCTGGAATGCCATTCCCAGTGAAGTGCGCTCTGCAGAGTCCCTGCTGGCCTTCCGGAAGGCGTTAAAGATCTACCTTTTCCGGGAGGCCTTTGGCGACCTTTAACTGATTTTTTTTTTAATCCGCCATCGCAAACTATTTTGCCTACCATTGTTTAGTTTATTGAGGTGCTATTAGGTTAACCCTGTCTAGCGATCTTAGTATTGTTTTTATTTGTGCCTTTTGTAATTTGTAATTTGTGTGGGTTTGAAGCCTGATGTTTTGTAAGCCGCTTAGAGCGGTGGTCCCCAACCCCCGGGCCGCGGACCGGTGCCGGTCCGTGGACCAATCGGCACCGGGCCGCCAGAGGAAACCAGGGGAAACTCCTCCTCCCTTCCATCCCTGATCTCTTCAGCACGCGCCGGGAGGAGGAGGGAGGAGGAGGAGGCAGGGGAGCCAATGAGCGCTGCGCTTGTTGGGGGGCGGCTCGCTGCCCAATGGGCGGGCGGCTTGTTGCGTTGGGGGGCTGCCGCCGCGGTCGCTGGTGGTGCTGTCGCTCCTCCTCCTTTTGGTTGGAGGCGGCGGCGGCAGCAGCACCAGCAGCAGCACCAGCACCAGCAGCAGAAGGAGGGCTTGAAGAAGGTGGAGGCGGCGCGCGCCTGCCCGCCAGGCGGGAGCGACCCTTAGCAACCGCGGCGGTGGCGGCGGCCCGCCCACCCACCGACCGGCCCGCCAGCCATGGAGGTGGCGGCGGCTCCGGCCGCGGCGGCGGAGGGAGGAGGAGGAGGCCGCTGAGGGGGGTTCTCGGTCGCGGCGCGGAGGAAGGCAGGACGCCGGTAAGCCAGCCTCTCCCCTCTCTCGCTGTCCTCCCTCTTGGTGTGTGTGTGTGTGTGTGTGGAGGGCGGAGGAGGAGGGCTGGGGGGGTCACGGGAAGGAGCCTCGCAGTGTCCGCCAAAGCGCCCGGCGTGACAGCTTGCCTCCCCTTTTCCTCCTCCTCCGCCCTCCTCCTCCTCCTCTTCTCTCCCCCGGCAAGCAATGGAAGAAGGCTGGAGGAGCGCAGGAGGAGCCGCCGCCGCCTTTGCCTCCCTCCTCCGCCCGCCGGCAGCTGCGGCGCATCCTCCTCCTCGCCCTCCACCAGTAGCAGCAGCAGCAGCAGCAGCAGCCACGGCGGCGGCGGCGGCAGATCAGGCACGACGGAGGGTGGGCGGGGGGGAGGCTGCCTCTCGATATCTCTTTTTTCCCAAACCCCCCCCGCCGCCGCCTCCCCCCTGCAATCACTCCTGCCCCGCCGCCGCGATCCCCCGCTCCTCCTTCTCCTCCTCGTGCCCCGTGGCTTGTGGGGAGGGGGAGAGAGGGCGGAGCCGAGTGAGAGGGGGGCCAGCGGAGGGCTCACTCGCCCTGACGGACCCCGGAGGGTGGGGAGTGGGGGAGGGTCGTCGCCCGTGCGCCCGCCGCTCCTCCGCCTTTGGGGTTCGTCGCGGAGCCGCTTTGCTGCAGCGGGTGGGGGGAGGTGTGTGTGTGTGTGTGCGTGCATGTGTGTGTGTGTGTGTGTGTGTGTTAGCGTGCGCGCGGGTGAGTGTGGGAGGGGGACGGGCATGGAGGAGTGCATGCCCCCCCCGGGCCACGGAAAAATTGTCGACCATTTGCCGGGCCGCAGCAAAAAAAAGGTTGGGGAGCACTGGCTTAGAGTACATATTGTAGATAAGCGGGGTATAAATGCAATAAATAAATAAATAAATAATAAAACCTATGATCTATGACAATACTGATGACCAAAATGAAACATACAATATTTACTTGAATGAGAATAACTAATCACAATTCCTGAAACAGCAAAATGCAAGACTTAAGAACATAAGAAGAGCCATGCTGGATCAGGCCAAAGGCCTATCTAGTCCAGCTTCCTGTATCTCACAGTGGCCCCATCTGATGCATTTGGAAGGACATGAGACTAGATATCTGTCTCCTGATAGCACTCCCCTGCATCTGGCCCTTGAAGTACCCTGGTTTTAAGCCTGGAGATTACACATCTCCATCATGGTTTGTAACCAGTGATGGACTTTTCCTCCAGGAATCTGTCCAATCCCCTTTTGAAGGCATCCAGGCCAGATGCCATCACCACATCCTGTGGCAGGAAGTTCCACAGACTTACAACACGCTGGGTGAAAGTATTTCACTTCCACAGGGGAAAAAATCAATTCTTCAGATGAAATACTGCAAAAATACTTGCTGTGCACAAAAAAGGGAAGGGGTCTCAATAAAACAGCTTGGAAACAGTCCAAACCGTTGCTTCAACCTCTTTTCCCCAGTCTCCCTATTTATATTCCTCCTACTACTCCTGCACCCACATAACACAGGAAATCTCTGCTTTCTCCCCTCCCCTCCTTTCCAGTAGTTTCTATTAACCAAATTGACTGTAGCACATTCTCCTTAATTCTGTGATCATTTCTTCGTTTCCAGTTCAGGCTGCACATGCTGTACAGTGATCAGTGTTTTAAGGTGTGAAGAGAGGGCTAGGCCAATGGGAGGAAAAACAAACCTAAGGAGAAACAACACTTTCAAATGTTTACTGCAGAACCCCAGACATTAAATGAACTACCTGCTATGCTTTTAGAAACAACTGGTATGTAGGTGGACCTGACAGCGAATTTCACACAATTACTCTAACAGATGAAATAGAGCACTCCAACCCTTCCATTATACAATCTGTACCTTTCTCCAGTCTTTGAAGAAATTTTTCCTGAAGATCTCCTTTGTAGTGTATTCGTGATCAAGCATTTTTGCAAAAAATGTTGCAACTTCTTCTGCTTTGGGACTGAGCTTCATAACTTTACCTACATGAGGAAAAAGAAAAATAATGAGACAGTATACTATGGAAGTTCAGACCCTAGCCAGTGCTGGCCCTCTTTGAATACACAATGCACAGCCTCAATAATGACCATACATACAAGTTATAATATAGTCTTGTGTTTCAGGATTAAGCTCGGCTCAAAGAAATGACAACAGGAAACCCACTGATTTCACTCCAAATTCTATGCAGACGATGTAATTTTAAATTGTCTTATTTGTGTCTTCAGAAAAAAAATTAAAAAGCAGTGTTCAATCTGCACAAAATGTTTCTGAGAAGTACTGTAACTAGTTAGTGGTTCTGTAGTGGGTGAGTGTGTCTATTTTGTTTTGAAAAGGGAAAACACATTTTTACTCCCTGAGTGAAAACAGTAATTTTAAGCAAGTAAGAAAAATACACCTATGTACAAAGTACAGACAGTAGGAACCTCAAGGAACCTGCATGTACAGTGTGACTGGTAGAATGACTGATTTGCTGGCATTCTTGCTCTCTCCATGAAGGAACCAGCATTTCTTAAACACTAGTGGGACCTCTAGGAAAATGCTGGAATGTTCTTGTCTAGATCTCAGCTGCTTCATTACACCTTCCTCTTCCAGTTTTTCATTACGTCTACCAGCACTAAAGACATATTTGAGCCCACTTGCCATCTCAGAACTGTTCTGGGGCTCAATTTCTTTCTTTGAGAGGCATGTTTCCCAGGGGAAGTTTCAGGACAGAGCAAGCTCTCCTGACTTTTGCCGCATTACATTCCTGAGAAGGAAGTGACCTTCTATTTCCTCTTCACCTTTTTTTGAGACAGGATTAAAAGGCTAAATGGCCCATTTTCCCTATTAGAAGCAATGCTTTCATAAAATGCTCCCATCTCTGCTGATTGACCAGTAGATGTAATAAACAAGCCTCCGGGGGGGGGGCTGTGCAGTTCTTCTTTGCCCTTTCATCTGCACAGAGCTCTCCCCAGCTGTCTGGTGGGAAAACACCTTGTCTCTGCCTCTTTCTTTCTGTCACTAAGATCAGTTTGCTTGTAACTTTCACAGCAAACTCCCATAATCACCCATTAAGTCCCCCCCCCCCCCGGGGGAAATGTTGCAAATGTTGGGGTTCCCAAAAAAACTGCTTGTACCTTGGCTTCTAATGGACGGTGCTATTTCAATCTCTTGAAGAACTCACAGTCATTCCAATGTGGCAACTGACAGCCTACTATCCACTTCCATTGTCCTAAAGTGTGTGTGTGTGTGTGTGTGTGTGTGTGTGTGTGTGTGTGTGTGTG
>JAHTLZ010000129.1:83798544-83843560 GCA_023846285.1 Phrynocephalus versicolor | reverse complement strand
ATGTGGGTGGTGTGTTTGGTTCTGATCCGTCCTCTCCACTAAGCCTCAAAGCAGTAGAAGAAAATACAGAGCAGCCAAAATGGTTCTGATTAAATTTCATGCCCATTCATTGAAACTTAGTCCCATTTCCTTTTATAATTTCCCTCCTCTTCAATTCTTTTTATCAGAATGAGGTTTTATTTTATTTAATACTGTGGAGAGGAATTATGAATTGTTCATTCTAGATTTTTAAATATTGTTTTATAGAGTTTTTTTGTTCCCCATAAACTAGACCATTTGTTAATTACAATTACAAATAAATAAATATTATTTAAAAAGCAAATTCTGTTTGTAATATTTGCTTGGATACACTATATTATAATATATTAGTTGTGATAATTTTATGCCAAGTCAAATTGGCATAATTTTATGTTCCTAAAGTAACAGAATGACTTTCAGGCTGTAAAAGCGGGTGGAGATTGCTAATGTAGCATTTTTTTCAATTTTTCTGAAAATTTCTGGTTTTGGGGGTGGGTGGGTGCAGACAGTTTTTTTTCCACAAGCTTCAAAATTTCTGAGAATTTACATCTCTACTCTTGACTTCGGAATTATAATAGGTCAGCATGAAATACAAAGGCAGTCTTGCTTACATTTCAAGGAGGAAGTGGCTGCTACATTGGTGCACTCACCGCAGGCCAGTCCCTCCATTTCCTATCAATATGTCTAATACAGATCATGGTGCTTTCACAACAGATTTCCCAGTACTTGAAGGAGTTTACCAGCATTCCATAACAGTAAAGAATGGACATTATTTCCCAGCAGCCTAAAGCATTGGCTTCACTTTGAAACAGCATTGCCTTCTCGTGAAAGCCATTCCAGCTACTATTTGTACTGCTAAGGGGTAAGGCCGATAGAGAAGGCCAAAAACATCAAGGGTTCTTGATGCATGAGGCAACAAAAGAATTTCGATGTTTTGATTTGGATAATGAGTCAAACTGTACGAAACAGCTAAGCAGATGTTATCCATATATAAAGAATAAAAGCAAAAGTGTTCTAAGTGTTCTGCTTATATACCGCCCCATACCACTTCAAGTAGTCTCTGGGTGGTTTACAGTTTTAATTACAGTATGCAGGCTACACATTCCCCTGCCCTCAGCAGGCTGGGTACTCATTTTACCAACCTCGGAAAGATGGAAGGATGGATCAACCATGAGCCTGCTACCTGGGATTGAACCCCAGGTCGTGTACAGTCACCCCTGCCATTTCGCGGGTCAGGTACAGCAGTCCCACTACATTGCGGGATCGCAGTATCTGCACCTCGGGGCCACATGGGGCCGCGGTGGGGGCGTTCGCGTCGCTCTGCCGCTCCGCGCTCCTCCAAGAAGCCTCGGGCAGCGTGGGCGGGCAGTGGTGGGAGGTAAGATCCCGCAACACTGCCTGCGTGCACCGCCCGAGGTTTCTCGGAGAAGCGTGATCCTCCCCTGCCCCCAGGTCCCCCCACCCGCTTCTGCTATCGCAGATTTTCATGCATCGCGGGTGGGGTAGGTCCCTAACCCCCACGATCGGCGGGGAGTTACTGTATCTTTTGAACCCATTTCCTAAAAGATTAGCAGTGCAGAAAATATTCTCATATAATGTTGTGTTGTCTGCCACGGACACCAAGCTCTGAACGGCATACAGGCAACATCTGAAGTGTGACATCTCCACCATTAAAATATTCTGATGCACAATGAGAGAACTTCCTGGACTACAGCTTTAAAATATTGCTGAGAAAGAATGCTAACTTTAAGAAACAGCAGCTAAATATTTCCAGATAAACTTTTATTTTGTATTCAAATATCTCTATCAGTATATGAAACAAACAGGAAATCACTGTACTCTATTACCTTACAAGGTTTGAACTAAAAAAACACCCCAAAGGTCCCACGCTATGACCAAACGAAACCCCCCATTATAGATGAATCCCAGTTGTACTGGAACAAAAACACTTGTGACAAAGATTGCCTAGGGCCAACGACAAACACATACTGAAGGTTACAAAGGTCTGGCTTGGCCAATGAATATTTAATATGCTCACATTCAAGGTACAGATACCCACATGAAGCCCCTTTACTCATATAATGAAGAAATTTGGATGTAGTTCACCGTATCTTCTTGTTATATAATAATAAGGATCAATGACTACTGGCTTCCAAACAACCAATGATACTGTAGCCAACTTTAAACTGGAGACTGAGGCAAACTTTATACAATGATTTTACAGTTTAACTCTAGTCAATACAGTATATTCTAGATACAGTGAAGTATACTTTCCATAAACCCTAGCCAGCTAGGTCAGGTATTATGACACCTTAATTTCAAATTCCCTGATTCAGAATAGGAAACTCTGGTTAACTATAATTCTTTAATAATAATTTGCAGCTGGTATGAGCAAGTCAGCTTGCTCTTTAAGTGCCTCAAGCTCATATATAATAAATTTATTTACAGTGGTACTCCGACTTAAGAGCAGCTCGACTTAAGAGAAATTTGACTTAAGAGTGGAAAACCATTGCCATTTTAACTGCCACCTTACAAATTTTAGATATGGTCTGCTTGACTTACAAATAATCTTTTTCATTTTTTTCATTTTTTAACTTTTTTTCTAATTTTAGATAGGTACCCCACTTAAGAGTAGTTTGACTTAGGAGCATTCATTCGGAATGGATTAAATTCATAAGTCGAGGTACCACTGTATTTCTGCCTGTATACCTCCCTATAGTGCAGTACACTCTTGGTGGATAGCATAGTCATCCAAATCATATCAACAGAATAATCTCCCATGTATATCTCAGTGTATTCAATCAAATTTATGTTGATTTGAAGGATTAAGGATCAACGTACAATCATACACGCATCTACTCTCACCTCTACTGCCACCTATCTAGGAAAATGACCCTCCCTAAAAATTCAGATCAAGTCTATTAAATACACACAGCAATAGCCAGCAATAGCCAGCAATAAATGTCAAATATTTGGGGATCTTATAGTATAGTGGTAATTCTGTCATATTCTAGCAGTTTCATGGCTTTAGGGCTAAGGACATTTTAAATGGAATTTAGATTGCCTTGTCTAGTTACCCGTTAAGTTAAAACAGTCCTACATGGACTAGCATACCATACCTATACACTACATTTGAAAGATACTTGGAATATGTTTTCTTGTGTTCAGGACAGCATTCATCTGAGCCAGCATAAACAACTGTGTTAATTTTCTTTTCAGCCAGTTTAGTATCACAAACAGCAGGAAGCCCAAACACTAGCCTAGGAGTTGGTACAGATGAGTCAAAATTCAGAACTAACCTTTGGGCAGTAGCCAAGGACAGCAGGTTATTAAGTGGCAGAACAGAAACTTTTCTCGGTCAGAGAAGGGCCCGGATCTAATTCTAGTCATACAGAAGTACTAGCAGTGCTAAGTGAGACCAAACACTGTGTTCTGGAAATGAACACACACCAGCTATATGTGTGAATGCCTGCCTACGTACTGACTTCTTTGCCAGATGGAGAAAAAAGCAACTGGGCAACCATAGCAATAAAATTTCATTTTTCAAGTGCAATAGTTAGCTATCTATTCAAGTCAAATTTAAAATGAGAAAATAAAGACATCATTTCTCAGCAAATTCCTTCATAATTACAAACAAAAAAGAATCTGAGCCATTGAACTATCTTGTTTTTCTGAATCCATCTTGAGCCTATAGTTAATACAATTAGTTATTTGTGTGGTCTTCCATAACAGCTGGCCATTTTCAATTCACCTGGTGTTCAATATTTCTATAAATGTCAGCATGACAACAATGGGAATTATCTAATACTTCTGCACTTACACAAGGGAGCACAGGTGGGCAACTGCACAAGCTCTGTAAATCACTGACAGTTCCTGAGCATATAGCCCACACTAGAGAACAAAGGGATTTGCAGATCTTATTAAGGATTATCATACCATGTTTTAAAAAAAGCAAAAATGGGAAATTAACACAGAGTGGTCTCCAGGATTCAGCAAAACTACGTGGCTAGCTAGATCTAGTACGATCGGCATGCAACTAAGATGCCAGTCTCTAGACTTACGAAAGCAAGCATTTCTGTAGACAACCTCCTTTTCCAAGCACGGGATACTCTGCCCTAAAAATGTTCTTCCATTTCTAGAGACGCCTCTCTTCTACCTAATTGGCTTTTTATCCTGAATAGAGTAATTAGAACACAAAGGATTAATCTATGTCACTGACGATTTCCCCTGGGACAGATAGTAGAGATTCTACTGTAGTGTGTAAATGCTCCTAGCACATCCAGATTGCAGGAGAATCCTACATGTGTAGACTGCTCCCAGAATGATTCTTATGTCTTGGGAGTTCCTTTTAATTATACACAAGAGTTTGGAGACCTCCATGTACCATTGCCAGGAGCTGACTTACAGAGGTCGTAATCCAGCAGGAAATCACTACTAGGCTGACTGAATCAGTGGGGATTTGGTGAATCAACGTCTTCATAAATTCCACTGATTCAATGGGCCTACTCTAGCTTCAGCTTACTACAGGGTTTAAAGCTGAAGATTAAAAGTCTGTGGTGGTTATGGAGAACCTGCCATACCTACAACACTCTGACTGTCAAAGGTAGCTTATCTAGACTAGAGTAATTATTGTGCAGCAAAGACAATGTTAAGTAAAGCAATGGTGTATATCTAGACAAAACAATAATCTCTAGTTAGGAATAATTCTGGATTTTAGGTGAAATGCTGCCAGTCAGTTGTGCAGGTGGACTTTCACCAAGGATTAATCTTTGGTCGCTTACCATCATAGTAGAATTTGACATTTTCAGGCAAAGGTTCATATGGTGGTGCAAACACAGGACCTTTGTGTTCCAAGAACTTCCACTTAATACCTTCAGGATAGCGTTCTTCCTCCCACCTTCAAAGAAGGGGAAAGAAAAACAAAAGTAAGTGTCATCCGGGCACTGTTACATGGATACCATCATTATTTTTCAATATCAACATCCTACAACCTGAAAAGTTTATTATTTTGCCATTACCTACTCCAATGAATATTGTGAGAACCCATTACCTCAGTGTTACTTTTTCATCGTTTTATGCCATTCTTTTCAGATATTATTGGAAGTACATAATATGGGTTACAAAATAAAGAAATTTAGCAAGTAATTTGCAGGAATTCAATGGCCATCCCTGGATTAAATTTTACAAAAGTGGAAAATGAAGCTTGACAAACACAAGTAACAATCCATTCACACTTCTGCTAATATGTTAACTTTAAAATGGGGCTAAAATATGACAGAGCTGTTATAATGCCAACAAATGGCACTTCCTTTGTACTAACAAAATCTGAATATGTCAGATTTATATTTTCAGGTACCAAATGACTTAGAAATCTTGTTGCTTAGCTTAAGTAACTCACAACTAGAACAGGCCTGCTGAATCAGTGGAATTCATGGAGAAGCTGCTTCATCAAATCAGCAGTAAACAGCAGTTTCATGACCCTTTGATTTCTATGGGAAGTAGTTCCAGAATGCTTTCCCCTTGAACTCAGAAATGACATAGGCTGCATCTTGTTATACAGTAGGGCCCCTATATCCACTGATAATAATAAATAACAGCCTTTATTTTTATGCCTCCTTTCTCCCCAAAGGGACCCAATAACCATTGATTCAGTTATCCATGGTTGGCAGAGGAAAAATTAAATAAAGCAGGCGCAAAGCAAGCTACTGTCACAAGCATCAGCCGTACATCAAGCTAATGTCGCAAAACAGCAGCCGTAAAGCAAGCTAGTGTTGCAAAACAGCAGTGGGGTGGGCGGCGTTCTCTTATCAACGGCTTTTGTTATCCACAGAGAGGCCTGGGATTGATCCCCAACCGACACCAGGGTCCTACTGTATGTGCATGCAGTATTTTATCATCATATATACCTCACTATACACATCCTGAGGAGCAAGGTTTGATGGTAACTTTCCATTATGTTTGCTTGCTTGGTAGTTTGTCATTTCATAATGTGTAAATTGACCTTCACAATTTGTTTCTGCATAGAATTATGCAGTGGGGAGATGTCAAACTGATTTATCCTCCATCAGACTGTATATATGTCCATCAATGCAGTATTTGAATTTCCAGCAAATGCTTCTACAGTCTCATCTAAACTATCTGAGAAGGCTAGACACAAGGTTCTTTTGGGGTTCACTGGTGTAGCTCTGTAGAACCTATGTTTTAAAAAACTGACATGCAACGTAGGTGGAAACTGGGGGATGTTATGTAGCTAAGCCCCACCTTCCATATCACCATCTGCAAGTTCTGGAGATCTGTGTGTGTTTAGCTCCATGATCTGCATAATAGGCATTGTAAGACTGAAGGCCTGAATAGTGGTTTTTGGTTACATGTAAAGCAAACCGATGTTAAGGTTTACTGTAGAGCAAACCTATATTAAGGTTTACTTTTTTGAGATGGTGAGAGCTTGAAACATGCAATCACTAAAATCCAGTTACTTAGCATGCTTTTACCAGGGAAGTAATTCCATGTTAGTAATGGAATTCCACCTTGCATGGGAAGACAAGAAGCCAAAGCATTCTTTTCTTGGTCAGTGAGGCATTTCCCAACACTTTTACTGAACCTTTAAACTAGTGTAAATGTCTTAGAAATACAGTGACTGCTGTTTTGTTCAATAGTCTGAAGCACTGGATGGATGTTTCTATCTTCTGTAACTATCAGTCCTTCTTTGCTCACTGTGTCCATCCATGGAGGAGGACTCACATATGCTTTGCTTCTTAAAGGGAAAGATTAGTATAAATTACAAGGACCAGGACCAGGAGTATTTTGTGTAAGGTAATGCCAAGTCTTGTGAGATTTTTAAATTCCTCAATATTTCTCAACCTAGACAAGGTAGTCAAAACTGAGAATAAGCAATTCTTTTACTATGCTTTCCACCTCCAGTGTTTACCAGAAAAACATGAGAAGTCACAAAAGTTCAATTGAGAAGTTGGGAGTTTGAGAATTAGCAGGATCTCATGTCTGAAGCCTCGTGGCAAAGTGGTTAAATGCCTGTACTGCAGATAAAACTGCTCACAACCTGGGGTTCAATCCCAGGTAGCCAGCTCATGGTTGACTCAGGCTTCTATCTTTTGGGGAAAATGTGCAGCTTGCATAATTAAATTGCGAACGACCCCGTGAGTGCTTGAAGTGCTATGAGGTGGTATATAAGTAGAACACTTTTGCTTTTTCTGGGAAGGTGAGTCTGTCAAACACTTCAACTATAGATCAGATCAGAAGCAGCAGCAGCAAGCAGGTCATGTAAGCTGCTAAATATAGCATTACTCTGAATGTATACTGTACTTGATTAACTAGTCAGGACCATTAGAATCTTGCAAAGCTAATGAGAAACAACTCTCTCCTCCTCCTCCTCCTTCACAGTGAAAGCTGTATCCTCAAAATGTAAACACTGTCAATTAGGACTTACTGACATGAACCCAAATTCTTTTGCCTACCTATGGTGGGCTAATGTAACTTTTGGAGAAAAATTGCCTTAAGAGATCAGCCTAGACATTATTTTGCTTCATGCTGTGCTGCATAACTCAGTGTACAATGTCTACAGTGATTTCTTGGATAATTTGTCCCAAAGCATTATGCCATTTATGTAGTTACAAAGTAAGATTTGGGCCAGTGTGTGATTATGATATTTCTTCCCACAATACTTACCTCAAGTATTAATCCATTAAGTGTGAAACAGAATGAGAAGGCATGATGTGTTCTGCATACTCTAATAGACAATATATTTCCAGTTGAAACAACAGTGTGTAAATCACGAGAAAAACTGCAGAAATTTTAAATGGAACCTCATTCTTACATGCTAAAATATGCTTGAATGACCACTGGAATATGGTATGACTTGATCCACATTATGACACACCCGACAACCGAGAATCCCGACTTACGAGCGGGCTTTGGCTCTCCCCCCCAGCTGCCTTACAAGCAAGATGGGTTCTCCCCCCGAGTAACGATGGCGGCGGGGGTGAGGGGAGAAGGGGCCAGTCATTTAAAAGGTCTTTGAGCCACCGATCCAAGTGCTTGGGTCAGTGGCTCAAAGACCTTTGAAACAGAGTGTGCTTTTTTCCTCACCAGGGGAAAAGCAGGCGCTGTTTCAAAGGTCTTTCAGGCATTGAGGGAAGCTGCCTCCGTTTAAAGAGGCAGCTTCCGTCAGTGCCTCAAAGACTTTTCTCATTTTCTTTTCTCTTCTAGTACACACCCTCAGCAGTGCTTGCATCAGAAGGAAGAATGAAAAAAAGGGGGGGGAAACATTGTCGCATCTCATCCCCCCCCCATTGGGCGCGTAGAGGAAGAAGTGGCGGTGTTTTAATTAGTGCTTGCATTGGAAGAGGAAAATAATCGAAGAAACTGCCACTTATTCCTCTATGCGCCTGATGGTAGTGGTGTGGGGTGGATGAGAAGTGGTGGTGTTTTCATTTTTTTCTCTTCTAATGCTAGCGGTAATGGCTGCTATCAGCGCTTCCATAGGAAGAGGTTAAAAAAAGAAAAGAAAAAAAACACGCTGCTTCTCCCCCCTCCCCCAAACACCATGTTGGGCATAGAGGGAGAAGCGGCGGGTTTTTTCCTCTTCTGATGCAAGCGCTGATGGCAGCCATTAGCGCTTGCATCAGAAGAGGGAAAAAATTGAAAACACCACCGCTTCTTCCTCTACGAGCCCGATGGTGGGTGGGAGAATCGGCGGGGTTTTTTAAAAATGTCCTTAAGCAACCGAGCCAAGCACCTGGCTCGGTTGCTTAAGGACATTTTAAATGACCTGCGGCTCCCCCCCCATGGGGGTGTGTGCCGGTAATCTAAAGTGGTTTGCCATAAGAATGCATTGAAATCTGTTCCTCTGGAACGGATTGATTTTCAATGCATTCCTATGGAAAAACCGCTCCCCGACTTATGAGTTAATCAAGTCATGAGACTGCGCTCGGAATGGACTAATGTGTAAGCTGGGGTACCACTGTATACCCTGTTTCCAAGGAGGGTACCTTGGAGCACAGGGAGATGGGATGATGAATGGCGAACTGAAGTACAAAGAATCAAGTTTCTCAAATACATTGCTCTATGAAACTGAGCTCTAATAGTGAACAAGACTACTACAGTATCCCATAACAACTTTTACGCAGGTTAAGAAACATTCAACCCCACACTCCTTTTGATTCAAAGAACTATGTAATATATGTAATGATGCTTTGATTTTTCCATTCTACCCCATAGAACTAAAGATCAGTGGTGGTCAGTTAAAAAAAAAACAAAAAAAAGTCTCACATCTCTACAATTGAAAAGGCTGCTTAAGTTGGAGACTGTGTCTGATCAACTTAATTTTCTGAAGGCCAAGAAGCAAACCTTGAATACAAAATCAAGAAGAAAAATCAAATATTGAAGTAATTCTTTCCCAGTAAGTAGGAGAGAATGGATGGAAGAAAAGGGGAAAAATAAATGTACTGTAACTATAAAGTGGAGGTATGACTATGATTCACAGAACTAAAGGTTTTCAATTCATAGATTTATCAACTAAATTTTTCCTTGACTGATGTTGACAGAGGCCAAATTCAACTTAGTGTTGAACTAAAATGGAGGAATGTTGAGAGAGTGAGTAGCAACAGTGGCCCTCTTCACAATCCAAGGCAACATCACTCAAAAAAAAAAAGATAAGAGATTCTTTCCCTGTTGTTCTTAAGCAGCTAATCATATGGAGAATGAGAGAGTAAGATAAAGGCTTGTTTCATCAACTATGAACATTTTCATAGCCATCCACATGGCAGCACTTACAGAGAAAACTGAATTCCGTGAAATCCAGTAGATTACTAAATTGTAATCAGTGATATTGAAAATATACACATATACAAAGACACAGTTTTTGTAAAAAAAAAAAAAACACCAGTTTTAGTCTTAGGGTTTTAAGAGTAATAGTACAGTGGTACCCGTCTGTGTGAGGAATCTTGGCCCGGCAACCAGTACAATGTTTGAAGGGCGGCGCGAAAGACATGAGCCAAAAGGGCGGAGACTAACGCACTTTCCTATTGCTAGGGAAGTTCCGACCTCTGGCGCAGGGGCGCCTGGGAAAACCATCTGTGTGGCTTCACGAAGGCCGCCACGATGGAGAACTGGCAGATTACGAAATTGTAATCAGTGATATTGAAAATATACACATATACAAAGACACAGTTTTTTTAAAAAAAAAACAGTTTTAGTCTTAGGGTTTTAAGAGTAATAGTACAGTGGTACCTCAACTTACAAATTTAATTCGCTCTGAATGCGTGCTCTTAAGCTGAACTACTCTTAAGTCAGGGTACCTATCTAAAATATTGTAAAAAATTTAAAAATGAAAAAATATATTTTTAAGTTGGGCAGACCATATCTAAAATTTGTTAAGATGGCAGTTAAAACGCCAACAGTTTTCCGCTCTTAAGTCGAGCTGCTCTTAAGTCGAGGTACCACTGTAATTTGAAGTCAACTAAACATATTGATCTTCAATCTTAAAAAATGAAACACAAATTATAATGTCTCAAGATGTTCTTTAACATGCCAATCATTTCTCTCTCCATAAGTAACCCATGGACTAAAAAGCCAATCTAGCAAATGTTCTAACTAACTGAGATACCTAGTTGCTAGACATCTCCCTACCCAGGATGGGAACGCACTCTCTCTAAGGGACAAGGTGTGCAGTTTGGGGGTGCTCCTGGACCCTGGTCTAACTCTAGAGGCCCAGGTGGACTCGGTGGTAAGCAGTGCCTTTCTTCAGCTGCAGAAAATATTCCAGCTGCAGCCCTACCTGGATGAGCGGAGCCTCATGACAGTTATCTGTACATTGGTAACATCCCGTATTGATTACTGCAATGTGCTTACATGGGGCAGGCTTTGAAGATGGTTCAGTGATTGCAACTGGTTCAGAATCATGCGGAACAACTGGTGAGTGGTGGGGCCATCAGGGACATCATGTCAATTCTGTATAAACTTGCATGGGTTGCCAGTTGTTGCCCGAGCACAATTCAAAGTGCTAAACAACAAAGCCCTAAATGGCTTAGGACCTAGATACCCGAAGGACCACCTCCTTCCATATGAACCTACCCAGAATTAAGATATAGCCAGGGGGGGCCTCCTGAAAGAGCCATCCCTCAAGGAGGTGAAAGGGATAGCTTGCAGGTATAGGGCCTTTTCAGCAGCTGCCCTCAGGCTATGGAATGCCCTCCCAAGTGAGATCTGCCTGGTG
Source organism: Phrynocephalus versicolor (assembly GCA_023846285.1). Classification (NCBI taxonomy): domain Eukaryota; kingdom Metazoa; phylum Chordata; class Lepidosauria; order Squamata; family Agamidae; genus Phrynocephalus; species Phrynocephalus versicolor. The sequence goes on along the minus strand of JAHTLZ010000129.1, from coordinate 83,832,312 downwards.
CCGACATTGATGACATTTCAGTGCCAGGTAGAAACCTTCCTGTTCCAGAAGTTTTTTAATTGATATAACATAGATTGTGAATCATGATGGCAATTTTAGTGTATTGTACAGTGGTACCTTGTATCAGGGAATTAATTCATTCCAAATGAAATTCTGTTAAGCAAATTTTCCTTTGTACAGATTTCCCCTAGGAATGCATTGAAAATGGATTAATCCCTAGTTGCGACCTTTTTCTGTTGTACAGATTCACCCCATAGTCGATTCTGTGAAGCGATTTCCCCCTATCTCTGGAAAATGTTTCCTTTAAGCAGATTTACTGTTAAACAAACTGCTTGTTATACAAAGGTCCACTGTATTCATTTTAACTGTAAGCTGTGCAGAGACCTCTGGGTAGTGGGTAGCATATAAATTGCATAAATAAATAAATTTAGACTTTTGTACTTGAAAGCACAAAAATTCTGACTAGAGTTTAAAAGTAAGTACTAAAACAAATATGTGGGTTGGATTTACTGTTCCCTAGTAATGGTACTCTGCTTAAAGAAGGAAAGGGATACTTTTCTAGAACGTTGGCAGGATCTTCAGAATATGGAGAAGACAGCACTTGAGGGCTACACTATTAGAAAACTGCCAAAAAATAACACTCCTTCTCCTCTTCCATCATGTAGTTCTTAACTTGGACTATATCCCGTTCTATGAACAGAGCAAGTTTTCCCATTCTCTGAAGAAACAATCTGGATCCAATGCTACCAGTATGTTTTCAGATGTAAGGAAGCAATATGTCACCAGCCAAAATATTGGAAATGAGTATATTACCATTTCCATTTCTGCTCCTCTTCTTTTTTTGTTTTTTTCTTCTTCATGTCTCCTTCAGGAAGTTTCTTATCTTTGTTCTTTATTTTCTTGGGCTTGATGTCCTACAAATAATTATACAGATATGTTGTGGTTATATATTTAAAATCATGTCAGCTGTGCAAGAGTCACTCAAACTATGCCCCGGAGGGAGCTCTCAGGCTGATGAGATTTGTTTAAATCAAAGTGCTTCATTTGTTTTGGAAGACAGGGACAGATGAGATGTTATTGCTAATTACCATTTATAGACTGTCATGGTGGGAGATTTCTGTTGCTTTCCATGAAATCGCCGCCAACTTATGACATTATAGTTAGGAAGCAATCTCCAAAATACCCCATCAACAGCTTAGCTTAGATCTTAAACTTAAGTGGACTCAATCCTTGTCTTTCATCTTCCTCTTTTCCTTCGATCCTCAACCACTTCCCAAGCATTATTGTCTTTTCCAAAGAATCTTGCCTTCTCGTGATGTGCCCGAAGCATAGCAGCATCAATTTCAACATTTTCTCCTCCTAAACTAGTTAAGTCTTGATTTGCTCTAGAACCCACTTATATGGATTTCTGTCAATCTATGGTAGGTATAACACTCTCTTCCAGCACTTTATTTCAAATATTTTCCCCTATCCATTTCTTTACTGTCCAGATCTTTCAAGTCTTAATCTTCTCCTCATTTATTGGCTACAATTGGCTGTTGAACAGTTGGGTTGATGACTGAAACAAGGTACATAAAACATCTTTAACAAGTTCAGTTTATTCATTGCCAGCATTCCTAGTTTAAGATAAATTCAACCAAACATTATCAACATGGCCCAAGCTAAAATTTGATTGTTAAAATAACATATTGTGATGTTGAAGTTCTTTCAACTACAGTAATATCTTGGTTTACAAGCATAATCCGTTTAGGTACTTGGCTGTGGAATCTGCTCTGCTTGGGTCTCTGTGTTTTTCGCTCAGAACTGATTAATCTCGTAAGTCGGGGTACCACTGTACTGGCATATTACTACAATTATCCCCAAATGGTGCAGGGGGTTGGACTTGGTGCCTTTATAGGCCCCTTCCAACTTCACTATTCTGTGATTCTATGAATGCACCCCACATGCTGCTTAGCTTTGCTGAAGCAAAGTGAAGTATTATTTAGCCACGTGTGCTTGCATAGTCTTACCATACCATGGTTCCAGAAAATGTAAAATAATTACCTCTTCCTCTAGTTTCCGCTTCTTTGATTTTTTGATATCTTCAATTTTGATCTTTTTGGGTTTGTAGTCAATACTGAAATGGAAGAAGTACAAATATTTTCTCATTTATGAATACAAATAAACAAACACACCTTTGAATACATGTATACACCATATCAATGCTTGAAAACGTACTAAGCCTCATTCCAAAGCCATTGTCCAAAATGCTTGTTTTTAAAAGTGTACTTCTTTACTTGAAGAATGTTATATTTATTGACATTTTTCCATAGTATAGAGAAACTTATTACTGTAATTTCCAAATATTTGCTGATCAACACCAGGTTCTCAATTTGTGTTGTATTCTATGAGAGTATTCTACAGATTGCCAAACTATAATTGAGTTCATGCTATTCATTCTCTTCTTCACAATTCTGTGCACATTACTTTATCTCATTTTATAAAAATGCTTGTTAGCTTTACAAATATTTGTGCAACTTAAGACAAAAAAAAACCCAAATGTGAAACCCACAATGGTATGCTTTCTATGTTTTTCTTTCAAATCCATAATTTACTTTTCACTGACCAAAATCCTGTTCCATAGCCTTCTGCCAGTGCAACAGGAATGGTATCACTGTCAGATTACTGCTAACTGAAGTGTTCCTGCCTCAATTTCAGATTCTATGTAGCTAAACAAGCTACTTACTCATCATCTTCTCTGGGTCTCTTTAGAGGCTTATAGTCTTCTCTGTAATAACCATCATCATCAATTTCTTCTTTAATACGCAGTGGGCTAAAGGAAAGAGAAATTAAGAAATATTTTCAAGCATGAACACCTAAGCTATAGCTTGAAGTCAAACATCCTGTATCATTTTAAAAATACATTTATTCAGGACTTCCAGTTATCTCTCTCCACCTAGAATGGAATGTGATTTGTGACATTAACTTCAGTTAACTTGGAAACATAATGTGTTTACTCTCCCTTAGCAATTTTCTTCGAAGTCTTCCTATTTATTTTACTAAATTTCCACATTTCTCTAGTGTTTCAATACTGGGAAACTCAGATACAAATGAGAAAAAGAAGGGAAAATGAAATCCCCAAAGATACAGGATATTGATATTAGATATTGAGAAATTAACTAATACAAAATCTCTGACCATTCTCCAGAGAAAAAACTAGTTCTAAACTGATGTAACTTCAATCCCCATAAAATATTTGCATTCTGGATACTGGGACACTGCATAATGATGTGCTTTATTTTACTTTACATTGGAGTTATGAAGAACTGCTAGGTAGATCAGTGACTTCTGTTTCTGGCTGCAGAGCCAAAGCCTGGGAGTTCAATTCTACACTATGCCTCCTTGAGAGAGGTCATTCTTGATGATCCATAGGAACCCTTCCAGTTCTGCCATTTTTAAGTTTATGCTTATTAACTCAAGAGTTTTGTGGAGCCAACAGATATAGTGAAGGAAACTGGTTTCACAGTTAAGCAAAAATTATAACTTCTTCCCAGAAACTGATGCAAGTCAAGAAATCTCCACAAATTGTATGGGTTACACAGAGTCATGAGACTTGAAGAGCAACCAATAATGCCTATGGAGATTATTTAACTGACGGCAATTTACTTCCCACACATTATGCCATTTAATTAACTGCACAACAGGCTTCCTGCCCATGAGGGATGTGTGTCCAAGGGACAGCTTGGACCTACAATGGCTATTAGATTGACTATACATCATCTCTATTATTAGAGGCTGTGTGTCTTTAACAGCTGTTGAACAATGGCAAGCTTCTCATAGACTAGTGGTTCCCAACCTTGGCTAACCACAAGAACCAAGGTGTTCTTGGGACTGTAACTCCTTGAAACCTTCACCACAAGCTGGGGTTTCTGAGAGTTGCAGGCTGAAAACACTTAGGCTACCCACGGTTGGGAACCAGTGTCAGACAACTAACTAGCCATTTTGCAAACAGAACATTGCATTACATAGGTCTGAAATAAATAAGATTGTTTTTGTGTTCTAGAGGGGGGAAATGTAATGGCCCTTCAAAAATATTATCTCGCCTTTATTCTCCCCCATGCAAACAGCATTAAGCAGAAAATAATCTTTGAAATGCTAAACTATGAGGGTGAAGGAATATTTTCTCTCAGTTGGAGGAAGAATTCTAGTGTGACCCTAATGTTTGAATTCTATGAGAATTTGGGTTCACAAAGGAACCAGCTTTAAAAGTATTTTCTAATTCTGATTTAGTTAAGCATCATAAACAAAATCATGTTTATATCCCCATTGTGTTCATATTCAAATAAAATATTTGTTAATCCTTAAAAATAATCATGGTTTGTAATACATGAGCAAGTTCTCCAGCTTTTATTTTAGCTTCTTTTGTGATAAACATCCATGCTAGTTCACTTGTAACAGAGAAGGTTTACTAAACCTCCTGGTTTCTCAGCAACGGAGATTTTGCTTCCCTTCTACCATAATAACAAAAATCAGGCTAAACATCAAACAAACATTTTGTATCACAAAAGCTCCTACTTGCATACCTTGAGAAGCCATTTTCTTTTTCCTTCTTTATTTTCACTTCACCAGAAGATGATTTACTCTGAAAGACAGAAGTGAGAGTTGGTCGCTTACTATAAAAAGCACTCTTGTATCATCCTTGTGCATCCAAATGTAACTGACAAAGAATCTTGGATTAGGAGGAAGTGCACTTCCAGCTTAGAAACCCTTTCATCCCGGTTTAGTGTACACTGGGCCAATCCTGAATATTTGAATTGTCCCACAGCTTCTCCATCTAAATCTCCTCAAGACCTTTCCTCTCTTGCCTTCTAAGAACTATAGACTTTGGTAACATTGCTTGAGCTTCTGTATTCAAAGCTTGTTACAACTAGTCAACCTTTGCAATTATGTATTTGATCAGGTAACAGCAGCTGTGGCTGACGAACTAATGAGTTTGTCCATCCTTCTATTAGGCTGGCCATGGCATGTTCCTGCATTAGTTTCAGTGTATATAACATTCTGTATAAAACTGTCTATAGTATCTCTTCAACCGACCATTATCTGTGTCCTGATATTGTGTGTGTCGTTGCTATGATGTTTAACATGACATTTATTTAAAAAACCCATTATGGGGGTTTAAAGAGATGCATGGTGCTGTCATCCAAAATCTGTAATGGCATGGTTCTTATCCACCTGGCCTTGAGCTTCTTTTGAAACTGGTCATCTGATCGAATGAGAACGTTAACTGCTCAAACCATCAAATTGCAGCTGCTCTTCAATCTTGATCCACAGCAAATAGTACAGTTCCAAGCAGTAACATCCATACCAATATCCTGTACCTTTTCTTCCTTTCGTTTCTCCTTGTCTCTATCTTTGTGTTTGTCTTTGTGTTTGTCATGTTTTTCTGAACTGCCATCTTTGTGTTTGGTTTTCTCCTTCTCTTTGTGTTTCTTCTCCGAGGAATCTTTGTGCTCACTGTAAAATACAAGAGTCATTTCAAAAAAGAAACAGCTGGAAGATGACTGGTACCAAGAACTAAGTGTATTAATTTCAAACCACAGATTTTTTTTTTAGTTTTAATGTTTAGCATCCACTGAATTAACATGGAAAAATAAACAAGCCCTGTAATTGTGGGGCTTTGTTTTTGTCTTTCTGGTTTTGTCTGAAGAATTTCAATAATGTGCATGCCTTCATCAAAAAACTTTCACTTTAGTAACATTATTTTATGTATGAATACAGATGTAGTCAGATGTGGAACATTTAACAGTGTTCTACCTTCCACACTACTTTCAGTGAAGGAGGTGTAAACTTCAAAGAAATCACAAAGTCATAACATCCAACATCAATTTAATAATAATCTGATTATCCAATAATTTGTTTTTTAAAGAAACCAGCAACAAAATCAAGTCAGATGGTTTGTTACCCAAACTAGTCGTTTTAAAAAGGCAGAAACTGAGCTAAGGAGCACTGAATGTCTATTGATGAGAGCATTTTATTGGTGGGTAGGCATCATTTTGTTCTTGCTACTGCTGCTGATTTGTTTAAAAAAACATTTTTAGTTGTGTTACTTTTGTGTGGTTTTAACGCAATAATTTTCTTTATAGTGTTTGGATACTGAAATTCTGTATTTAAATAACTGATTAGAGAATAATCCTTCTTGAATATACCAAAACTAACCTCTAAGTTAATACATGAACACACATACAAACACCCCTTCCTGTTTAAAAAGGAATTTCAAATATGCTGGCATATCAGCCATTCCCAGGACAAATCAGAGTCACAGCTTTCAGATTTCACGCTAACTGCTAGGACCCAAATCTGCTAAGTCATTTTACTGCATGTTCACTGTTCAGCCATTCAGCACTGAGGTCAATAGATCACTCCACTGGTTATTTTGCTAGACACATATTAATTAACACAGATATATTAACAACTGACATCTGTTTACATATGTTCAGTTGTGGAAGTTTTTAGTAATTATCTTCACTGCACTGAAGTGGACTGGCTACCAAGCAGAGGCCTTCTACTTCAGTTGAAGAGCATTACTTTATTACACCACTCATGATCCTTATGGGAGGAGGAGGTAAACTTCTGTAGGCTGCAGAGTTGAATTCTTCCTTTGGACCCCCCCCCCTTTCATTATGACTATTTTGGCTGGAAGCAAAAATAGTGGAAGTGTACTGTGCCTCCAAGGTTACAAGCGCTTCTAGGGAGTTTACAGGCAAGTCTTCCTACGAATGAGAAAACTTGGAAAAAAGAGATAGGAGAGTAAACTTGTATTATTACAACAGTAGCAGATTTACTACGGAGGCTTGGAAACCATAAAAACGAAATCAAGTGCATATGGTCTGCAGAAGACTGTCCTCCATATCACTGGCATAATAGCCTTTATAGTGGGTTTCCCCTGGTGTCCTTTCAAAACTAAAGAAGTTATTTCTTTCTACTTATATTTTATTGGCTTTTCCTTTAAACTGTCCTGGGAGTATAAATTAAAAGGATAGCATAAAAATACTTCTAGCAAGTGACTCAAATGGGCCTTAGCCAAACCTCACTTCTTGCTAGCGGTATGCCATACTCAGGGTAGGAAGGAGTAGATATTATTTACGGGTGGTAAAAACAGAATGGCATCTCTCTAATACACCCTCCTCCAAATGTTTGAAGAGAAGCCTATCTTCAATTAATAATTCAAGGGATTACTGATTACAGTGATGATCAACTCCTAGAAACATTTATCTTGAAGTTTTGGAGAAGGTAGCCGTGTTACTCTGTGCAAGAATACCAGGCAAAAATAGAATAAATGAAACAATACAAAAATACAAAACATGCAGCACCTTAAAGACTAACTTTCATATTTTAATATAATGTTTTGTGGACACGTCCTATATGTCTGAAGAATTGGTTTGTCCACAAAACGTTACATTAAAATATGAAAGTAAGTTTTTAAGGTGCCATGTGTTTTGTGTCTTTTATTTTGTTATGGTTTTTTTTATTTTGCCTGAGATAGCTGAAAGAAAAATGGAAAAATTCGGGGGGGAAACTGTTTTCCCCCTGAAGTCTTTTTGTTGTTGGTTTTTTTTCTTCAAAAAATTAAGAAAAAGAAAACAACATGGTGGCAACGTCTTTGCATAAGACAGCCTCTGACTCCTCTTCCTTCTCGTCTTCTTCAGCATGTGAAAGAATCTGGTCTGTTTGGAAACACTCACACTAAATCAAGAAATAAATTGGCATGTGAAAGGGTAGAAAAGCTTGTTTCAATCTAGGCAAACCTTCAGTTTTTAGAAGTCCATAATAACTGTGTTAGTGACAGAAACAGAGTAGCTGCAGAAGCAGAGACTGAAGCTGATACTGATAATTACAGCTCAGAAAATGATTTTGATTAAATGTCATGCCCATTCATTGAAACTTAGTCCCACTTCTTTCTATGAGAATGAGGTTTTTATTTTATTTTTATTTAATATTGTGGAGAGGAAATATGAATAATTGTTAATTCTGGATTTTTAAACATTGTTTTGTAAAGTTTTTTTTTGTTCCATATAAACTAGTAAAACAGTTCAGGAGATTGTTACTCCATTTGTTACAATAACAAATATTATTTAAAATCTAAACTCTGTAATAATTGTTTGGATACACTATATTTTAATATGCTAGTTATGATACTAGCATATGAGTTATATAAATATAACTCTGGTACTTGGTTTTGGGAAGTCACCTGCAGCCTGCAATAAATTTCTCTTTTTCATTATTGTGACTCCCTCCTCCACACCGGAATCTGCAAGTTAAAATATTCTGAGCTCCCTTGTCATTCTTTTTGCTAACAGTGCCATCTGTTTAGTAGGAGGGTATTCTAAACTGAGAGAAACCCTTTTTACATAAATTATTCCCTCACTGACCTGGCAAACGTGGAATCTCTGCTGCTGAACCATCGAAATACAATGGCATCAAAGATGGACTTGAATTTGTTACTTTTTAAAAATCTGATTCTTTCTTGTAAAGCTCATGAGTGTATACAAAACACAACCCATCAGTAATATTACCCTTACAACTCTACTGTCAGGGAAGTAAGATTAAGAAAATAGTGAATCACACAATGTGAATCATGGTTGAACGGGGATTAATTTTTATTTTTGATAGGTTTTGTCATCAACTATTGTGGGATACAATGCTAGAATAAATGAAAATGTATTCCCTAACAAAAAAAAGCCAGTGCACTACTTTCAAAGGGTACTTAACATTACAAGGTGCTGTGTTGCAAGAGTAAAAATTACTAAAACAAATCCTATTACTTTTATGATATTTCAACCTGATGACAATCACACTTGTGTATTTTAGTGGGTTGTTTTGAAGCTTTAGTAGGTTTTTGTGGTTTATCCACAAAGTATATTTAAATAAAATTTTGAGTGTGACAAACACAAGAATGATAAAGAATATCATCTTGACAATTTTCACTATTCTGCATAACATGTAATGTAAAATTTTCTCTGCACTGAAAGAATATTGGGGGGGGGAGAGTAATTATAGACGGGTTTAAAGTACAGCAGGTTCTGTAGAATGTATGGCAAAAAGTCAATGTTTCCAAAATAGGTCTTGACTTGTGGTCGTCCCGAACAGTACAGCTACATTGAATGGGAAACAAAATACAATCAGCAAAACATTTTGTTATAAGCCTATAGAATTTTTATTCATAAAGTTGCTTTATCAGCCCTGCAATGTTTTAAGAGGTAAGTGATACACAGAGGCTGGCTGAATTTGAGTGGCAAAAGTAAACTATGATTATCCTGTAGAATTAAAATGAACTTAGTATTTTAAAAAATCATTTATCATTTATATCCAGTCCTTCCATTAAGGATGGGCACATGGTGACTTGCAGACATTATTAAGAATGTAACAAAAATAGATTGAACAATAATCTTAGTCTTGACACCCTGCCCATGAGTTCCCTTACAAAAAGATGACAGAATAAGGAATCCAGTTTCAATGAGAATTTCCTCTTCAAGGGATTGAAAGGGGACTCACTGATGTCTATGCCTACCCTTCTCCTTTTGTCAGAACGTGTCAGCAAAGCAGCTCAAGACATGATTTCCCCTCAAGATATCAGGAGTTCCTTAAAGCACAAGTTTTGGTGGAGCAAATGCTTCTTTACTTCTGTACCAGTAGGGATGAGGGAGCTGCTCTCGCAGTGTAACTGTATGTGCAGTACGAACAATATGACAAGCCAAACAAACAAAAACAACAACTACTGCTACTGGCCAGGCAGCCATGGTACCGTTCCCTCTAAAATCAAGAGCGTCCAAACTTCAGCCCCCCCGGATGTTTTGGACCACAACTTCCAGAATTCCAAGCCTGTATTGCCAATGACAAAGGACTGTGGGAGTTGTGGTCCAGAAACATCTGGAGGGCGGAGGTTTGGACACCACTGCGAGTCTAAACAAAAAGAAGTATGCCATTCTTGCATTAAAAGAAGTACAGTACCAATAACCTATATTAACCAAGTCCAGCACTCTATGGGTAAGTAGGAGGGGCAGGATAAAATGCACAGTCAGAATGTTCAACCATGGCATAAATGTGCTTACACAAACCCATGGATTGCCCTCTAAACATAGTTACTATGTTACAAAATTAGTGTGAGAACTACCCATGAAATGTTGAGCACCACTGTCACTATGATAGACAAAAGAAGATGGGGCCTTTTAGGTAGGAATTTTGATTTTCAAGGACATGTTTAAGAGCATTATGCAAGACAAGCAAAAATTTATTCTAAATTTTGCCTTGATCAGCAAGCAGTGCCTTGATATACAAGCTCTGGAGCAGGCCATTTACCGATTGTTTAAATCCAAGCACCCATCTGAAAAGATAGGATTTTCAAAATTTGCTGCATTAAGACCAAGGAAGTGCATTATAGCAGAAGCTAGTGGGACTCACTGTGTGTGTGTGTGTGTGTGTGTGTGAGTGAGTGAGTGAGTGAGTGAGAGAGAGAGAGAGAGAGAGAGAGAGAGATCTAACCCCACAGATGACAAAAGTATCCAACATGCTAGTCAAGAAAAAAAGGTTCTTATCATTAAGTATAAAAATGTTGGTCTATTTTTGGGGCTAAATCAATTTAATTCATTTTTTTCCAGCTCCGATGACAAAACCACTGGGTCTCACCTGTTACTGTGCTTGGATTTTTCTCTGTCTTTGTCTTTGTCCTTCTTGTGCTCTTTGTGCCGGTGTTCTCGGTCTTTATGTTTATCTTTATGTTTGTGAGAATCTGTAGACAGAAGCAAAGAAGGGAGTCAGGAAATAAAGCTAAGAATCTATGGGAATCTCCTACAAATTGGTTGGGTCAGGTATATGCTGTAAACAGATCTAAACAACTTCACTGCAGCAATTCTGACATACAAGACAGTTTTTATCAGGCAAACTTATTTACATGCCCTTAATAATTCTTTAACCTTAGACAGGGAACATCGATGGAATGAACATTCTACCCCCAGTGGTGAGTAACCTTAGCAAAGTAGACAATGCCAGACTACTGGTTAGATCCATTTATCCATGCAGTACAAAGTAATACATAACCCTACACAGGCATTAAAAGGTAAAGGTAAAGGTTCTCCCCACACAGGCGTGCTAGTCGTGTCTGAGTCTAGGGGCAGTGCTCATCTTCATATTCAAGCCGAAGAGCCTGTGTTGTGCAAGTCCATGGCCATGTGGCAGGCATGGCTGCAAGGAAACACTGTTTTACCTCCCCGCTTTTTACGGCGGTACCTATTTATCTACTTGCATTTACATGCTTTCGAACTTCTAGGTTGGCAGGAGTTGGGTAACACCTGGAGCTCACTCTGCTGCATGGCACCCCAGATTCAAACTGCTGAGCTGCTGACTTTGTAGCCGCCAGTTTTCAGTGCTCTATCCAGCTGAGCCACCATGTCCTTCTTACAGACATTAGTCTGTTTTTATAGAGCTAATGTATGGATGGAGATGTGTGCATACACATAAGCCCATCTCTAAATGTCACTTTGTGCCCACAGCATCCCACACTCTTACATGAGAATTCTGTAGCCATTCAATTGTAAACATTGTGTTTGTTTTTCTCTGTAGTATATTCCACATATTTCATTACTATGTTATCTTATGTTTTAGGATGATCTATCTAGGTATAGATAAACTAACATTTATGTGACACAGAGGGCAACAATGAATGTGATGGGGTTCCTGCATGGCAGGGGGTTGGACAGGATGGCCCTTTGAGGTCTCTTCCAACTCTATGACTCTATGATTCATTTAGAAAAGAATTATAATTTATTAGTACACTGGTTTTCATATCAAAGTACAGCAAATCTAAATAAAAAACTTAAATAAAACTGACAAACGTAACAAGTGTTCTTGAAATCTTCTCGATCTTTACAATTCCTCAGTGAAATGGGAAGTCCTTTCTCTTACACAGTGAATGCTGAACAACAAGCTAACAGTTAAGAGGTTTCTGTAGTAACATCTGGTGCCAATTGCCTAGAAACTTCAAGAAATAGCAGGTCAGCTTAAATCAGAGACCCTATACAAAGTACTTGTGAAATGCAGGTAGAGCTTAATATATCTCAACAAGTACATGCCAACTGCTTTTGAAAAGGCATTCCAATTTACTGGATTTACATATGATTTGTTAAGCCTCTCTTCCATTCAGAATTTGCTTTATACCTGTGCTGAATCAGGATTTGAAAAAATACTCCAAAATATTTCTCTGCTCATTAGGTTCCTCCAGCAAATGCCACCACCACCAGCGGCATGTGACACTTTTAGACATCAAGCAGCCTACAAATACTTATAAATATGTAACATATAATTTTAAAAAAGCTTTAAGCAGACATGCTTTGTTTAGCCTGAGCTTTGGATGTCTTTAGCGTAATTTCATCAGATACAACATGCTACAGTTCACAAAAGCCTATCTGCCTAAAAATGGTTAGCATTTAAGATGCATGGGAGTCTGTTTTGCTGGATCATGCTTAAACAGAAAGTCCTGGAAATGTCACACTTAAAATCTGAACAATAATACACTAAAGTATAGACTATCTTTATTTCTTGTAAATTGGGAACCATTTTCACAAGAGTAATCAAGACATTTTTCTCATGCCTAAATTCAACTCCGTAAGACTACTCTAAGGCAAGAAGAATAAAGGTGAGTTTTGTTTTGCTTACAAGCTACCAGCTCTTCTCCCACACATTTTGAAGTATGAAAACTGAAGGGAAAATGACGGGGCCCTTCCCTTTCATTTTCCAACATGAGTATATACTTTAGATACTTTCAAATCAATAAACAAGAATAATGCATAAAGCAGATAAGGCAAAACCAGAAAAGTAGAAAGACAGTGAAACAGAGACATAGGAAGAAAAGAGCTGCATGGAGAGAACAGGGCCATCTAAACCAAATGTCTGAAGAAGACACTATTGAGATCCCCCCCCCCATTTTAAATCAAAGAATCAGGATCCTAAGCCTGTTCCAGTGCTTTTTTTCTGTTATTAGAAATTCACAAAATGGTTTTTTGATAGTTTTTTTGTATTTCAGAGCTTTACATTTTATAAAGAAAAACATGACCTCACTCTTGGGATCAGTGCATACTCTTCAGAGTTTGAACTTTGGAATTGTGTTGAATACTTTAAGGATTAATTGAATTATGAGTATCAAGATAAACTATTTGGGCCACAAGCAGCTGTGCTTGCAGGCAAAAGCTTTGCTTCCAGATGAAAGACATATGTTTTGTTTATTACAGAAAATAAGGTGGGTATACATTTGCACAAAATTGCACACTACGTTGTGCTGCAGAAATTTTCAGTACTATAGCCATTGCACTTGAATAAAGACGCAGTTTTGCTAGAGCATTTTTTAAAAAGTCGCCATTCATACCTTCACTGTTTTAAGGTTTCCAACTGCTAGCTAGTAGCAACATCTAGGGCAGTGATGGCGAACCTATGGCACGGGTGCCAAAGGTGGCACTCGGAGCCCTTTCTGTGGGCACCCGACATCGCTCCTTCATAGCCACCTCTATACAGGTTAAATTACTGTATTGGCACTTTGAAAAAAAAATAGTGGGCTTTGAATCGCAGTTTGGGCACTCGGTCTCTAAAAGGTTCGCCATCACTGATCTAGAGACATATAATGCACATATCTGCATGCATTTTAGTTTGAAACCTTAAATTATGGCAGGAGTCACAGACACACTCCAAGGAATGTAGCATCTCTGAAGAACAATGCAATAAGTATTACAGATCCCCTGTACAGAGAACATCAGTGACTGATGCATCACACCAATGGAAGCATCTAGAGCAGTGATGGCGAATCTTTGAGTGCCCAAACTGCAATTTAAAACCCACTATAAGTGCCAATACAGCAACTTAACCTAAATACAGGTGGCTATGAAGGGGCAATGTTGGGTGCCCAAAGAAAGGGCTCTGACTGCCACCTTTGGCACCCATGTTATAGGTTCGCCAACAATGATCTAGAGGCTACAGATAGCATTCAAGGCTAGAAAACTGCTATTTCTTCGCATTCACAAGGTTCTCCCCTCTTTTAAATATGTCTTTAGTAATGTTTCTACCTAACATTTTAATATACAGTATTTAATTCTTTTAAAATATTTGAATAATTTACTGTTTCAAGCTTTTTTTGTGTTTAAGGATAAACATAGAGTGAATCATCTTTCAGTAGAAAAGTGGGGTAAAATGTTTTAAATAAATAACTAACAAGTCTAAATATTAACAGTCAAACTCTTCAGTTTTCATATAGAACAAACTCACATGTCATGCTGAGTTTATGGCAAAACAGCCTGGTAATCAGCAGCAGTCTGCAAGCTTACATAGTAAGACCCCTTCACCTGCAGATTCAGTATCCATGCATTCCTCCCTGTCTTTCATGCCATAATAACACAAAGTCCTGAATAATTATGGGGTGGGGGTGGGGAGCCTCTATTGGAATAAGTCTGGTGTGGTGAATGAACGTCAAATCCAATGTCTGCCATGAGAACTCATTAGTGGCAATGGTAAAAGCCATCTCGATTTATCTCACATACACTGAAACCCCATCTGAGACACAATAAGTCTAATAAAAAAACTTGAAGGCACACAACACATATGAGTGTTGTTCGCATACCAGTCATACTGCCTAAACTGAAAAAAAATGCACAAGAGATTGCTCAAAAAGCAGCAGAATTTTGCTCTGTACAGGCCGATTTTCAAGAACTATTCTGCTATGTAAACCCAAGAAATGCTGGTGTGAGGATCCCTGAAACAAATAGTTCCTATACACAATCTGCATGTGGCACTGAGCAATCTCAATCCAACAAGAACAGCTTTGGAAGAATGTGTCTATTTGTATTTACAGCCTGTAAACTCCAATGCCTCTATTGCCACAAAAGAGCAGAAACAACTATTAGAATACCCAGGAGCGAAGTTACATATTGAATGTACTATAATATGTTCTTCACGTGTATCATAAATCTATATATTTATTTTACATAATTGACTTCAGAATGTGAATCCAATATTCAATGTCTTCTATGGATTCTGTATAAATTAAAGTAATTTCTAAACAACAAAAACTGTCAAAGATTAATGTATTTCTTCCTCTTTTCCACCATCATTGCTTAATAAGTACCTAATCACAGTTTATTGCAAAATCTAAATTGTCAAAATTCAACATCAGATTGAGAAACTATGACAGATCCAACATCATCCATCTAAGCATAATGAAAAAAGATGATCAAAGGCTCTCAAGCGCTATGGAGATAATTCTAGCATTAACCACTACATATATGCCATATTCTAAAATCAGAACTGAATATGTTTAATTTAGAGGTAAGAAACTTTTTACACACTACATAATCTTGCATTTTACCATTATTATCTTACCGCCAAACTTTTCTTTTTGTTGGACAACCAAGATGTGTATGATATCTTCCTGCTAGCTACTTTCCACCTCTGAGAGGATTTCTGCCATGAATGCCTAGAACCACACACACACAAACCCCCCTCCCAAACAAACAGGGTTCCCCAACAACCCCTGGACTGAGCTTCGGTAATCAGTATCCCCATGCAAAACACTTGGTCACTTTCAAAACAATTGTTAAAGATAAATAAAATGTAATATGTATCTGCTTTAAATTTACTACTCTGGTATCACTGGAGGAAAACGTTAGTATTCATATGATTATACCATTTTTTCCTCACAACCCACTCTGTGAAGTACACAAGACAGATGATGACTTTTCCCAAGGCAACCTATGGATCTTAGTAGGGAGTCCTAATAATCCTGAGTTAGGGAAACCATTACAGTAGGACACCTGTATCTGCTGATTCACCATCCATGGATTCAGTTATCTGCGGATGGCAGCAGGCAGTCATGCAGTGTGAAGGGCCAGCCAGCGCGTGCACACAGGGCAATGTAAACTCCCCTGCCTGCGGCTGTGTGGTGCAAAAGGACAGCTGATGCGTGGGCATAGCAGTGCAAGGTTTCTGTCTGCTGCCACGTGGCACAATGTCCCTTTCAGCTGGAGCTGGAGGCGGCTTCGGGGCCCAAGTGGAGGAGTGGGTCTTCAGGTATGTGTGGATTGGGGGGTGGGGAGGAGAGGAGGGTGGCCCAAGCAGTTGGGGCAGCTCTTTGGGAGAAATACATCTTCCAGCATCATCAGTCTCCAATGTTACCCTCCCTTTATCCTCCAAGTCACATACACCTGAAGAGATGCCCAGGCAGGAGTGACACCATTCCACTCAGGCCCCTGTCACTAGCCAGCCAGGCAAGCAAGGGATCGCATTGCGGGGGGGGGGGGGGAATCAGGCTGGCTGGCTGGCTTGGAGGTGCCTTGGGGTCGAGGGCACCCGGCAGGCCTTCCTCCTCCTCCTCTGTTCAGCTAGCCAGGCTGGGCACATAAAGTAGGCAGCAAGAAGAGGTGGCCCAGCTCTTCCACCTGCCCTTCCAGCAGCTCCTTCCCACGCAGGCTAGCCGTGGCAGTGTGAGGGTCCAGCCAGCGGCCACCTGGTCTGACCGCTTTCACACACGTACCCACCCACCCACCCCACTATCATTGTTTCCGCTACTCCGTAGCCACCACCAGTGCTATGACCCTTGGATAAGAGCATTCACCCTTATCTGTAGATTTCATTATCTGCGGGGTGGTTCAGGTCCTATCCCCCATGAATACGGGGGTCCTACTGTAGATTCAACATCATGCTCTCTCTCTAGATGCTGGAAGCCTACTCTTGCTCTCTGGACAGCCTTTGTGTGTTGTGAGTGGCCTTGACAAGCTAAAGAGAATGATCTGCAAACTCAAAAACTCTAACCACCCCCAACTGAGGTTCCCAGTAGCTGAACGATCCTTCAAAGGAAAAGCATGTTTCCCACTCCTGCCCTAACCCAAGTAAAACCTCAGATTTTCTTCCGCTGGAACAAGCTACAGTTGTAACCCCCCCCCCCAGGTTACAAATGCCTCAGGCTACAAAATTTTCGGGTTACAAAAGGAAGTCCGCCCAGAAGTCAGTCCGAATTTTTTTAAAGCAAAAATCCATGTTACAATTTTTTTTCTATGGGAACTCCTAGGTTACAATTTTTTTGGAAGACTTCCATTCCCAGGGTGCACTACATTGCATTCAGATCCAGTTTATGAAGCGTCCCAGGGAACGAATTAATTTCGTAACCCAAGGTAGCACTGTATAACAAATATAGCAAGTCTGGACAATTGTCTCATTTACTACAACAGAACAGAAGACTCCTTCAGCTAAAAGGAAGCCGGCAGAGGTATTTGTCAAGTGTCAAACAAGAATGCAGGATCAAAGAAAGCAATTTTTTTCTCTCTCTGGCAGTGCAGCACAAATTGCTTTCATTAAGTCTTGTTACTGTTGCAAGATCAAGGTAAGAGAGAACAAGAGAGTTGCCTGGCATATTCAGTATCCCCATGGAGGCCTTGTTCTGGGCTTGTCCTTCCCAAACAAGAATTTCAATAGAATGCTGCAACATCCACTCTATGTAGCAGAACAGCCAGGTTTAATGGCATGCAATTCTCCAATTTCATTAATGTTCCCCAGTAATGCTCTTGAGGGCAGAGACACTTTACGTGTTAGAACTGGATTTACTTGAGAACACAGCCTTAAAGTGCTCTGAGGACACAGAATGACTGATACATAATTATATCATTGCCATCTCTATGTGGAAAAGAAGGTATGGCAAGGAAGTATTTTTGGAAACCTAGATTTGAATCAAGTTTCCCCTTTATACTTTTATTTCCTAAACAGAGGTGCCTTGGAAAGGAAGCACCTCAGGTTAAGCGCTTCCCTTCCAAGGCGCCCGGGCTGGGCGATGATTGCAGGGACCATGAATCTTTGGCCAGCCTGGGCACCTTGCTTCCCTTCCAAGGTGTTTGGGCTTCTCCCTCAATTAAGGGCAGCTGAAGGCTGCTCTCTGCACCCCACCCCAAGAGCTGATTTTGACAGAGTCAGCTGTTTGGCAGGAAAGCATAAAGCAGCCTTTGCTGCCCTTGATTGAGAAAGAAGCCCAAACGACTTGGAAGGGAAGCACTTACCTACAATAGGCAGGGATGCATCCGTCCCAGGTATCTCCTGGGGCGGATACATGTTAGCCCAGCCTGGACGGTTTGGAAGGCAAGCAGCGCTGGCGGATCACCTTGCAAGCCTCCCGGGCTGTGTGAAGATCAATGGGCCCGTACTCTGCTCACCAAATTGGTGGGAGCAGCATTCATATGTCGAATTAGTCCGTTGTTGAAGCAACTGTAAGTTGAGGTACCACTGTTCTTGAAGCAATGCTTTCAACTGTTTCCTACACTGCAAATATTTTGCCTTGTTGGCTAGGTTTTTCCTTTATTTAGTTCTGCATAGGGAACTTCTTTAATCCCATCTAGGGTCTCCTCACAAGGAACAGCCATGACAACTGCTGGGAGTTGTATAATGGATGCAGTCCACACTTTTTAAAAACAATGTAATAAATAAAATTACGGCTTATATATTGAGGTGAGAACTGGACTGGTGCCTGACAATGATCATGGACTACATGTAGATAGCTACCTAAAATGTTACCCCGAAAAGATGTAGTGCCTCAGCAATGTGAGACCTCAAACTCAAGAAGCTCTGGTTCTGAACCCTGCCTTTCCATGGCTGGAAGGACATCTTGAGAAACAAATGTGGGAAGCAGCCCTTTTTGGAACTATGGCTTGGAGCCCCATTACAACTGTGAAGTGGTGTATTGCAGCAGAACCATGCTGCTCCTGTATGTAATGAAAGATGCTGTCCCAGTTCCAGTATTGATATAAGATTCAACTGGGCAATGTCTATATCTGTTATTTGTGCTGTCTTAGCCTATCTTACTCTTCTGTCTAACTTTGGCTTGACTTAGGTCTATTATGTTTTATTATGCTGTATTGCTTACTTTTTTATAGTGCTGATGTTATGTTTCGTATTTTGTATTTTTAAAATTTTGTAAACCGTCCAGAGTGGCCTTGTTGCTAGATGATGCAGTATACAAATCCAATAAATAAATAAATAAATAAATAAATAAATAAATAAATAAATAAATAAATAAATAAATAAATGGTATCTGAAACAAGATGTGAGAGGAATCAGCACACCTGGAGTGCAGTGATATGCTGGGTCCAAAACTATTGTCAGAAGTCTTTTATAGAATTCTTTTTAAAACTATAGTAGGAAAGTTGGCAGAACTGATACCTGTATGTTTTTGCAACTTCTTGCATGGGGCACAGTAATGCATGGTGCATTAAGAATGCCTGCCTTTTAAACTGTTCAGAAATTTCAGCTAGTGAAAAGTACAGCTGCTAGAGATGGGCACAAAACGAGCAATTTTTCGTTTTCGTTTTTTTCGTTTTGTTAGGTAACGAAATGAAAAACGAATTTTGTCTCCAAAATGAAATGAAACGAACCGAAACACCAGAAATTTTGTCGTGTGTTTCGTTTTCATTGCGGCAAATACATTGAACTGCAATAAATGCTAACGAAACAGCATTTTTTCGTTTTCGTTTTTTGTTTCGTTATGTAACGAAACCAATTTTTTTTGCAAAAATTCACGAAAAACGAAAATGAACCGAAACGGACCCCCTAAACGACAAATGAAACACCATTTTTTTGAGTCGTGCCGATCTCTAACAGCTGCACAATCTTTCACAGGAACTAGATGTTATAATTGGGTTGTACTCGTCCTCTTAAATTTCCTAATGTCCAATTCATTGCCAAGGCCAGTTCAAGCACTAGTTTTCACCTGCATAGTTCAATGGGCATTCATCCTTGGCATTTGTATGCATCTACACATTTCTTAACAAAACTTACCTAAACCTGTATGCAAGTGTCTTTTCAGTCACCTTTCGAGTTTGGAAATTAGAACAACTTCTCTGTGATGCCCCCTCTAACTTTACTATATTATTTCTAGTGACTATGTCAGTGTCTTCTTTGTGTCAGGTCAGGTTTTTTTTCCTCCCAGCATATTTTAGATATTAAAATTATTTTAGATCTACTTTCTTAAGTTAGTTTTAGCTCTTGAAAGTATATTGTAATTTTGTGTTTTTTACTGTACTCTGCCATGTGCTTACTGAACTGCTATGGTGTACTGAATTTTAATTTTTTTTTTACTTCTGCATTTTTATTATGTTATAACTGTCACACAATGTTTAGAAATCTAATTTATCAAATACTCAAAGCAATAAGCAGGAAATGAAATTAAGATACTCCAACAGGATTTCCAATGGGAAGAACTTTAGTACCTTATCCTACAGCTGCTTTGAATTTGCATAATGCAAACAGTTGCTTTGCTTGTGGCAGTATGGCTCCTGCTGCAAAATACTGGCCATAATGCCCCGATCATATCATGCATGGCATCTGAGGGTGCCACTGCTGAAGGAGGCTCGTAAATCTTTGACAAGTCGGGCGTTCTCAGTAGCAGCCCCTCGCCTATGGAATCAACTTCCCCTGAAATTTTTTTGACATCTTCCCTCCTGGTCTTTAAGAAACATCTAAAGATGTGGCTATTTTAAAAAGGCTTTCCCTGGGTATTAATATAGCAGGGATTCACTGTTTATACACTTGCGGAAACAAGAGTGGTCAGCGGACTCACCCGACAAGAGTGCCACCTACACAAAGGAGGGAAGACTGAGAAAGGTGGGAAAAGCAAAAGGGTAGAGGCAAGGAACAGGCGCTCGAAGGAAGCTGGAAGAAATGCTCCACATTGGCGGAGCAGAAAAGGCGGGAAAGAAGGAGCCACCAGTGGTGGAGGTGGGGTTTGGTGATATAAAGAGGTGAGCACGTACCCTACCCCCAGGTTGGGACTGGGTTTGGACGCAGGATCTAGACAACTTAAAATAGGAGAAAATGATGATGCCGCATGCAGATCTCGACCTCCCTTCCCCTATATCTTACATGCATATTTCATATCTGACTGAATTGTGGAGTAATTTTGACTGATACTCATTTTAAAGAATGTCTTTGGTTACTCATCACAGCCTATGCTTTCCACTGATCCACTACCCACTGTTGCAATTGATGAGAAAACTGGAGGGCAGGCACAGCCTGAGAAAAAGGCAAGATTCATTTTGTGATCAAGTACAGGCATCAGTGGGTCTTCACCAACAGTTCTTGCTCATTCTGTTGCGTAACTAATAATGCAAAAGTAGAGCACTGGGAGTTGCCATAGGAGCCTTCCTTTATTGCTAAGGGGGTTTCCAACCAGCTAGAACACCCACAGTGACAATATATTTTCTTCTTATCAAAAGCTAATTGTAACTTCTTCTTGAACACCAAAGAAAAACAAATGTTGCATACTCACAATATGCAATCCTCAAAAATATCTGATTTTTTTTTAAAATTAAATTTTGATTTAAATCATATGCACCCTGTTTGTGTACTTGATATGTCAGCAAGAAACAATGTTCTAGTGACTGAATGCATTTTGCACAGAGGTGTAGCTGCCTCCAAAACTGTTTTGCCACAAGCTCAAAATCTTTGTTTGCCAAGTCATTGAGTTTTTAAATAATACCTGCTACTTTTCTGCACTGTATTATGTGCTTTGTGTTCAGATGCCTTTTAATAACTTTATTATTGTAACTAAATTTCCACATTGTCTATAAGGGTGGGGAGTGTATTTGTTTTATTTGCTTTAGTTAAAGACTGACATTCTCTGAATAAGGGGACCCAAGGCAGCTCGTAATTTGATTTTTTAAAACCAGTTTTCTACCCACCCTGCCCAAACCCCCAGGCTCATAAAAACACTTCCAAGAAAACACTTATCTAGGATTGTAAAACTTGAATTACTGTACTGACATACTGAATACTGCCACTTCTACTCAAGGGTAAAACAGTAACAGAGAAAAGCAACAATGGGAAACAAAATCTATTTGCATCATTCTCTGAAGTTCCATCACACAATAATTTTGAATCAAACAAGGGAGCTTCATCCACTACAAGTTTCAACAGGGGATATGCAAATTCCGCCTCCGGTAGTTTTATCCAAGACCAGCATTCCATAGATGTTTTTCCATGACTTAACAGCCTCTAATAAATTAATGTTCACGTATGAATTAATTATTCCTTCAGACAACTGGACTGACAAGGCCAAGATCCAGTACCTGTAAAACTAACTTCATTACTCAGTGCTGTGTTCACATTTTTCCAACAAACGTAAAGTATTTATTTCAAGTTTTCCACAGAGTCTAGTCCTCCTTCTGCAGATTAAAAATTATACGGAGGGCTGTCTCCTATTTTAGATGTACAGTACTCTGACTTTGATTCAGGTTCAACACAGATACATGCAACCATTTTGACTTTGCTCACCATGTAAAAGTTTGTCTTGAAATGTTTTCTTCTGCAGCTCTAAATTCGTCTGTAAGACAGGCTTCTAGTAGGAAGTGTTTTTCTGCCCCCAACAGTTTGCAGTGAAGTGGACTGCAATACAAACTACTGTACAACATTTGCTAACAGCAATTTCAACTAGCTACTTAATTGTTTCAGAGGTACAGTATTAGAAAGTGAAACCTTAATGAGCTTTTCAGCAGTTATTTTTAAAGCCAGGTTCAAGCAGTGAGGAAAGTTCAGTAAGAAAGTCTGACATTAAATAAACCTGCAGTAATTGAGCTTTCTAAATAAGGCTAATGTGTTGCTCATACAGTACAGCACACAACTTTAAAAAATGTAAACAAATGTTCAGTGTTTGCGATACCATATAAAGTGACATTTATTTTCAAAAGAAGAGCACCAAGAAAACTTTTATTTTCTATGAACACACAAAATAAAAAGCTCATGAAGACTTTTGGAACCCATAGTGTGAAAAGAAATATAAATTGGTAGTATAAAGGAACAATACACAGAGTGGATCATGGAAGAGAGCCTATTCACTTAACAGGGTCTGGTAGAATGGAACAAGCAGAGCAAACAAACCTTATACTGGCACACTGAGATAAATCCCCTTACGACTTAGAGAAAATGCATAGATTTCTGCGTCAAGAATTCAAAGGATGCTAAGAAACAAGTAGTTAAAAGAATAAAGAAGTTGACATTCATAAATCATTATGAATACAACCTGGTGAACTCTGTAATTCTAAACAACATCTTAAGATATATCAATATTATTACCTATATAATTGAAACAGATGGCCCAGAGGACAGACCCTAAGGTTCAATGTAACTGCTTGCCCAACTGCAGCCTAACACTATTAGTACAGGCAATAAACCAGTAAAATTTCTATCCTCTAAGCAAGATTATCTTACTTTGGTCACGTGATGAGAAGACAGAACTCACAGAAAAAAACAGCAACTACTACTTCAGGAAAAGTGGGAGGCAATAAGAAAAGAGGAAAATCTATTGATAAAAGGAACCACGATCTTCAATTTGCAAAATTAGCTAGTTTATTTTTGCCTACAATCTGTATTATGCGCTAGGAAGGGACTTTTTAAAGCTGATCATTTCCAAATTTGACCCACTCTCAGTATCTGAAATAGGTCAGGGAGCAAATACAAAGTGAAGCAGCAAATTATGCCAGGAGGATGAGACTGAACTCTGTGAAAGGAAGGGCAATTTATGGTGACAATAGGAAAATAATGGGAAATGATTATGGGAATTCATTCCTCCAGTCCAGAATGTCCCTTACTAAAACAACTTTTCCATTATTAAAAGGGCTGTTTGGGTTGTGTTACATGCATTTATGTACGTAGTAGAATTCAGGTCTTATTAACACACAGGTTGACATTTCAACTAAGTGAACACTTCCTGGTTCGCAGCCAGCATGTTCCATGCTAGCTCTCTCAACACAAAACAGTAAACAAAAGAAAGAGGGCATTATCCACAGGCACCAGATGCACACAACATCTAAAGGCAAAGTTGAGAGTCAGCCCCTGGAAGGGAAAACTATTGAGAGGCATAGCTCCAAAATATATTCAATCTACAGGTGACAAAATTTATCATGAACTCTTTCACTAACTTGTAAAGTCCACTACAATAAAGCAATTTCTGTCACTACAGCACAGCTGTTCTTCTGCTATAATAAGGCTGAAGTGATCTCAATTCCCCAGCACTGAGAAATAAACAATTCAATGCTCAGGAATTTAACTTCACAGCAATGTTTCCTAACCTTGCGTAACCCAAGTGTTCTTGGACTGCAATTCCTATAAGTCTCTACTGCCAGCTTTGCTGACCAGGTTTTCTGGGAATTACAAGTCCAAGAACACCTGGGCTGCCAAAGGTTGTGAACCACTACTTTACAGTGATAGAATCTTCATACGAGCGTAAGTACTGTCTAAATATGTTTTGTTCTGTAGTAACTGTGCACATTTTAAAGCTTTATTTGGAATTATGTAACAAGGAGATATGATTTACTGCATTAACATCATAAGGTTTTTAAAAGAATAGCCAATAAATATAAAACATACAGGTCTGCTACCCAAGGATTATTGCTGGAAACCAGTAGAATTAATAGGTTGATACATTATCTCCTGGAGCAAGAAAATTATTCACTAGTTTGCCAAATTCTTGGAATGCTTTCAGCATATGCGCTGCCAGGTCTTTGACTTGAGACCCACCCTATCCCTTCAGAACAGCCATGCATTGAACAATGCATATAGTAACTAAAGATGGCCAGGAACCAAATGCAGGCAAGGGTACAAAATTCCTAACAGGTAACTGAATAGAATGATGAAGATTCTTTCAGCCTATGACTAGCTTTGGAAAAAGAAAATCCATTTCCTTTTCAACTAGCACATGTTCTCCCTGTAATATAAAAGTGAGCAGAATTCTGCCAGAACTCAGGGGAAGGGTAGGAGGAAGGTCCTGAGTATAACTCATCAAATTGCACATAAGAGCTTCAAAGATAGCTATTTTCTGAAAGAATATACAGTGGATCCTTGTATAACAAAGTTTGTATAACATAAAATCTGTACAACACAAAAAACTTCAGAGATAGGGGAAATTTGCTTAACATAATCACCGTACAACATAAAAATGGGATTACTCTCTTTTCAATGCATTCCTATGGGAAATTTGTATAAAGGAAATTTTGCTTAACATAATTTCATTAGGAACAAATTAATTCCTTTATAAAAGGTACCACTGTACTTATCCAGATGATGCATCCACACCCATAAAAGGCACTGTAAAATGTTTCTTTGTATGTTTGCCATCTACAGGGCAATTAATAAGATTACTTAAAATCTAGATTACCAGATTATTTAAACCCTTATTTAGCTAACAATTAAAAGAAAACCCACTGATTTAGTTTACCATCCTTTTTTGAGTGACAAGCCCTTTTTATAATGCCAAAGTAACCTATGACACCGACATATTTGCATAATTTTTTCCCTCTCTCTTTCTTTGCCCTGGCCTACCCATATGTGTTTGGATGGCCATTGCGATTGCTCCCTTTTAGTCTTTTAATTTTTATGTGAACCGCCCTGAGTTCCCGCTTGGGAAGTAGGAGCGGTATATAAACCTGAAAATAAATAAATAAATAAATAAATAAATAAATAAATAAATAAATAAATAAATAAATAAATAAATAAAGGCACTTTAATGGAATAAAGAAAAAACATTAAAATAGATTTTTCAGAATATAATTCTAACCTTATATATTAATATTAATACAATACATAATTATAGGGACTATACATTTCCCTCTAACAGATAAAATTAGAGAATATGTCAATACATTTTGAGGTAAATTTACTTTTTTGGGAGTGTGGAAACTAACTCCTTTCATGTCCCATCCTCTGAAAAAAGCCCACTCAGTGAAGAGCCCCTTCCCTTCAAGCCTAAACATCACCTTCATGGTCCGCTCCCTAACCTTTTTGCCACTCTTGCCTTTCTCCTCCATGACTCATGTGGGGGCCCTGAGATGTCTCCTTGCCCAGGTCATCTCTCATATAGGGATGGAATCATGAATTAAATCATGTTTTAAAAAGCATTGATTTTTAGCCACCATGTATCCAGCCAATATCTGGCTTTCTGTAACTTGAGCCCATTTATTACATGTCCTGCAGTCTAGAACAACTGAGTCGAGATCCTGACCCTCCTCTATATAACAACCAAGTAATTTATTTATTTGATTTAGATACTGTGGCATCATCTCTCTTCTCAGTCTTCTTTTCTCAAGGCTAAACATGCCCATATCTCTCCTGGCAGAACTTGATTTGTAGTCCTGATTATTCTCTGTCTGCTTCCTCCTTAAAATGCAGTGTCAGAACTAACACAGTGCTCAAGATAAGGCCAAATCAGTGCCAAATAGAAGAAAACTAGTACTTTACATGATCTGGAGACTATACTTCTGCTAATGGAACCTGAAAACACCATTTGATGTTTTTTGAAAGTACTGTACATTGCACTGCAGGCTCACTGTTAGGATCAATAACAATACCAAGATTTGTCACACATGCAGCATTATTGAACCAAGTACAGTGATGCCTTGAATTACAAACGGAAATTAGCCAATACAGTGGAACCTTGACTTACGTCATTAATCCGTTCCAGAGGTCTAGACTTAAGTCAAACATGACTTAAGTCAAACAGACTTTTCCCATAGAAAGTAACGGGAAAGTGGATTAATCCATTCCAAATGATGAAAAAGACCCCCGAAAACAGCAATTTAACACAAATTTGACTGGGATAGGAGATTCCTTCTGGGGATGTAAATGAAATGTCTCTTCAAAGAGAGGAGGAGGCAGTGGAATTATAGTCCACAACTTATACACCTCCACTTTTTAATGTTCATAGCAACAATGTCTAACATTTAAGTTTTACTGATTTTTAACCTAACGTTCCAAGTTCTGAACAACTGAATGCTTACAATTAGAGTCCCACAACTGTACAGCTCCCCAACTAAAATGCTTCCATTGTGGACCAGACTTCTGCAGCCAGGTTTTTCACAAGACTGAGCCGACTGTCTAACCAGCGAGGCCAGCCCCGAGCTCCTGGCCCTTCTTCTCCTCTGGTGGCAATGGTGGCTTCAGAGAGGCCGAGGACCAGCTCCAGGTGCTCAGAGCTGGTCTCGCCGAAGCCGCCGCTGCCGCTGCCAGAGGATAGGAAGAAGGCAGGAGCAGTTTGGAGACAGCAGCCGCGATGCTGGGTCGTGGCTGTCTCCCGATTCCAGTGCCTTGCGCCGGGGCTCCGATATGTAAGTCAAAGCCTGCGACTCAAGTCAAACAGGCCCCTTCTTGATGCAAGTCAAATATGATGCAAGTCAAGCAGCATGTAAGTCAAGGTTCCACTGTATGGGGAAATTTTTAGTCATGAAAACAGCCTTTTTTTCTTCGAGTTACATGGTGCCTTGCCAGGCTTCTGGCTCCTGGATGCCCTGACCCAGTGTGCAAGGGGTGAAGTCACCACTCAGCCCCCTGTTGGGTCGGGGCAGCTGCTCCCCCCCCCCACAGCTGGGTTGCAATGCTGTTGGGGTGTCTCGTTTCAGCCAGTTGGCTGAAGCAAGATCAGGCAAAGCAGAGTGGCTGGCTGCAAAGCCTTTCCTGCGCTTTAAAGCTTCACAACCAGCCACCCAACTTTGCTCCCCATCAAACCGACTGCCATTCATTTGTTGCTCCCTGCAGTGGGCAAAGGGCAGCTGGTCTGGTGGGGAGCAAAAGTAGATGGCTCTTTGAGAAGCCCAGCGGCTTCGCCTTCCGGCCACTCTCCTCCTTTCAGCTTTCAGGTGCTTGAAAAGGAGAGTGGCAGGGAGGCAAAGCCTCTGAGGCAGTGGTTCCCAACCTGGGGATCGGGACCCCTTTTGGGGTCGAACAACCATTTCACAGGGGTCGCCATGAAGCAGTGAAGAAAAAGGCACAAATGGCTTGGGTCTGGAGGGGGGGGAGGAAGGGGGGGAAGAGTGAGTTACAGCTTGATAGGCTGGAGGGGATGTCAGTCAATGGCACCTGTGGCAGTGGCCTGCCAAAGGGGGCTTGTGGCCAATTCCAAGCAGGACAAGGGGTCATGACAACATGAGGAACTGTATTAAAGGTCGCAGCATTAGGAAGGTCGAGAAACACTCCTCTGGGGGAAAGACACTCCAAGTGCCGGAAAGCAGAAGATGCCTTCTGCTTTCAGACACATGGAGTATCTCTCCCACCCCCACCCCCCATGGCTTCACTTCCCTGCCCCTTCATCCTTTCAGCTTTCTGGATGCCTGAAAAGGAGAAACCCCACAAACAGGAGGAGCTGTGGTTTATGTTTGCCTCCAGGGCAAAACCAGGGCATTGGGAAGCATGCAGAAACCCTCCCAGTGCTTGCCACCACAGCAGAGAGCAAGCTCCAGTGGGTGGGGGTGGGGTGGGGTGGGGTGAGGGTGCTATCTAGGTGCCTGCCCCAACCAAGAAGAGCAGGGGAAGAGCTCCACCACCCCCCTTGCTAGGTTGGAGGGAACCCCACTCAATCAACCAGCAGCGAAGGCTGTGGAGCTGTCAAAATCAGCTGCTTTTTTTGGTGTACAAACGTCCAGGTAATTGTGACAGCCAATGGTGGAAACATTTCCCCTGCTTTGCTGGGTTGGGGCAGGCTTCCCATAGGAATGCATTGAAACCCAATTAATCCATTCCAGAGATTGTGCCTTTTTTCCGACCTCTGGAATGGATTAATTCAATGCATTCCTATCAGAAACAGCATTTTGAACTACAAAAATTTTGAATTATGAAAACTTAATTGGAATGGATTAATTTCATAATTTAATGCATCACTGTACCCTTCCTTTCATAGCTGTGCATTTAGTTTGTTTTTCCTAGGTGAAGAACTTTGCACTTATCTGCTAGATTTCATTCTGACATTTTCGGCCAAGTGTTTCAGCCTATTAATATCTTCTAAAATTTGTTTGTCTTGCAGGGTATTTGCTATTGCACCAAATTTTGCATCAACTGCAAATTTGGTAAACCTGTTTCTGCACCTTCTCATCCAATTCATTAATAAAAATGTTGAAGAGTAGCAGACCCAGGGCTGAGATCTGTGGTACTCCATTTACTACCTCCTTCCAGTCTGCAAATCAGCCACTCAAAAACACTTTGAGTGGGATTCTGTGAGCAGCTATGGAACCATGCAATTAGTCTACCCAGCCCACAACTGGCTAGCTTCTTAATCAAAATATTATGAGGCACTTTGTCAAATGCTTTGATGAAATCAAGATATATTGTGTCCACAGCATTCCCACTGTATACCAGGCAGATTATCCAATCAAAAAATGAAGATTAATCTGTAAATAACAAATCCATGTTGGCCTCTGGTTATCACTGCACTGTTTTCAAAATGCTTACGGACTGACCACTTTACAATTTGTTCCAGAATTTTCCCTAGGATTGACATCACTTGTCCGTAGTTTTGAAGTTTCTTCTTTTGCCCTTTTTGAAGCTGGAGAACATTAGCACTCTTCTAATCATCTGATACTTCACTCACCTCCATGATTTCAAAAGAGAATGGCTCTGAGAATTCTTCAGCCTATTCCTTCAGTTCATTGGGTCGTGGAGATCTGAACTTATTCAATGTTAAGAGGTATTCTTGGACTATTTGTCTATCAACCTCAAGCAGCAATCTCGCTTGCATTTCATATTTGTCAAGAGGATGACATATTATATTTTAAGAGAAAACTGTGCAAAAGTAGGGCCACTTCTACCTTTTCTTTGTTATATTGTGTTGCTGAGTTTTTCTTTTTGCTGTCTTCATACTACACATGTACCTGCTGAATGCTTTTTGTTGTTTTTAGAAACTCCTGCCAACCTTACCTTGATACCAGCTTTTATCTCCTGTAATGCCATCCCTGCAGTCACTTACTGTCTGTACGGTTTAAAATTTTAAAATATTCTAATCACAAAACAATGGCTTTATCTTATTTGCATCGCATTAAATTATGTGAAGAGGGTTCCAGTCTTTGTGTGTTAGGAGCATTTATTACTGTAATTTAAAAATAATAAAACAAGACATGAAATATGGATTAGTGTGTAGATGAAGAAGCTCAATCTAGTTAAATCATATTAATTGTACAGTTTGACCACCTTATCTGCACGGGATCGGTTCCAGGACCCCCGTACATAGCAAAATCTGTGGATAAGAGCAAACACTCTTATCTGAGGATAATGGTAGCAGCAGGGGTGGTGGGGTGCTGGGGCAAAAGCTTTCACCCACAACACTGCCCAAATGCTTGGTAGTGCGGCTACGGCAGCAAGGAGGGCTTGGCATTGGTAAGCTTTGTTTCATTTTCTTCCCTCCTCAGCACAGCCAGCCAGGTGCACTCTTCACTACTGGGCCCAGCAGCCAGGCTCAGTGGCTGGCCTGCAGGGGCAGCAGCGGGGAGGAGGGAAGAGAAAACCTACCAATGCCGAGTCCTCCTCTTCATCACTGAGCTCAGTGGCCAGCCTGCAGGGGTAGCAGGGAGGGAAGAAAACAAAAGAAAAATTACCAATGCCAAGCCCTCCTCCTAACTGCTGCACTTAGTGCCCCGGCCTGTGGGGGTGGCAGCAGGGAGGAGGGCTCGACGTTGGTAAGCTTCCTTTTTTTTCCTTCCTTCATCGCCACTGGCTTTGCAGCTACTGTTTACTACAGTAGCTTGCTTTACAGCTACTTAATTATTTTTATAATATTTTAAAATATTTCCCTTCTCAATCAGCGGATAACTGAATCAGTGGTTAATGAATCAGCAAATAAGGTGGTCATACTGTAGTCCTTCCCAGACCCAGTTTTTGCAAGTTTGCTCTGCTATCTATTTTTCTAATTTAACAAGCAAGAAGGAAAAATCACTGCTGGATGAGTGGCAGTAAGGAAAAATTCCTTTAACTACTAAAACAAATGCAATATTAAGAGAGCAGTAGGTAGTCAGGCGGCTAACAATTTTTGTAAATAAATGAATAAATGAAAATGCAGAAACAAATTCCATTTTTTCCTACGTAAGCATAACACAGTAGTTAAATGCCTGTACTACAGATAAAACGGTGCTCACGACCTGGGGTTCAATACCAGGTAGCATGTTCATGGTTGACTCAGCCTTCCATCCTTCTGAGGTTGGTAAAATAATGACCCAGCTTGATGGGAGGGGCAATGTGTAGTCTCCATACTGTAATTAAAAACTGTAAACTACCCAGAGACTACTTGAAGTGGCATGGGGTGGTATATAAGCAGAACACTTTAGTTTAGCTGCCTGTTTCGACACAAACAGAATAAATATGTGATAAATCTACTACTTTCCTCAACTTTAGCCAGTCTCCTGGAATAAATAGAAATCACTTTAAGACTGTCCTGTTATACTAGCATTTTGTCCATTCCTACTTTTACTAATTCACACATCAAATATATATAAAATGTACAAAATCTAGCAGATAGATTTTTCGCCTCACATAAGATTTCTGTATTTTTGAATGGATTATTGGATTCAATCATTTGCTACCTTCATATTTTTCATAGCCACACAGACAGTGAATGACTAAGTCCAATACATATAAGCAAGATATTTAGCTCTTACTTGTTAAGAATGAATAAATTCTTAGAAATATGCTTGCAAGAGAAATATCTTGCCATTTTTACATGCAATGTGTACAGCATAAATGAATTGAATTGCCAATGTACATTGTACATTACTTCTCAGCAGCTTCTCCCTTGAACAAGGAACTGCAACCTCAAAGGAAACCAAACAGCTGTTTCAACAAGCTTGGCCCTTGTTCAAATACTAAAACATAAGCCCTCACCAGGAATGTAGATCCATTAATGAAGAGCTGAATTTAAGCTATGCCAATTACTTGCAGGGGTCAGAGAGAGAAGTGAGCTTAAAGAGACATACAGCACTAGATAAAAGAAACAGTACTTGTTAGCAGACAGTGAAATAAAAGAAACAGCAGCTTCTCACATTATTATTCAAAAAACAATGTGTTCCAAGGTGACATTTTATGCTACAACGCTGGAGTCAAGATGGGCCTGCCTGTACACCTGCCTACATCTAAATCAACTATAAAGAAAATATCTGAGTACTGTATCTTATTGTTTATAGTCTCCTTCAGAACCTACATTCATGGCAATAAATGAACACATAGAAAAGGGAATCCTCTTCTCCCAACATGTTTCCAGGCTTGCCCTCCTGAATGCCTCATATCCAGTTCAGGACACTTGAAGCTGTTTTATGTCATACCATATTATTGATGCTTCAAGACCAGTACTGTCTACAGCTCTCCTAGCCTACCAAGACCAACCTTGCTTAGCATCAAAAATCACTGGTATGTAAGATCCAGGCATATAGTCTAGCAAGATAAAACATTTTGTAGATCCTTTGCTAATGTGTTGTGTCTCTGGCCTACTTCCTTTTTAATAAAAAAAAATATTCAAATTGAGGAAGACTGCATGCATTTGTGTTATCTCTTAGGAAGGGAACTCTTGTTTTGATTAATTAAAGGTGATAGAAATTAACATCATCTCCCTGAACTGGGCTCAGAAAGGTACTCAGAACCAAAGTAGATGGGCAAAACATGAGAAAAATACCTTCAAAAGCAACTGCCAGTAACCATACAGGCCTATTCTGGATAGGTTTCTGAATAGGTTTTAAATATTGCCATGTGTGAATCTCAGATTCATTCTCCAAGATCAGGAATAACATCTAGCTTCACTCTTTGGTTCTGTACATAGCAGTCAATGTAACAGCAAGCTGGTTAACAGTCTAAACAGATTTCAGGTAGTACCAGCAAAATTTAACCTATTTTAAGGCAAATCAGAGAGCAAGCCTAAAATCTGCTTATCACATATTAGCTCCCATCTGTGGCTCTAAATTAAGAGATGATATTTCAAGTATCAAAACTTTAGAAAAAAAAACTTAACAAATAGAAGATGCCTAGTCATTTTCCTCTGTTCAGTGGCAAATGGATATCTATATAATTTCCCTGTCAGCACAAAAGGCAATTTTTATAATATTTTAATAAGAGAGGTTACAAAATAAAACAACAAAAGAGCATTATTGTTGTACCTTTTATTTAGTATGAAGCTGTGTTTAATACCAACATGCTAATTTGAATGACATCCAAACGGCTTGAATTCATTGGTGTTCAATAGATAGATCAGAAGGAGCCATTACTAAACTGCAATCTATTCTAAAGTGAGTCATAAGAGCAGCACTACCATCATACAAACATGAGATAAAAGTTAAGAGTGCCATCTTCAGTTGAAGGGCAGTTCTAGGTCCATGAAGGCTGAGGATTAATTTCCTAACTCTTAACCAGCATGGGAATAAAGCTACAGCTGTGTCAGTTCACACCACCTTTCCTCAGCTAAAGCAACTCACGTATAAAGGAATTTATCTGAAAGAGAGATAATGTACAATCCACAAAGACGCGTGACATGTTTAAGTTTCAGTGAGACTAAAAATGTACAGTACGGTACTTTCTTTTCCTCAAAGAAGGATTGGGTCTACTTTTAGTTTGCCATCTAGCCAGTCAAATCTGTACAACACAGAAAATCTGACAACTAATTTCTAACAGCTCTGAATTTATTTATTTATTTATTTAACCCCACCTTCCTCTTAAGAAAGGGTCAGCACAACTTCTGGGAGATGCAGTCCAGAAACAACTGGAGAACCATGGTGCCTATGATGCATTCATCATTGTAGCACTAGTAATGTATGAATACAGTATTGCAATATGACACCGCAATTCAGCAAAGAATTTACCAATGTTTCCTCTAATTTTCCACTGTCACTGAACAGAAACCCCACTGCATGCACACAATGTCTGGCTACAACCAAAACGGCAACACTGTGTGTGTGTGTGTGTGTGTGTGTGTGTGTGTGTGTGTGTGTGTGT
>JAHTLZ010000129.1:83772000-83798534 GCA_023846285.1 Phrynocephalus versicolor | reverse complement strand
GTGTGTGTGTGTGTGTGTGTGTGTGTGTGTGTGTGTGTGTGTGTGTGGCACCAATACAATGTCATGTAGCTTAGAAGGAACACTAAACTAGCTTATTCACTCTTGAAAACATGCTAAAAGTGACAACAGGGTACATGGACACGTAGTGAGTCAGGGCCCTTACTGCAACAACAGAGTCTTGGAAAATTCTATTCCCTGATAACACTACTGAGATTGACACAATGGTTTGCATTTTTAAAATTTGCATCAGTGTTTTTGCCCCAAATTCAAGGGGGATGTATAATAAAACAAGATTGGAAAGTTCCAAAACTTTACAGATGGAAAGTCTCAGGAAAAATCAATGGGTCAAAAATGCAGCGGCCAGATTGCTCACTGGGGCAGGTCACAGAGATCACATTACTAAAGCAGCTCCAATGGCTTCCAATCAGCTATCAGGCACAAATCATAGTACTGACCTTAACCTACAAAGCACAAAATGGCCTGGGTCCAAGACACTCAAAGACACAATTGTGCAGTATGAACTGGCTCAGGTGCTAAGATCATCAGGAGAAGCTTTTCTGTCTATCCCATCACCTTCAGACATGCGTCTCACAAGAACAAATGAAAGGGCCTTCTCTGATGCTGCTCCCAGAACCCCCTCCAGCTGGAGGCCAGGACTACCTCATCTCTGCTGTCTTTCTGGAAGCAGGCAAAGACCTTTGTCGTCAGGCAAGCTTCCCCTGAATGAGGGAACACCTACTATGTTGCTTTTATATGGATTACCATGCATGATTACATCGACGAATTTCACAAGAACACGTGTTTTCTATGCTACTTTCCACACACACCCCATAATGGATTTTTTTTTCTTTTTACATGCTCTTTGTAGCTTTAATGTTACCTTTTTAATGTTCCAAGATGCCTCTTCTAATTCCCTATTCTCAACTAGAATATGGCAAATGTTCTGGGCTGTATATTGTCCCTCAATGCTGTAAGGCACCTTGGGTCCTTTTCCAAGGGGAAAGGTGGGGTAAAAATATTCAAAATAAATAAATAAAAATAAGTAAGATCAACTGATCTGCTTCCCTTCAATAGGTGCTGTGTAGATCACGAAAAATGGCCTTGTTGCCTCCAACTCGTTTCTCTCAAAATGGGGTTGCCAAACAAACACAGATATTCTTTAGTCAGTTACTTTCTAGAAAAAGTTAAGAGTATCTCTCATCAAACTCTACAAGAACACACTATTTTCTGAGTAAAGCAATCAAGATTAATGAAAACAACTACAACAAACATAATATAATGCAGGCCTGTTCAATGTGTCAACCATGGGTGACCAGTAGCCCACAGCGCCATTTGAAGTCACCTGCTCCGGCACTTCAGTGCCGAAGTCATCCTGCTGCCCTCACCTCCACGGGAGAAAGACGACAACAAATGGGCTCCACTGGTCAAGAGAAAGATAGGGCGGCGGGAGGAGTGAAGGGTTGTGTGTGTCCCAAAAAAGAAGCAGGGGGGGAGAAGGGGTTATTGTACACCCACCCACCAGCCATGGCCCTGCTCCACCTATGGCGTCCAGCCTAGGAGGGCGGGCCAGTGCTGGGTGATGGCTTTGATGGCAGTGGGAACGGCTGCCGCCTCGCCAGCAGGACGAGATCATCAACAAGAGCCTGGTGGGCCCCACATATAGGGGCACTACATGGGTTATTGCAGGGCTGTCCAGGGCACCCATCTGCTTCGCCAACCTGCGCCTCAACTCCAGCAGGCAAGCCCATTGCGAAAAGCAAGGAAGGAGCTGCCGCCAGTGCCCGGCTATCCGCAGGAGATGGCCAGAGGCAGCGGGTGCACCAGGTGAATGACAAAGCAGGCAGGCATGGAGCGCGGTGAACGCGGCACCCTCCCCTCCTTGCTCCTGGCCCATGGCATGTGAGCTGCCACTTGAGCCTTCCCCGGGCAGGAGGGGGAGGTCGAGCCAAGCGGGTAGTGTGTGAGTCGGGGTGAGCTGCTGGGCTTTTTCCCGTGGGCAGCAAGGCACTCCCCTGTTGTTCCCACAAGATTGGGCCCCCTTGCTGGATGGGTGTGATGCGCTTGAGGGAGGCAATGTTGAGGTGTATGTACACCTCCAGTTGCATGAACATACGCAAGCTGTGAAATAGGAGCATGACTGATGGTGCCTAACAACATAGATTTTAGAAGTGTACTTAAACAGAGGCAATGCCACATTACTGGTTATGTGCACATCTGGGAGAAAACCCAAATTGCTACTGTCCTACCTACCTTAGTCTACCAAAGTATGGCTCCTTTCATATATATGATTCTATGTCCCCTTTTCTCTTGAGTCATCTTGAGAAGTGCTTTATGCAACACAATTTGAATGGGTACATCTTACAGACAGACTGTACATTCACAAGAACCACAATGTTTTGAAGCATATAAAAAGGTGAGAAATAGACATCACAGCAATATGCTGTGGGATATGGCAATTGGATGCAGCTTCGCAGCCTGTTTATATGTATGCACTTCAAACATTATGAACTGACTGAGAACACCAAGCTGTTCTGTAACTTGTGCACATTAAAATAAAAATGTATCAAACCTTTAAAAGTCACTGGTTGCTTTTCAACATCTGGCAATATTCATTTGCCAAGACATTTTCCAATCCAAGTAATATTACTGATATTATTATTAGTCTGTGAAGCATATAATCTCTAAAAAAAGAATTCTCATGTCAGAAAGAAACCACTGAACTTCCTCAAACAATAGCACTACTGCTCTGAAACCAGAAGCCATTTTGAATTAAACATTAAAATCTGCATATCATAAAATCAACAGAATAGTGAGGTTGGAAGGAGCCTTTAAGGCCATCAAGTCCAACCCAGATTCATGCAGGAATGAAAATTAAAGGATATCTGGCAGATGGTTGTCCAAATTTCTCTTGAATGATTTGTGTTGGAGCACTCACGACCTCATGAGGTAATTGCTTCCATTGCCATACTGCTCTAACAGTTAGGAAGTTTTTCCTGATGTTCAGCGGAAAGTGGGGTCTTAATTTGAGCCCACTGCATCCTGCATTCTGGGGTGACTGAGAATAAATCCTGCTCATCCTCTGTATGACACCCCTTCAAATAGGAAAAATACTATCATATCATCTCTCAGTGTTTTTCCTAGGCTAAACATGCCCAATTCTTTCAGTCTTTCCTCATACAGCTTGGTTTCCACCCCCTTAATCATCATTGCCACCCTCCTCTAAACTTGTTCCAATTTGTCAGCATCTTTCTTGAAGAACAGTGTCCAGAAGTGGGCAAAGTACTCAAGGTGAGGCCTAACCAATGCTGAATAGAGGGGGAGAAGTACCTCATGGGATTTAGAAATTATACTTCTGTTGATGCTGCCTAAAATAGGATTTGCCTTTTTGTAGCTGCATCCCACTGTTGGGTTATGTTCAGCTCATGATCTACAAGAATTCTAAGATCCTTCTCACTTGCACTATTGCTGAGCCAGGTGTCCCCCATCTTGTAAACAGTGCATTTATTTTTTTCCTAGGTGCAGTACTTTGCACTTCTCTCTGTTACATTCCATTCTTTGTTTTTACCCAGTGCTCAAAATATAAATTCAATTTGAATTTTGTTTCTGTCTTCCAGACTATTAGCTATTCCACCCAATTTTGTGTCATCCGCAAACCTGGCAAACATTTACTGCACTCCCTTGTTCAAGCTGTTAATAAAAATAATGGAGAGCACAGGATCCAACCTGAGCCTTGAGGTACTACACTTGTTACCTCCTCCAACACAGAGAAGAAGTCGTTAATCATCACTCTGTGATGAGCCACGTGTTTAATTACAGGAACTACTAGTTTCATCTCTAAGCAAAAGAACTACTGGTCAGTGTGAATAAAATTACATCCATCCAACCAGCAACCCATCCCTAATACAGCTTAAGTGGCATCAGTTGTATCACAAAGGCCAGAGCATAACTGTTATTTATATATATATATATATATCTGATTCCCAAACATACAACAGTTCACTGTCCTTTGATAATTCAATGAACAGAAATAACAAAGTTATTCCTTCTCCCCTTGAAGATAAAAATTGTAGAAATCCTTAGGAAAGTGTGACTCAGATTTCAAACCTTCTATCCAAATTAATCAACAAGTTAAAAAAAAGTTCTGCTGCTCTTTCAAAGACTAAGAATCCCAGTTTAATACAGAAATAAAAGTCCCTCACATATATGTATTATAATTCTATCAAAGATAGAAAAGTTACAAACTTTTGAATGAAACTATACAGGTGTGACTCATTTCATTGACACACTATACCAAGGATGCAGGTTTAAAGTCTATTAAGCCAACAAACATTGCTGGAGACAAGTTTCAGGCTAAAACCGTAAAAAGAACATTCTTTGGTAAAACTTCCTTTCCATTTCCCCGCCATTTTAATTCTTCTTATGCCAAACTTGTGCATTCATTAAAACAAGCAGGAATGTGGTTTAGATGCCAGTGACCAAAAAAAAAAATCACCACATTCTACTTGTACTATTCTGTAATAGTACTGATAGAAAAATTAGCATGAATTATATTTTGAGTACTTAATTGTGATTTCCACACTTTGTGTTAACAGTGCTAAAAATGAATAAAATTTAGTGGGCTACCTATCAAGTCTCTGAAGATACAAATGTATTCTGACTCAAACTGATTTTTTATCTTACTTTGTTTCAGTTGAAGACAATCTGCATACTGCGAGACAATGCAAAATCTACTTTAAAAGTCACAAAGGTCAATCTTAATTGTGAAACAGGTAGTAACTGATCCCGACTAAAATATTTATGTTGAGTTCCCTTTTAACCCATTACATTATGGCATGTTTAACTAAGCAAATATCTGAATTTAACATGTGCTTTGCTCTCCTGATCTCGCAAAATATGGAGAGCGGACATTACTTCCATCATTAGCTGATCATCTGAGATTCCTACCCAAGTGCAAGTCACTGTACAGTGGAACCTTGACTTACATACTGCTTGACTTGCATCATATTTGACTTGCAGCAAGAAGGGGCCTGTTTGACTTGAGTCGCAGGCTTTGACTTACATCTCGGAGCCCCGGCGCAAGGCACCGGAATTGGGCGGCAGCCACAACCCAGCATCGCGGCTACCGCCTCCAAACTGCTCCTGCCTTCTTCCCCTCCTCTGGCAGCAGCGGCTTCGGCGAGGCCAGCTCAGAGCACCTGGAGCTGGTCCTCGGCCTCACCGAAGCTGCCGCTGCTGCCGGAAGAGAAGAAGGGCCGGGAGCTTGGGGCTGGCCTCGCTGGTTAGACAGTCGGCTCAGTCTTGTAAAAAATCTGGCTGCAGAAGTCTGGTCCACAATGGAAGCATTTTAGTTGGGGAGCCATAAAGTTGTGGGACTCTAATGGTAAGCATAGAGTTGTTCAGAACTTGGAACGTCAGGTTAAAAATCAGTAAAACTTAAATGTTAGACATTGTTGCTATGAACATTAAAAAGTGGCGGCATGTAACGTGGACTATAATTCCACTGCCGCCGCCTCTCTTTGAAGAGACATTTCATTTACATCCCCAGAAGGAATCTCCTATCCCAGTCAAATTTGTGTTAAATTGCTGTTTTCGGGGGTCTTTTTCATCATCTAGAACGGATTAATCTGCTTTCCCATTACTTTCTATGGGAAAAGTTCATTTGACTTAAGTCATGTTTGACTTAAGTCTAGACCACTGAACGGATTAATGATGTAAGTCAAGGTTCCACTGTAGTACAGTCTTAACATGTCCTTTAAGAGTAGTCATTAGCAAGACTTGTTTTCAAGTTAGATAGTATCTTTAGTGCCATCGTTGATCAAATGTTTGGTGCATGGATGAGAAATGTTCTGTAGCTATTCACTTCATTCATCTCCTATTTTCATATAAGTTTCTCCTTTTTTCTAATCTAAAGGCCTTCTTCCCTCTGATCTCAGCTAATAAATAATGCAGTGAGCATGACATTGGTGACTTGGTGCTAGTCAACGTTACATGACTCTGCTGGGGTATGGGACTACTAATTTGCCTGGATATATTTCCTTTAGCCTCACACTCTGTCCTAGTTTGCTTTATCTTTTCAAAGGGGTGCTGGGGGAGTGAGTATGAAGAAGTGCTTCATGTGATAGAGGACAGGCTGTCCCCCAAAATACAGCATTGTCACAAGTCACTCAAGTCATGAGTGATATTAAAATGCATGCAGTGCCCACCCAATTAAGATCAGGGTGGATGAAAATAAATGATTTTAAAAAATCAAATTGATTCAAATCATATCCATTCTGAGTAAGATGAAGGATTATGTCTTCCTAAGTCTTTGACTTTTAGTTCATTAGAATTATCACTAAAGGTTCTACTCCTGTAAGTCTATTATATGAAATAATGTTACAGTATTTGTTTTCCATTAAGAGAAACAGATAATTAAGAAGTGAACTTGCTTATAAAATCTTATAGAATACTGTTTCCTTTTGAGAAAGTAGGCAATGCATTTGTGCATTTGCATGGATACAAGTTTATCAGCATGCAGAAACACTGTAATATACTATGTGTGTCTGTTGTGTGGTTACAGCCATGACATGACCCCATGTCTATGGAGTTTTCTTGGCAGGAATACTGGAGTGGTTTGCCAATTTCTACTCCAGGCGCCTACAGCACCTGGTATTCCCTGGTGGTCTCCCATCCAAGTACTAACCAGGGTCAACCTTGCTTAGCTTCTGATATCAGGCGAGATCGGATGTGCTTAGGGCATTTAGGCAGCTCTGTAATATACTACACCCATTCCTTAATACGTTCCACATAATTTTAGAATTACTCTAGTTTAATGAAATACAGTAAGCTATTACAATTGCCCCATGCTAAAGCAAACACTGGGAAGCACTGACAACTTGTGGCCATCTATATATTTTTGAACTACAGCTCCCATCACCCTTCACTACTGGTTATGCTGGTTGGCTGGGCAATGGGAATTGCAGTCCATCAACATCTGGATCAAATGCCCACTTCTACAATGAAACGTACTTGAAGACCATAAGAACAAGTCATTGGCTCTAATGAAATAAGACTCCATGTGCATACATTTTAAATTACTCTAATAATTATTTGTATGTATATTGTCCATCTTAGATGTTTTTTAGATTTTTTTAAATATTTATTGTTTTATTGTGTTTTATATTGTAAATCTCCCAGACTCCCCATGGGGGAAATGGGCAGTAACAAATCTAAATAAATAAATAATAGTAAGTCAAGTGAGATAATCATTGAATGCCTGCATTACTATGTGCCATATGAAGGTGACACAGGCCACTGATAACAAAATAGTTTGTCTGGTTGATAAAAAAAATTGATAAAACTCCATTCATCCTTCAAGTGCTTAAGATAGATCCAATGCTCATTTGATCATCCAAAATGATGAAGGAACATCAGCTATATAACCTAAATGATTTTTGAAGCAAGCTTTTCTCCTATAGCACTGTTGGCGAACCTATGGCACAGGTGCCAAAGGTGGCACTTGGAGCCCTTTCTGTGGACACCCAACATTGCCCCTTCACAGCCACCTGTACTCAGGTTAAATTGCTGCGTTGGTGCTTTGCATAACATTAGTGGGTTTTAAATCGCAGTTTGGGCACACGGTCTGTAAAAGGTTTGCCATCACTGTCCTACAGCACTGAAGAATGATTCACCAATCGTAAGGAATGCATTTGAGCAACACTTCAATGTAACCAGTTCACTTTAAAAATGTCATTGTCTGCACCATAGGGTAAATAACTTCTTGTAATTATTCTTGCACAGTAGTAGCTAGAAAGCTTACAATACTGTTTTTGTAAGGAAGTTTATGATCAATAGTTTAGATCTTGTTACATTTTTCTTCAGGAAGGGTGAAATACACAGTTTCCAAATAAACAGTTACAGCTATACTGGCAACATACTAACGAGAAGAATACAGTATACACAACTTGATATTGGACTAAACTCTTCAAAAACTATCAAGCAAGAAACAACTTTATCTTTCATCTTATCTTTCTAAATCACCCAGATCTTTTTAGGCAAAAAGCACCCATAGCCAGAGTAAATAATCAATTCAGATGGTGCTCAACCATGGAAGATCATCAATATTCGCACTCATTTAGACAGAAGATTAGGCTTATCCACAACTTAAATGTGAAGAACCAAGGCAAAGAATTTAAGCAGCTTGCCAACAGTCACATGATGGTTCAGCTGCAAAGCCAGATAAAAGGAAAGTAAGGAAACCACACCTCAAGAGAATAGATCAGAATGGCAATTATTATTGTGGATTTTTTGGGTTCCACATACTGGAAATTAGTATGTGTTGCAATAAAGAAAATAGGTTTTCTAACAAGTGCACAAGAAAATAAATATGGGTTAATTTTCTTATTCTGTGGCAACATTAGACATGAATACTTGCTACGACATCATAATCAGTTGAAGTTACTTAACTAAGATGATGCTTCAGTATTTACAGCTCCCCCCACTCTTACCTACTATTTACAACTCCATTCAAACAGCTTAAAATTATACATGTACATCAGCTCTAATACCATTTAGAATGTAAAAGACCTGCATACTTCCCTTCATCTCTAACCCCTTCATGTTCTAAGCACTGTACTACAATTGATATACAATTTTCTTATCTTATTTATATAGATGTGTGCATATTTCTTTTTATCTTTTGGAAAGCTTTTAAGAATTAAGAATTTAAAGGAAACAATACTGAACCATACCAAAGGCCTACCTTGCCTGGCATTCTACTCCTGTAATGCCAACCAACTGCACACTGGAAGTCCACATGCAGGACATAAGCACAATGCAACACCCTAACTCGTTTTTCCATAAAAATTAACACTGAAACATATTCTTCCTTGACACTCTTCTGAGCTGTGGCCACTGATAGCAGCTTCCACGAATTTGCCCGTCTCCTTAAAGCTGCCTTAAGTTGGAGATAATCTATCATCAACATACTTACTATGGAACAGATCCATCTGAACTCAAGGGAACTTATTTCCAAACAAATGAATCTGCTTCAGAATATAATTTAAAGCTAACAAAGCAGCGTTCTGAAATATGAGCATCCAAAGAGCCTGTGTTGAAAACTTCATCAAGTTTACAGAATGCATTTCACTGACATTCCTAAAATACTGACCTGAAAACGCTCTAATTGCCAACAGGACTAGCCAAATTCACCAAAAGAAAAATTAGGAAGACTTGTTTCACAAACAAGCAGGAACTGAAAGGCTAAATAGAGTCTATGGCAAATGCCACTGTTAGCTCTTCGCTGTGTAGAGCATACACTAATCAGCTACTTTAACTATACACTGTGGTTCAACTGCAATTGCCACAAAATTTAACAAGCAGCCAATGGTGAGAGAAGCTGAAAATTATGGTCCAGCAACATCTGGAGGGCCACAAGTTATTAATCTTGATATATACTACATTAGTTTCCTTGACTGACAAATTCATACTTGAGAGAATCATATCAAGAGACAGCACCTAGCTAACTCAGGATACAATTGCTTTTAAATTTTTTTAAGCTACACCATAGCTTAAATCCAAACACAAGTCCAAACTAAAGGAGAACAACCAAAGTTATGGACTATACATTACTTTCATTGCTTCAGTGGGTCTACTCTATTTAGGATGAATATCTGGCTATGGGCACATGAGTTTCAGTATTAGAAGAATACTGTGCAAACTCTACCCAACAAGCACTATGCTCCAGAAAAATAAACATCTTCTGGGAATAAACTGCTCGTCATAAATCAAATAATTAGGCTGGGGTGGATATTTTCAAGGTACACACTGCCTTAATTTTTTAAAACAATCACATAATAAAAGCTAACACAAAACATTGTTGGTTACCATTTATGCACCAAAGAAACCTATTTTCTAACACCTTAAGAGTCAATTCCAATTTTCTGAAGAAGTGCGGGGTTATTGACCTCGGCAAATTTAATCTGCCCTGATATAGTTAGAGCAATTACATAGAATATATCCACTATATGTAGAATGTCATGAAGTCAGTGGAAACAAAACATTCAAAAGTACTGATACACAAATAACATCATTCCCAGATCAACACATGAAA
The DNA here is from genome assembly GCA_023846285.1 of Phrynocephalus versicolor. Lineage (NCBI taxonomy): Eukaryota > Metazoa > Chordata > Lepidosauria > Squamata > Agamidae > Phrynocephalus > Phrynocephalus versicolor. The sequence continues at coordinate 83,788,444 of JAHTLZ010000129.1, read as the reverse complement.
CTGACACCAGTGGAAGGCTGATATAGAGTATCCTTAAATCCAGGCTGTCATCCTTTATGTGCAATGATGCTGGCAATTTTCATGTATGAAGAAAATTCTTCACTTGCATTCTGAAATGGTAGAGTCACTGGAGACCATTCCCCAATTGAGAAATATATATAATGAAGAGAAATCGTTTAGCAAATCACTAAGATCATTCTGAGTGTTATAACTGAACAGAGAGGATGAACAGCAAGTTCTCTAACACACACAGAGCTGCAACATTCTTCTAAACTATTTGGACAGATGCTGGGCAGACCCTTCAGTCAGGATATTTAGTAGTTGGCAAAGCATATCCTTGACAATATATCTTATACCACTATAGTAACTAATCCATACAAGTGAACATGTTTATTACCAAGTATTGACTTTGACTTTGAATTCAAATGGGTTTTGAATTTAGCCAGCCTTTCCTTAGCCTTTGAAATCAGACACTGTTCATACAAGGAGACATAGGTGCACACTGCCCCAAACTGGCTGCCTTCATCACATGTATCAACTGCTGAAACATACTTCATTAAATACTCACTGGCTCAAATTCTGTTCTTTATTATACACAAGAGCAGACCCACTGAATCACTGGGGACACAAGGACTCACCTTCTCCCTAAATCCCACTGATTCAAATGGGCCTACTCCAGCAAGTCACAACCAGAGCAGGCCCATTTGAATCTATGGAACTTACTGAGCTTACTCATCAAAACGCACTTATTGAAAAAGCCCACTCTAGTGCAACATACTATATTATGCAACAGGATTTCTTTCAACAACTAATAGGTAACTACTCTTTAAATCAATGCCTCTAAAAATATAACTGAATAGGCAAGAACTTTTGTTTTTTTTTTCTTGAAATATATTTTCCTATTCAACTTAAACTTTTTCTGAGGCAACAAAACCGAGTTTTAGAATGGGGATGGGAACTGATAATGTTGCTAAATGGCACTTAAAACAGCTGCTCAGGACACACTATTCTCCTAAGGTAGCTTACAAGAGTAAACATATAAGAGTAAACAAAAATATCAAACTATAAGCAGCACATGTATGAATTACATAAAACAAGTCGATGGCATTAAAATAATTTGAAGCCCCTCTACTTTATTTACAATACAAAACAATATTTAGCACATCCCAATTTCATGATACAACTTACTGAGAAATCAGCTACTAATACAGTGTTGTAGAAGAAAAGACTTGCTAGAGGCAAGGTCAAAAAGGACACAATGATTGGCACTGTTCTTCCTTAAACAATATTCAATACCATGGGGCTCAAGGAATAATAGTAATACTGTACTAGCCACAAGATGGTTGGGTCTCCAAGGAAGAGTATTATATACCCATTCCAGTTTTGCATGCCTTGTTTACACTTGAGATATGTGACAAAGCTGCTAGAAACCATTTTCTAATTACAAACACTTTTTAAAAAAAATTAGTACCAGTCCTGAGGCGAAAGAAAAACCAATAACAAGTTTTAGGTGCAGAGGTAACCAGATACCAGAGTTAACCATGCTGAGCACACATTTTAAAATGAAGCTAGAAAGTGACAAGAAGCTTGAAGAGTCAACATCCTAAAACCAATCTTAAGTATAGATTTAACACTGACCTGCCCCTTGGAGGATAAAATGCTAGTGTATGTATATATCATATACACCTATGGCAGAATTATCTTAACACAGTGGTGGAAAAATATCTTTGTGCTTAATTCAAGCATTTTTATTAACTTCATTTGGAACTTGTGAGGTTTTACACATCTTTTAAAATAAAAAATCAATTGAAGGAATGAAATCTAAGTAACAGCAGAAAATTGAAAGCACAAATATTACAGCATACAAGATGAAAGGATATCTGTATCTTATTTTATACACTTTTTTTCTAGCAGAAAGACCTTCTTGGTTTAATACATGGGCAGAAACTGAAACAATACAGAATCAACTGGCAGGCTAAGATGCAAAACACGTTACGCAGAATACCAAAATGTTGTGTGTAAACAGGACATCCAGAATCATAAAGCTCATAAAACTCAAAGGCTAAACTGAAATTACTTTATTTAAAAGATAGAGGAAGCAGTCCTGACATTTGACAGACCTGTTTCAACTTGACCTGCTTCTCTTAGTGCGTGTTTTCTGCTCATAAACGAGGACAACCCCCCCCCATGAAATAGTGGCACAGATGAAATAATGAGAACCTCTTTACACACAAATGCTTAAAAATTATTTTCACCCACTTGTTTTATGTACTGAAAAAATACACCCCAGGAATGACTAAACTTTAACAAAGTGATGCTGGATATTGTTCTGAAAGAGCCCACTGCTTTCTTTCTCTTTTAAAAAAAAGATATCCAGAAACAAAGCCCCACCCAATAAGCTAAAGTTTCTGTATCTACATATTAAGCATACTGGACATTCAAAGGACAGGGAATTTGTTCAAGAGCAACATGTTGCAACCACCTTTCCTTAAAGGGGGAAAGAAGGGCTGATTGAAAGAAGCAGGACTGGGGGAGAAGAAAAGACAAGAATAAAAATACATCCGAATAAATCAAGCTCTTTAAAATAAATAAAACAAAGAAGCAAACGATAGTCTATGGTTTGCTCAGTTCATAGACGACATTTAGGTCATGGATGGCGGTTATTTCGCACGTTTTCACTGCAGGAGATTCTCCTTGTAGGCAGCTCGAGAAAGGAGAAGGAGAAAGAGACACACACAGGGAAGAGAAAAAAGAAAATGGCGCAGAGACTAAGTCCCGACCGTCGACAAGGCGACTTTCCAGGAGGGAATTCGGGCCCAAGAGAGCCTCCAAAAGGATTTAAAAGGCCGGATCTGGAGTCTCCACAGCCCCCACTACCGAAATATGGGATCGAATGGGTCGAGGCCCCCACGATTTCGGAGCATTAGGAACCTCGATAGGAACAATGGGGCCGGTGAGCGAGGAGACGGGACTTAGTCTCCGGGCCCCCCTGTCCCCCCCTTACCCCCCCCCCCCCCCCCCCCCCACGGGGGGGGGGGGGAGAAAGCGAGGAGACACGAAAAGGAAAACGGGCAAATGTTTAAACCCCTTCCCGGCTTTCATAGCTTAATTAAGGGCAAGACACTCACCGTTCGCTCGGAAATCTGGATCGATCTATGCGGGGAAGGGAGGGGGGGAAAGAAAGGGGGGAAAATACGTTTTAAAAAAAAACCCAAGGCCCAGGAATTATTTCACATTTAAAACACACACACACACACACACACGTTTTTTAAAACAGGAAACACGAGCCAAGGACACGAACCAAGTCAGTCCGATGGATTTTAGAAACTAAGAGGCGCCTGTAGTTCCAAGCAGGGCCCCCCATTAGAGACCTATATTAGGGAAGGTGGAGCTGGGCATCTGCTCCCTAACAACTCTCCCCCATACACACACACTGCACACGTTAAGCTGGGCCCTCCTGTTGTAAAGGCCGTCTCCTTCGTGAGGGGTTTGGTGTTCCCACGAGATTCCTTCGCCTCCACCGCCCCCATCCCCCAAACCATGTATCCCCTCGTACCCCATTTGCCCTCTAAAGGGAGGGAGGGGGTACATTTTCTCATCCAAAAGACCCCCCCACACCATGAGGTTAGGAAGAAGTTAAAGAGAAAAAGGGGGGGGAGGATGGCAGGGCGGAGGTTTCTCAAGAGAGGCAGCCTCTCCAGGCATAATCATAGGGACCCCTGCGTGGAGCCCTAGGAGAGAGATTGAAGGGACGAAGGTCTGCCGGAAGGAAGGGACCTGGTGGGATGGAGATGACTGGTAAGTAAGGAGGACACTAAGGGGCCTCGATATTTAAAAGGAAAGAAAAAGAAAACCCAGGACCGTATCGTTTCAGAGAGGAACGACCGCCCTCACCCACAAAATTCGGAAGCAAAAAGTGGGTGCAGAGCCCACACACACACACATACACACAAACACACACTTCCTCCGTTCGGCAGGTTTGTAAATTTGTTTCTGAGGGAACTGAGGTAGAATTGCCTCCCTGGGAGGCCCAAGGAGAGGTGGAATGGGGGCAGAACGGGGCTTTCCTCCCCCCCCGCCCAAAACAGCCCCATTTTCCCCCCTCCAAGGGAAATCTAGGCCTCAATGGGCATTGACTACCCCCCCCCCCCAGACACACACACACACTCCGTCCGCCACGGACCCAAGCACGGGAAACAGCCTCTTTCTTACCTGGGAGTCGTTGTGTAGCTGATCCCCACTCATGCCTATGAAGCGGCGGGTAGGGCAGGGAAGGGAAGCCTAGCGAGACGCTTGAGGAGCGGCGGGGGGGGGAAATGCGGAGGCCAACGGGAGAGCGCAGCCCCCTTCGCACAGGAACAGTCAGTTGTGTAACAGACTAAGTCCTCATTTCCCTCAACGGCGCAGGCGCGGCGTCTTTTAAACCGCGGGGCGGAGTTGAGCCCAGCGGCAGAGAAGGGACGACGCGTTCGGAGGGTGGAGAGCTGATCTGCATAGCCCGGCCCAACCGCCGCCTCTCTTCCAATCAGGAGCGGCAGGTACTTTCATTTGCATCTTCGCCACGCCCACCAGCTATGCTTTGGCCCCTCCTCCCTTGCCGTAGTCGAGCTCGTTCGGTTACGCCTCTTCCTTCTCTGCCGTTTACGAAAAATGCCGGTTGCCTTTTTTTTTTTTTAAATTCCCGTCTTCAAAACGCCGGCTTCTATTTTACATATCCGGTCACGCCTCGCGCGGGCCACCAATGGACAACAAGAGGCGGAGTCGCCTAATTTACATAGGGAGACGCGTTTTCCTTGCTGTTCGGGAAAGATTCTTTTCCCGCAGCTCATTGTGCAAGACTCAGTGTGGGGTCTATATACGCGTGCGCAGAGTTTCCCATTTCCCACCCATCCCGCCCCATTAGGCTCTCCATGGAAGCCCACAAACCTTTGCATTATTCTGGATGCCTGTCAACAGGTACGCATGTTGCTTCAGTATGTTGGAGCTGATTATCCAGACGCTTGCATGTTGCTTTCAGTCCCAATGCTTGCTGTTTTTATGTGCCGTAAAGTCAGAACCGCCTTACACAGACCCTAAAAGGGCTTTCAAGGTATGTGAGTTATTTAAGGAGTGGTTTTACTAGTTCCTCTCTCTCACATTGAGTTTCCGTGGTTTAGCCGGGATTGGAACCCAGCTGTCCCGAACCCTAGTCTTTCATCGTGCCCGCTATGACAAGGGGTATCTCTCAGTCTCAAAACTGCTGAACAATCACTCTTTTTTTTTCTGTTTCCTTTGTCTTTTGGTTTTTTTTTTCATTGTAGCCTCTTTGTACCTCCATTAGATTTCCAAATTAACCAGGAAAAGCGAAGAAACCCGAATCATGGGATTGGATTCGATCTCTGTCAAAAAACGATCTAGAATAATATGGAAATCATCAAGAAAGACAGTCTTAAGTGGCAAGAAGGTTGATTGAATTTAAATGCAGCTCCGGGCGGTTCACAACAAAACAGACAATAAATCAAATTATATGCTACAACATCATAATAAAAACAATAAGATCAGTTAAACACAAAATAAAAATCGATGGCAGAAGGCAAGTGGCGGATAAGCAGGAAAAAAAACTCAACAGTCATCAAACGCCTCCCAAAAAAGCAAGGTCTTTAAAGCCTTTTTGAAGGCTGGCAGGGACTGTGCAAGGCGCAACTCACTCGGGAGATGATTGCATAATATGGGACCAGCCACAGAGAAGGCTCAGCTCCGGGTGACTGTTTTCTGAGCCTCCCTGGGCGTGGCCACCCGCAGTGAGTGTGCCCGCAACATTCGAGTTGGTCGGGCCGATGTTGACCGCTGGGAGGTACGCTCTGCCAGGTAATCGGTAATTTATTTATATAAATAAATAAATAAATAATTTATCATTGCTGTATCCCAATTTATGGATGTGTTGTAGAGCCTTCAGTTTATCTGCGCCATCCTTGGGTCTGAGTGGCCTAACAACCTCAGTTGCTCCTTCCACTGTCAGTTGGACACTTCCCCTGCTCTTAATCAGAGGTGCGGGGGAAGTGAAATTACTCTTTTTGCCTGTGTTAGACTATTGCTAAAGCAAAAAGAAAAGTGTGTTGCTTACAGTGGATATCAAAAGTTTACACACCCCTGTTAAAATGTCAAGTGTCTGTGATGTAAATAAATGAGACAAAGATAAATCATTTCAGAAGTTTTTTTCACCTTTAATGAGACCTATGAATTATATGTTTGAGTAGTTGGAGGAAGAAAAAAATAAAAAACTGAAATAATATGGTGGCACATGTATGCACACCCTCTTATAACTGGGGATGTAGCTGTGCTCAGCAGTAAAAAAATTACATTCAAACTCATGATAAGTAGGAGTCAGTGCACACCTGCCATCATTTAAAGTGACTCTGAGGAATCCCAAATAAAGATCAGCTGTGCTAGTAGATCTTTCCTGACATTTTCTTAGTCACATCCTGCAGCAGAAGCCATGGTCCGCAGAGAGTTTCCAAAGCATCAGAGAGATCTCATTGTTAAAAGGCATCAATCAGGAGAAGGGTACAGAAGAATTTCCAAGGCAGTAGATATATCATGGAACACAGTGGAGACAGTCATAATCAAGTGGAGAAAATATGGCACAACATTGGCATTACCAAGAACCGGACATCCCTGTAAAAAAAAAAGACTAGAAGAAAGTTGGTCAAGGAGGCTGCCAAGAGGCCTACAGCAACATTAAAGGAGCTGCAGGAATATCTGGCAAGTACTGGCTGTGTGGTACATGTGACAACAGTCTCCTGTATTCTTCATATATCTGGGCTATGGGGTAGAGTGGCATAATGGAAGCCTTTCCTTACGAAGAAAATCATCCTAGCCCAGTTCAGTTTTGCAAAAGCACATCTGAAGCCTCCTAAAAGCATGCGGGAGAAAGCGTTATGATCTGATGAAACCAATGTTGAACTTTTTGGCCATAATTCCAAAAGATATGTTTGGCACAAAACAGCACTGCACATCACCAAAAGAATACCATACCCATAGAGAAGCATGGTGGTGCAGCATCATGCTTTGGGTCTGTTTTTTTTCCAGCTAGGACAGGGGTCTTAGAGGGAACAGTTCCAAATACCAGTCAATATTTGCACAAAACCTTCAGGCTGCTGCTAGAAAGCTGAACATGAGGAGGAACATCATGTTTTAGCATGACGACAACCCAAAGCTTACATCCAAATCTACAAAGGAATGGCCTTACCAGAAGATTAACACTTTGGAATGGCCCAGCCAGAGCCCAGACCTGAATCCGATTGAATATCTGTGGGGTGATCTGAAGAGGACTGTGCACAGGAGACACCCTTGGAATCTGACAGATTTGGAGCATTATTGCAAAGAAGAGGGGGCAAATATTGCCAGGTCAAGATATGCCTTACTGATAGAACCATACTCCCAAAAGGTTGAGTGCTATAATAAAATCAGAAGGCGCTTCAACAAAGTATTAGTTTAAGGATGTGCGCACACATGCCACCATATGAACTTGGATCAAGGACAGCATCTTCACTTCGGTACTGTAGTCCACCCACTGTGCCACGTGGCTCCTTAATTTTTTTTCTTTGCCCTGTGTGTAGTGTAAATCAAGAAACTGTCTCCTGCTGTGGTTTTAATCAATACTTCACACAATGGCAAACAGTAAAATTGATTTAATCTAAGTGATTTAGTGGAACAGTGATGGTCTAGTCGAGTGAAAAAATATCACTTCAGAGTTGTTGTTGTTTTTTAAAATCCATTTGCAGATGTCCTGAAGGGGGGTTGTTTATTAAGCTACTGTAGTTCACAGTACTGGAACTTGACACCAGAAGGAGCCATTGCAGCTTTCACAGTTGCAAGGCTTGATTTTAGCCAATTCCCAGTGATTGCATGTCCTGGGAGCAGACTAAACTAGAGGGTACCAAGCTGCACCAAAAAGTAGAAGCCCCTGAGGGGGACTCAAAAAGGTGCAGGTTGGGGTGTTCTGGGACAAATTGGTCCTGTCTAGCAATTACATAGGGAAAATGTCACTGGGGGGGGGAGGACAAACCAACCTACCCCCATAATACACCAAACAGCAGGACCAATGCCCATCTGATCAAGCCCTAAGAATGGAGTGAAAACAAAAAGTTGGATTTTCATGGAATGAGGTCTAAATTCCAGTTATTGTTTAGTTGTGGGAGATTATGGATCAGAGGGCCTTCCAATATTCATATTCTGTTATGGAGATTTTCCAGTCCATAACAGAATACTCTGGAAGGCTGAAGTGTCCTGAAACTGGTTTCACTATAACCTAAAGAATTTTACTTTCCATGCTGCACATGGATTTTTTTCCTGAGCAAATGTGTTCAGAGCTGCAAATATGCTCCTTGCCCACTTCCTTGTCTCTACCTTGGACTCATAAAGAAGAGTTCAGGATAGAAAGTTCACATACATCACACTGCTATTAATAGATTTCAATTTTATTATACTCAGTGTTATCACATGCACGGCAGCGTGACAATTAAAAGATGGCTGTACGGATGCAAGGATTTTATTTTGAACCTCTTGCCATATGGATATGTGAATGGGAACAAGAAGGATGGAAGTGATGTCAGCAACTCTTAAGGTTGATGTAAAGCCACCACAGCTCAAAGTAGAAGGCCAGTTCAGAAAGCCTGAAGAGGTCCTCTCATTACTTTTCCTCATAGAATCATAGAACTGTGACGTTGGACAGGGCCTACAAGGCCATCGAGTCCTAACCCCTGCTCCAGGCAAGAATACAAATCAAAGGATATCTGCCAGGTGGTTGTCCAAATTTCTCTTGAATGGTTCCAGTGCTGAAGCACTCGCCATATATCGAGGGAATGGGTTCTAACAGTTAGGAATTTTTACCTTAACAGTAAGAGCGTCCCGCACTCTGGACTGATTGAAAACAGATTCTGACCCTCTATATGACAGCCTTTCAAGTACAGTGGCACCTTGGGCCATTTTGTATTGTGAAAAATTATTAAACCGAAACACATTTTCCCATAGCAATGCATTGAAAACCAATTAATTCGTTCGAGTCATGTATCCATATGGCAAGAGGTTCAAAATAAAATCCTTGCATCGGGGGGGGGGGAGCAAATCAGAGCATTCCATTTAAAATTTTCTTAAACGGAGGCATCCTATTCTTTTTGTTATGTGAACTTCACACACCAACTTCTAATACCTTACAGAAAAAAAAACTTAAACCAGGCCATTCCATTGAAAAAAATTCTTAAACCAAGGCATCCTGCTTTCCAGTAACTTCTTTTCTTAAACTGAGTTTTTCTTTAACCGAGGCATTCTTAAACCGAAGTACCACTGTATTTGAAATGTGCGATCATATCTCGCTTCAGTCTCCTTTTCATTTTGTTTTGCAGTGGATAGGAGTGCCTCTAAGCAAGGGGCAGGGAAAAACTATTTAGGAAACTGTTCACAACCTGTGGCCCACAGATGTTGTTGGAATCAGGTCCCATAGTTTCTGTCCAGTGTGGTGAGATGTGATTGCAGCTGCGGTTTCTTCTGGGCTACCTGTTCATCATCCCTTAGGCTACAGGGTAGACATGAGACTGAAAATAAACGGCGTAATTGATGCCCAACACGCATTAGATATGCTGTTGGTGGGATACAGAGCTAGTTAAGGTGGGGTGAAGAGTTTTCACAATCATTTCTTTTATAAATGGCATTATGGGATTGTTATTATTTTGTTTCTCTTTTAATCATATTGATAATTTTTATTTACAGTAATACTGCAGCATTTTATGTTTTATAGTTATTATCCAGAATCCTCTTTCTTACCCTGCTAGCATAAATCCACTGGCAAAACTCTCAATGGCAAATTATTGCATATTAAGAAGCTGGCGTAGGTTTTAGCTGTTGCACACCATTCACATGACTTGGCATATGACAGCAAATGCCTACACTGATTTCTTGTCACAATTTGCTGCTAACATTTACACCAATAGACTTAACACTCACATAATTTTCAACTGTATTCCAGCTATTGTTACAAATATGTATACAGTATTTACAAGTATTATTCTGATTTCAACTACTAACTGACTTAATATTTTTGTTTCTATTTATTACTTAATGTTCTTCAAACTTACCATAGATGATAAATATAATAAAAGAATGCATGTAAATATATAGATGTGCATCACAGGCTTTTTTGCTTCTATTATAATTGGACCCAGATTCTTTGATAGACTAGCATGACATAAGATACAAAATATTAACAACTACTTGTATAGATATATCTACAGTATTCAGAATTAAATCCTATAGAATTAAGTGGGGCTTGTTCACAGGGAGGATGGATAAAACTGTAATCTTAGTGTAAGATTCAAAGCAGGCAATGCACAGAAATAATTTCTGATTTCAGCTGAAATTATTTCCATGTTATCATGTCTAAATTCACAACCTCATGTAAATTTTATATTCACAATTCATTCACTTGCTCTTTGTTGCTTTCATATTGTAAATATTTTGGACTGCATACTTTCTATTTTGTTTATACAAAGCCCTGGGAGCAGCTATCGCTTTGTAGAAATAATAGTAATATCTGCTCTGTAAACAGCTTGCTTCCCCTTGTGCTATTTTCAGAACTCTTTCTCCAAAATATGACACATAATTTGAGCTTGTGTTTTTTCTTTCTTCTCTATTTGCCTGTTCTTCCCTTCAGAGCAACTGCACTGAAGTAAGCTGTGTAGTATTTATTGCAAAACAACTGCAGTTTGGCAAACCAGAAGCCACTCTTGTTTCCAATAATTCTGTTTTTAAAATTCTAGAACATGTACAACAGAGCCTAATCATTACAATAGTGTTCGTTCATTTGCAGGATAGACATATTTCAAAATGGCCGTAATTGCTCTGTGCTATAGTGCCATTGTGGACTCCAATGGTGACCCATATTTTCAGTTTCTGCATTGTGTCCATCATAAGTGCAGTACTGATTTCTGTCATTCCAGTGTGTGCATGTGCATGCATGCATGCACATTTGTTTCTCAGGCAATACACAGCAATGGGAAAGACTGCAGTAGCCAGACCAAGGTCCTCTTCTTTGAAGTAGCCTTGTCATGTGCTTGGTGATGCCCGTATGATATTGTGGTCAGAATGTTGAACTGGGACTAGGAAGGTCAAAAATCCCATCACCACATGATGGATGAGGGAGAGGGAGAGGGAGAGGGAGAGGCTTTATAGTGCCAAGGTACTTCACTTAAGGGGGTTGAGTCAAGATAGACAATCACTTTATTCATAGTCTTAAGATATAAAAATCCAGGTTGTTAAGAACCCTATTTAGGTCCTTAGAAATGTAGTGAAACTTGTTTATGTCACAAATTTCCCACTATCCCATTGAAGTCTCCCTTAGTCATTCTCTTTTGCTACAATAATCACTTTGAAGTCCTGGAAGGTTTCCTGGCCACAGGAAAGGAAGGTTGGGCTCCCTTTGGAGGAAGCTCCAAAAAAGAAAGCATAGAGGGACTCAGACTTTTGAGGTTATACATGACAGAATACTTTAATGTACAGTGATATTTTTGCTTTTGTTATTTTTCATTACAAATGTTACAAAACAAACCTCATTCTCCTATAATAACAAACGATAAAAATTAACGCTGCTGACTGAATAACAACTTACAACATTTACCAAAGTAATAAAAAATGTAAATCTGCTGCCAAGACTACACAGCTATCTCATTGCAAAGCAAAATAAAGTTATATGTTACAAAATACATTTTAAAAAATCATGCCGTGGGAGTTAAATGGGAGGGACATAGGTGTAGTCCTAGCGCTTTGCCTGGGCAGTTTACAACAATATATCTAGTAACTCAAATCAAAAGAAACAATAATCAAACAGCAAAATAGCATAAACAAAAATAATCTAAGAAAAGAACGTATAGAATTATGTGAAAGAGGAACACATGAAAAGGGTTGTCATTGGTATAGATGTTATATTTATGTGTACCCATCCAAGAATAGTGCTTAGCATAATGAGATAGATAGATAGATAGATAGATAAATAGATAGATAGATAGATATAGATCCTGTAATTGCACACCAGACACAGATACTGTAATTTAAAGTAGGCAAAATTGACCTTGTTACCTCCTAACCTTCTATTTGAGTTCACAAAGCAAACAGGGTAGTTACCTGTGAACAGATAAATGCTTAGGTATATTCACATGTTACAGCATTAATAAAACATGTGCACTTTACAAATGAACACACTTTCTTCATGGAGAAGCAACGAAGCCCTGCTATAACTGTGGAGACTTAATCACAGAATATGGGGGGGGGGAACATAATCATGATTTTGGTTCACATGCAGAGCTTACATCAGGGATATCCAAACTTTTTGCCAGAAGGGCCAGATTTGGTAAGATGAAAATTTGTGGGGGCTAACCATTCAGCCGCATTTGGCCTCCGGGACAAGCCTCTAAGACATGCAAGGAGGCGGGGAGGACGCTGAAGCAATGGAACCGAGTGCAGGTAGGCTGAGCAGGATGGAGGCAGGGAGAGCAGGCAAACCATAAAACTGCAAGCTGACATCTCCATCTGATATGGGGAGGGGCCAGCTGGCAGGGATGTGTGATAGGCTGAGCCAGTGGGGAGAAGAGGCTGTGGGCCGCTCGAAATTTGAAAACGGACTGCATTTGGCCCCGGGGCCTGACTTTGGACATGCCTGGCTTACATGGTTACAGTGGGGTCCCTTCTTCTAGAAATCACCTCCAAGTAAGAAAAGTGATAATGGCTCCCTGCTTTGGCATAAAGATGGAACAGAAACAAGCAAATAAAGAGGTGGCCAGCACCCTTCTGTCATCATGAATGGAGTACATGTCTGTATGCTTTATGGACACTGCATTCGGCCTTCTATGAATATGTGCACACAGTCAGTTGACCTGTCTAATCTTGACCTGTAGATTCATAGTGATATTTGCATGCGACTGTGAAACATGTGTGCATTTCACCCAAATTGCTGATCTGTATATTGGCCTAGTTAGCTGTAACCATTCTCACTGACAGATTCTCTCTATTGTAATGAACCTGATGTGGGAGTAGCCAGTTGAGAGGGAACAGAATGGGGTGGGTGTGACTGGTTACTACGGAGACAGGAGAGAAAAACGTGGATTGGCCAGTTAGGACAGTTACAATGGGCAGTTGGAGGATGAGGCAGAGACTGAAGCGGAGGAGAAGTTATAAGAAAAATGGCGGCGCACTCGTGATTTTAATTTAGACATATAATTCATGAAATGTGCACTGTTCTGTATGTTATTTATTAACTGTAAAAATTTTCTGCTATTTCTTGAATAAAACCATTTTCTGCTATTGAAGCAAACTCAACAGCATTTGTTTGTTTATTTGGTGTGTGTTTGTTTATAATTTTAGAGTTATCCTGCCTTGTCTCTGAAGAATTCAAAGTAGCATACATTGTTTTATTTTCAGAACAGGTAATATGTGCTTCCCCCAGGTATTTCTGGACTCAAATTAGCACGAACTAGTATAACCTATTTTGTAACTGAACGCAAAGTTGCTTGATGAATATTTAATGTTGTAATCTGTTTAACTAATCATAAAGCTAATGGGTGGGGCTAGTAAACACACACACACACACACACATAGATAGATATAGATATAGATATAGATATAGATATAGATATAGATGATATAGATATAGATATAGATAGATATAGATATACATGTGTGCATGCTGGTGACGGTGGAATAGGACCTGGTTAGGGACTGGATAGGGTCTAAGCACTAAATAGTTAGGATTAGGAAATAACTGTAAGGTATCATATACCAGTAAAGTTCAAGTACAGTATGAATTGATATTAACAAAAAGTAAAACCTCATTGAAGAATAAAACCAACAACTGAAGAATATTGCTTATTTTCAGTTTATTTTGTAGCATCAATAAACTTCTTTTGTGTTTTGCAACAGAAAACTTCAGTGTCAGACTTCACTGATCTTATTTATAAGTTACATATTTCAATGGTGGCAGCAATAACATGCACCATAACACCTATGTTAAGAGAGATTAGGATATGCTGTCTAACAATAGCTATTTATTTGTTTATTTATGTATTTTTACTATTGATACTATTTTTACACTGCCTTTCTCCTTGTACAGGAAGCATATCAGCTTACATTTACAACATGGAAAGACAATATTTAAAAGTTTAAAACAATGAGTAGTCAGTTACGTGGTAAGTAGCATATTCATTGTTAACCCCCTCCAGCAGTGTTTTATATTTATTTAATGGCTGTGTTGCCTGGAGGGGGGTCTAAGGGGTAGAGTCCAAAAACTAACTTTCCTAAGGTCTGCTATGATAGACTACAATACAAAATGCAAGTAGAACCACAAGTTCTAATCTAGGATCCCAGATACTGTATTTCTGAATGCTATTTGCTAGGACACAGGAGCAGGAACTTACGTTTGTCTCAGTTTCCTCCTCCTGGGTTTCCCAGAGGCAAATGGTGACTAGCACAAATGAAATGACCATAATCCTTTGCTCTGTTCCAGCAGGGCTCGTATATTGTTGCTGCTTTTATTGGACATTCAGTAGGAAATAGGATGCAAATGTATTAAATATATTCTCTCTCTCTCTCTCTCTCTCTCTCCCTCCCTCCCCTCCCCTCCCTCCCTCCCTCCCTCTCTCTCTCTCTTGCATTTTTATTGTACTCTGTTTTTAGCTTTAAAAGGCTTCTAAAGCAGCTTGCGTGAAATCATCAATTTTTCACTCAGGCATTGGATGCCTCATTGGATGGCCTTGGGCTGGTTGTGTTCTTTCAGGATGACATACCTCACAGGTTTGTTGTGAAGATAAGGTGGGAATGAAGAGAATTGTGCATGGTGCCTTCAACTCATTAGAAGAAAGGCATAGCATAAATAATAAAAGGCAGTCCTTGACAGCATGTTTGTAAAGTACAAAACAATAGGACATTGAAAGAAAAGGGGATGGGATGATAGGGGAGACAGATCTTGCCCCTCACCTCATCTCCTTCTGCTGAAGTTTTGTGGAATGACTCATGGTTGTGACAATTAAGGAAAGGCCGCTGGAAGACTAATAAGTACATGCAGATGTGTGAGCAGTTACATTAGGGAACAATGGGTGGAGGCTGGCTGTAAAGAAGAGCCCATCTGCTACGGCCATTTAGAGATTAAGAGATTATGTCAAGCAACAATGTTTTTAGTGCTCCTTGTGTGGTTCTGATAGTGAATTGAAGGAAGCGGTATGCCTCCAGAAGGAAATTGGAAGCAGAGCAATAAAGCTTTCATGGAAGCTGTAGGCCTGGATGCCCATTCTGACTGCACTGGCTACTTTATGAGATGGAGAGAGCGAAAGAGAGTGTAGCAAACTGTTGCAGCTTGGATTACTTCTGGTCGTGAGGCCAGGCAACCATGCAGTTTTCTAGACATGCTCATTTCATCTCCTACTCCCCCTTCCCTGATTTTCCACAACCCTAAATAAATACTCTGTGATCACTGAGCACGCTCACTTTTCATTGGGTTATTTGGGATTCTTCCCTTTCATGTCCCAAACATACACACATAAAGCTTGGGATTCTCCAGAGCCATCTGATAAACCCCCCACCCTTGTCCATCAGACAGACATTAGGGCTACATAAGAATCACTCCTCAAAGACTGTATTCACTGTTCGCTTATAAGAAAAGGCATCATTCTCATTGCCATAACATTCATAATGTCCCCAGTCACAGACACAGAGGCACCCTTCTCTGTGTCATTGCACAGTGCAATATGTTGTGCAGTACCATTTGCTCATCGTGCGGTGCCATCTGTCAGTGTCTCAAATATTCTTTCCAACTGTGAACATTTATTCCTTGTTTTACACTATTTATTTACAGCATTTCTGTGCAGGCCTTCAGCTTAAAAATTCCTAGAGTGCCTTACAAACGCCACAAAACTGTAAGAAGCAGAAATATGTGTATATTTGCAAGAAGGGCAAAATACAAAGCAAAAAAAGGAACAATGAAAGGAGACTGAAGCAAACCAATCAACCAAAACAAAGCCCATAAAACTGAAAGGCAACAAGACATGAAACTTTGGTCAAATTATTTTATCGAGGCCTCAGGCTCAGTGCCAGATAAGAAAGGGTTGTTCTAGAAAGGGCCCTCAAATAGACAACATGCTGCTACTGCTGCCGTGACAGTCCGCGACTGGTGTTGATGAAGCTGGACAGCCATCAATAAATGGGCTACAGGTCACAGGTCCCATTGCTGAGCAACCAGGGCATGGGCTGTAGAATTACTGTACTGGAAGTTGAACAATCTCAGAAGTGGCAGAAATATACTTTACCAGAAATGCTATTATAGAGCAGAAACCAAAAAACGAGGCTACCAAAAGCAGTTGCATCTGTTGTTGTTGTTGTTGTTGTTGTTGTTGTTGTTGTTGTTGTTGTTGTTGTTGTTGTTGTTGTT
>JAHTLZ010000129.1:83757623-83771990 GCA_023846285.1 Phrynocephalus versicolor | reverse complement strand
TTGTTGTTGTTGTTGTTGTTGTTGTTGTTGTTGTTGTTGTTGTTGTTATCGATAGTGCTCCAGGCTTCTGGATCTATTGGTTTACAGTTGGAATACAGAAAGAAAAACAAGAGAAAGAACTACAAATAAAGGAAGATAACACACACACACATTCAACTCATGATTGCAGCTCCATCCTTCACCATACACATGGGATGACAGCAACACAGATATTGGGCACCAGGCATCAAAGAACAGCAGGCACATAGCAACATGAATGTCATGGATTTCCTTGTAAAGATGCTAATTGGCACAAGGCAGCCTTGACTGGGTAACTGAAACATTCTCATTGAAATTTTTTTTTATTCTTAAAACATTTTCTACTATATTTTGAAATGAATTCTGACTGAAATATTTATCTGCAACTTACTTTTCATTTTCATATTTTTATATATACCATATATACTTGAGTATAAACCGATCCGAATTTAAGCCAAGGAAACTAATTCCCCCTGCCGCCACCAAACCCACCCACCCCCCAAACTGGGAAAACTTATTGACTTGTGCCTTGTCCAGTGGTCAGGACTTGCCCTCCACCGCCTTCCCCAAGCTGGCTGAGCGCTCAGGAGGCAGCGGAACGGGCTCTGCCACCTTCCCCAAACCAGACAAGCGCTCGGGAGGCAGCGGAAGAGCCATAAGTATATTCACTCGAATTTAAGCCAAGGGCGGGTTTTTTCCCCACCCAAAAATAAGGGCTGAAAAACTCAGCTTATATTTGAGTATATACAGTATACAGTGGTCCCCCACCCTTTCGAATCACGGGATCGCAGTATATGAAAAAGGCCCCCTAGGGTAAGGGGGCAAAGTCCTGTTTCAAGCCTCCCATACTTACCCCAGGACTAGAGCTGCCCCGAATAGGCCTATGAGGGCCTTCCTGAGCCTTCTGGAGGCCCCAAAAGGGCCTCCCTGCAAACCGGAAGTGACTTCCGGATCCCTGAAAATCATTTCTGAGGCCTCCGAGAGCCTTTCTAGGCCTGTCAGAGGCCTCAGAAATGATTTCCGGTTTACCAGAAGGCACTTCCAGTTTGCAGGGAGGCCCTTTTGAGGCCTCAAGAAGGCCCGGGAAGGCTCTCACAGTCCCGTTCTGGGTAGGGCCAGGCTGGGGTTAAGTACAAGAGCCCCCAGCTAGGTCCCCCCCAGGCCTGACTCGACCTGCATCCGCATATCGCGGATTTTCAAGTATTGCGGGTCAGGTCAGGTCCCTAACCCCAGTGATAGGTGGGGGATCACTGTATTCTATAGCTGTAAACGTTTTGTATTTTTACAACTCTGAAATATTTTTGTGCTTATCAAGCATAGAAGCAATGTAGATAAATAAAGCTTTTAAAATTAGACAAGCTAATGTTGCCTGGAATTATTGCAACAATTAAAAAAATTGTGTTGGTGCACAGTTGAATTTTGATATTATTGAAAATTATTGTCTGATTTCATTCTGGAATTATCTCCAATTTTTTTTTGGATAACTGTTTCTGATTTTTCCCTAGAGGTCTATAAAGTTCTGTAGGGCTATGAGGGTGGGAGATGTTCAGATTTCAGAATTCATGTGCCGATATTGTGATGCTGGAGCTTTCAAGACAAGAAGCATGGATTCTAGATAGACTTAAACTCAAACATTAGCACTAATTGTAATGAAATAAGAGATATTGCTATGGAATAATTTCAAAATTGCATCCTATATCAATCTCCAACTTGGCACCAACAATTCTAGGCATTACTTTCATAAGTCAGGTAGCTGTGTGACTAAACTCTTTGATGGCCTCATAGTTCATGTTAAGCACCATGTACCATGTTTAATGTACTGTGTTGCAGGATAATACTATGTAATTATAACTTATAGAGTAATATTCCTTTGAATTTTTGCAGCTCCTTTATTTGGGGATGAGTCACAAAGAAGAAATGGCATAAAAATGGAGGAGAAGTTAAACTGGAAACTTGGACTTGTCTTAATTAAGTCAGGTGGCATTTTGCAGCATCATATAATATGCACTGGACATACTTTTAAGTCTCACTCAGCAATTTCATTTTGAATTAGGCAGGGTGCGTTGGATACAAATACAGTGGTACCTCGGATAACAACTGCCCCGGATAACGAATAATTCGGATAACAACTGCAAATTTCCGGGTATAGGGCTGCCTCTAATAACGAATTTTCCCTATGGGCTGCCTCGAATAACGAATCACAATTCCTAGGTATAGGTCTGCCTTGGAGAATGAATTTTCTCTATGGGCTGCCTTGGATAACGAATCTCCCTATGGGCTGCCTTGGATAATGAATTTTCCCTATGGATTGCCTCAGACAATGAATTTCCAGCATGCATCAATAAAAAAGTTATCCCAGGTGACATTGCATCTGTACCTTTAAAGTTCACTTTTTAAAGAGTTTTGAGCAAAAAAAAACAACAACAACAGGTATCTGTGCCTTTTTCCTAGGCTCCAGAATGGATTAAACGGTTTCCCATTCATTCCTATGGGAAACTGTGTTTCGGATAACGACGTGTTTCGGATAACAGCTAACCTCGGAGAATGAATTACCGTCATTATCCGAGGCACCACTGTACCTGTCCAATAAATACAAATAGTGTGGTATCCTGATTTCGGCATTAGAACCAGTTTCAATCACTGTTCAATCATGAAGATAACTAGGTGACCTTGGGCTAATAATTCTTCACCAGCCTCATTCATTTTGTTAGAATGAAGACTCTGTAGTCAGAATAAAATGGGCATTGGGGCGGGGGGCTAGCCTACCTTGAGCTCCTTAAAGAAAAGGGATAATATAAACAAATTAGATTAAATGAAATATACTGAAAGTAAATCAAGTGTCTGTTAATATTGCCCACAAGAAAGACATTTCTCAAAATGAGAACAAAGCAATTCCAAGGAGAAGGTATGTAGTAGTGTTTAGAAACAACACCACAAGACTAGCAAGTATTTAAACTTAATTAGAGTGTGGTGAACCAGTGTTATTTCTTTACTATTATTTCTTTATTTAAAATATTTTTAATCCTACTTTTCTCCATGAAAAGAGCCCCACATGGTTTTAGATTGATAGTTCAAGTCGACCTGCAGCGTTGGGCTCCTTTACTCTTATCACCCCCTCCATACCTTGCTTATCTCCTGCCCTGCCCTGGGCTGTTCTGCCTGGTAATAGAATCTTTCCTGTGCATCAGACAAAGGTAATCTGGCTTGATCCTCTAGACCAGGCATGTCCAAACTTTGGCCCTCCTGATGTTTTGGACTACAACTCCCAGAATTCCAACCCTGTATCTCCAGTGGCAAAGGACTGTGGGAGTTGTGGCCCCAAACATCTGGAGGGCCGAAGTTTGGACATACCTGCAGTCTAGACATAGTAGAGGCAGACCCTTTGTCTTTTGTGGTTGTGCATGGGGATAGGGGAGCACACGCCTATACAGCTGGTTCATGTACTGTTGGTCCTCCTCGTTCTCTCTTTTTCCTCTTGTTCCCATAAGGCTAAAGTAGTGGTTCTCAACCTGTGGGTCCCCAGATGTCCCTGAACTGCAACTCCCAGAAATCCCTTCCAGCACAGCAAGTGGTGGGGGCTTCTGGGGGTTGCAGTCCAGGAACATCTGGGGACCTACAGGTTGAAGACCACTGGGCTAAAGTTTCAAAGGCTGCAGGGAAGAAACCCCTGCTTCGCCTCTTTGTCAGAGTGGGTTCCGGCTCCCGCCTGAACTGGACAGCTGCCCCAAGGGGACCCAGCCTATGTGTGCCAGCTTGTGAGTGGGGGAGGCAGCTGGGGGATGGGTAAAGGTAAAGGTTCCCCCTGCACATGCGCGCTAGTCATGTCCGACTCTAGGGGTGTTGTTCGTCTCCGTTTTCAAGCCAAAGAGCCAGTGTTCTGCAAGTCTATGGCCATGTGGCCGGCATGGCTGCAAGGAAACACTGTTGTACCTTCCCACTTTTTACAGCAATACCTATTTATCTACTTGCATTTACATGCTTTTGAACTGCTAGGTTGGCAGGAGCTGGGGTTATCAGTGGGAGCTCGCTCTGCTGCATGGCACCCAGGATGGGAGGAGGGAACAAATTTAAATGAACCGGGCTGAACCAATTCATGCCCATATCTAATCCCATCCTCTTTGGGAACTAATAGAAACAAAGAAGGCAGTCCAAACTCTCAATTTGGAAGATCCCAGTTTGGAAAATAGCAGAAATAGATGTTCTTCCAAAGCCTCACAGCTGCGTAGGTGCAGATCTCTATGTTGGGAAGAGGCTGGGAGGGAAAGAGTTACGCTCCTTGCTATATAGTGCCATCCTGATGTCTAATGTGGCTAATTGTATAAGAGAATGTAGTGTAAGGAAATATAATCAGTTGTTATATCAGTCACACTATCTGAATTTTAAAGAGCCCATAAAACAACATCAGTCAATTTCAGTTCTCTTTTTCTGATTGCTTTCATGTTATATGGCTGAAGTTGCACAGAGTCCTTCTAGTTCTTCTGAATCTACCAACTTAAATCTCCTCACCGTGAAACCTTCATTTTCAGAATTAAGTGCTGCCCAATTCTTACATTCATCCTTAAAACCAAGGAGAAGAGATTGCTCATTTTTGAAAACGAGAGACAGTGAGTCAGTGAAACGTGCCTACACAGCTTCTGAACCCTGAGACAGATGTGTGTGGGTTATGTGGGGCTACTTAATATTGGGGGGAAGGGAACATATCTCCCATCTTCAAGGATCATTGGCTGTATCATGTCACAAGGTGATAAGTTGCAAAGTAGGCTACTGACACACACAAACTTGTTCTGGTCTCCACCCTACAATTACAGGTAGGTTTACAAAAATAATGGTTTGAATTAGCATTGAGGTTTTGGCTCTTGTTGCTTTCACTGGCGTTTCTGCCTCCTGTAATGACAATCCGGCAGATGTAGTAGTATTGAGGTAGAGACACTGGATTCACAAACGCACCTTGATTACTTCAGGTAAGCCATTTATGAACAGGACATGGCAAACAGTGCTGATGGAGAAATTGACTTAATAATTTAGAATATATAAAGGAGAAATAAAGTATGGTCATTTCATGGAAACCTGGAAACCTTTACTAAAATATATGAATGACTTAATTGAGAAGAAACATGCTTTAGGAAATAATTTAGATTGTTAGTCTCTTGTTTTTCCGGATGGAAGTGGGAGATTAAATGTAACCCCTGTTAAAATGTGTAAAGAGCAGGTGCCTAAGGTGGTTAATTAATAAGTAAGATTAAAATGTATGTCACTGTGTTATGTTAATGTTTCTGTTGTCTTTTATCTTTTTCCTTTTGTTAATAAAATTTTAAAAATTGGCAAAAAAAGGTAAGCCCTCTCCTTTCGCTCACAACTTGAAATAAACACATCTTTTTTTCTCTTTTAAGTAATCAAGCTTACTTAATAGCCTTTATACAGCAAGGGACAGCACCATTAACCTAGTGATTAAACTTAATTCAGCCCCAGTTAGTTTAACACTGATTCACAAATTCAATAGTTTTCATAGTTTTCGGTTACCTTTTTTAAAAAAAAAACTAGTTTTAAATTTTTTTATTTTATTTTTATCATAGCTTGCAATTAGCAATGAAGATGTGGAAAAAGTCTGAGTTACAGTCAGAAGAAGAGAAGATGGTCATTGTCTCAACATTGACACAGAACATGGTATGCTTTTTGTTGTTGTTATAGATAGCTACAGTGAAAAACTGAAAGGACAGCATGGGAGTAGCCAGGAAATGGACAGGTGAGCACAGAATGTAAGATGTGAAGAGCTGAGACAGGACACCCAAGCCCTCTTTCCAGAGTTGACAAGAGGAGAGAGGTAATGGAAAAACATGGATTGAAAGATTTGAAGAAATTGCTTCTCTGGTTTTATAAGCTGTCCCATGCTAATCTATGTGATGAAAGGCTAGACTACTCTTTCATTCTCTCTCCATGACATTAGATTTCCACTTCTAAATACCCTTTTAGATTCTAGATGGGTGGGGAGGCAGGTAATGTAGCTCTTCAGAAATATAGAATAATGTTCCAGGCATGTTCTAAGGCACTCAGTATATATATCTGTGATAAAGAAATCAGTATCCTTGAATTACTGACCTTTGTACTCTAATACAGTATTGCACTAGATCGCTGTGAAGAGTGTGTGGGACAGATTTTTGGCGGGTAGAGAGACATTCCACCTTATATCAAGGTACAGAACCATTAAGAATTTTATAGGTAATGGCTAGCATCTTAGATTAAGCATGGAAAGGGGACTAATGCAGGCATGCCAAGACTGGAGATATGTGTTCATATCTGGTACTAGTCATGACTCTGGCCACCACATTTTGCCCTATTGAAGTTTCTGTATTGACTTGCAGGGCAGCCCTATGTAGAGAACATTACAGTAGTCTACTTTGGAGGTTAGAAACACATATGCCACAGTTGTTAGGCATTTCTTCTCCAGGTAGGGGCACAGCTGGATAAGTAACCAAAGAAGCGCTCTCGGTCACAACAGATATCTGTACCTCCACAGAGACAGCTAGGTCCAAGAGTGCCCACAGGCTGTGAAGCCAATACTTCAGGGTGAATGAAACCCCACCAAGGCCAGGTAATTATAATTCTAACTGGTTTGATTATCCTTCAAGCAGCAGAATCTCCATCTGATCTGCATTCAGTTTTAGTTTTCTACTCCATTATTGTCAGGTCCATTATCAACAACAGGCAGCGCTCAAGGACATGCAAAGCATCAAAAGCAAAAAGCAAAGTGTTCTGCTTATATACCGCCCCATACCACTACAAGTAGTCTCTGGACGGTTTACAATTTTAATTACAGTGTGCAGGCTACACATTCCCCCCCCCCCAGCAAGCTGGGTACTCATTTTACTGACCTCAGAAGGATGGAAGGCTGAGTGAACCTTGAGCCTGCTACCAGGGATTGAACCCAGATTGTGAGCACAATTTTACCTGCAGTACAGGCATTTAACCACTGCGTCACGAGGTTCACCAGCAGAGGACAAGAAGGAGAGATGGAGTTGTGTGTCATCCATGCATTAATGACAACATACTCCAAAACTGCCTATGACTTCTGCAGTTGGCTTCATAAATATTGGAAGCATGTCGTAGTTTTTTATTAGTCTCCCCCACCCACAAAAGCCACATAATGCATTGTGAGATACCGAGCAGGTTCACTGACGGCTCCGCGGAGGAAAGAGACGGCGAGACTTGTTTATCTTCAAAATCTAATAAACTTTTATTAGCTACATTCACCAACTTCTGACTGACATCTCGTGTATTCCAACCATCAGTAAAAGGGTACAACAAAGGGGGCTCAGAACTTGGGTTCACTGGGGGTTCACAAACAAACTGACCTTCTCGGAAAGGATTATGCACACTCATTTGTGGTGTGCTGCAGGGGGGTATTGACCCGCACCCATGTATGGGAGCACAAATTCTTGGGGATCGTATTCCGGCCCCTGGCTCCATCCCCATCCGGGGATCCATCTCGGTGGATTAGGATCCAGACCTCTCCGATTGATGTCACGTCGGATGACAGGTCTAGGTGCACGCAGCCGTGGCGGCCCCGGAGGAGTAGGTAAAGGTAACCCCAAAGAAATAGGTGGTGTAAAAGAGGATGAAGGCGAGCCTGTTTCCCCCTTCCACACTTCTTCCTTCTCTGTCTGGATCTCCTTTTCGGTTACGATCGTTACCTTTCCAACCGTCTGAGTCGCGCGCTCTACCTTCTCGCCCTTCTGACCACGCGCAACCCTCTCCCCCCCCGAGCTCCTTCCTCTGTCTGCGACTGAGCATTTACCTTCTGCACCAGACGTCTATCATACTCAGTTTGCACTCCTGAATCCTTCTTTCTCTTTTCATTATCTAACTTTACTTGAACACCAATGTGCCAGGACTTGCCTACCATGTAATGCTTTCTCATTATCTCTGCCTGTGTCCCTACGCTTAGCATTAATTTCTTGGTTATCATTTCTACCTGTATATTGACATCTTTTCCTAAAGCTTTCTCCCAATTCTCCACCTGTGTCCCTTTATCTAGTTTCCCTTTCTTCATACGCCTCACATGCGCCCTCCAATTTAATGCCTCTTGGGCAACAGCGAAGAAACTCCCAATAGTAGGGATCTCTGTATCTTCCTTTCTAACACCCTTAAGCTGCTTCTTTGCATCTCCTTCCTTTTCACCTGGGTTGATATCCCTTTGTTCATCTTTCATTCCTTTCACGGATTCTATCACTGTCCCTGTTCCTTCTTCTTTAGTCTTTTCTTCTGTCTCCTCAACAATGTCAGCGGACGGACCCACACTCTCTGGCTCACATGCATCCAAGTCACGATGAGATCTCTAGCCCTTTACAGGAGAGGAACGAGTTAGAGAAGAATCCAGTCAAACTGTCTGTAGTATTTGAAGCACACAGCATTGTATTTGGCTGGTGGAAAGAAGACCAGAAACAAAGTTTCATTGAACAGGTTGCTCATTTCATGTTATAGTGCGGCATTTTCCTCTTTGGCAGTTTATAGACATGTTGAATTACAACCTCTCCCAGTCCCAACTAATAAATGAATTTGCACTTTCTACTCCAAAGCATCTAGAAAGAGCCAGGGTAGGATGCCAGTGTATACAGTACTAGAAAAAGGAGCCAGTTGGAAAGGGTAAACAAAATACCACCGGCGGACTGGTGTCAGCATATGCCTTAGACACTAAAAATTGAGGTCAGATTCTGTTGGCAGAAACTTGATGCAGAAGGGTAAACTCACGTGTATATTTCCCTTTTGGCTGGGGATCCATCATGTGTCTGGTCATGTAACTGATTAAATAACCACTTGCATTAACTATCAGCATGCAGTTTCTTTTTTTTGTTTGTTTTATGGCATCTTTAACAATGAATTAAAACCATACTCACTACACTAATGTTAATTTCTACTGAATAAGTTTTTTTAGCCTTAGCAACTCAAATCATCACCAAACAGGGCATGTGACAACCCCCCCCCAGTGCACACGATGGAAAGGTTCTCACTGTTTTCAGAAGGCAGGAGATCAAAGCATAGACTGATGTTGTTTTAAATTCAATGCCAATCTCTCAAGTCTGTAGACTCTTTAGCCAGCTGTGAAATGTTGCCAAGGGGAGATAAGACAAGAGCTTGAAGCAAGGTGGACAGCATTGGCCTTCCAACTATTCCTGGGCCACAACTTCCATCATCCCTGGCTTTGGGCTATGTTGGATGCGGGAGATGGGAATTTATTTCCAACACAATCTGGAAGGCTCCACGTATTTTGGATAGTAGGAACAAAGAAAAATGTAGTTGTATTAGTTTTCATTAGTTCAGTTATATTTCTTTCAGACACTGGCCATAACAAAAGCAGAACATCATTAGAACAAAATCAGTTAATAAAACTAGATAATGAAGACTGTTGAACATCCTCAGTTGTGTGTTTACATTTGTGCGCATGTGTGTTTGCCCTCAGGTCAGTTGTAACGTATAGGTATCCTTTTCAGGGTTTTCTAGATAGAGAATACTTGGGAGTGGTGTACCATTCAGTTGCACATAGTGGCAGATAGCAATAATATGGAGTGAGACCAATGGGGCAACTCTATCAATTTCAGTCTAGTGATCAGTTATACTGCTTTGCAGAAAGACGCCGGTTCGATCCCTTTCATCTCCACTTAAACAAATTACAGTGTAGCGGTTAGTCTTGAAGGTGCCACAGCCGTTTTGACTGTTGTTTGTTTGTTTTTGTT
Organism: Phrynocephalus versicolor; assembly: GCA_023846285.1. NCBI lineage: Eukaryota > Metazoa > Chordata > Lepidosauria > Squamata > Agamidae > Phrynocephalus > Phrynocephalus versicolor. The sequence continues at coordinate 83,762,244 of JAHTLZ010000129.1, read as the reverse complement.
TTGTTTGATCGACTTGAAAATACTAACTGGCTACTTCTTCAAAAGCTGGGCAGGCTGGCAGGCAAGCACAGGAAGAGTTACTAATCAGAACTTATTATTCCTCTGACTCTGGGAATTAATAGTGTTAAAAACTGCTGGGGTGGATTAGATGGGGACGTAACTCTCTGTTTGGTTCACATTTGATGTTGGTTGGTTTGCCCTGTTTTCTGGTGACCACATGCGTTTTCAGTAAGAGTCCTCCTGCCCCTTTTACAAGCTGCCCCACTCCTTTCTGGCACAACATGAAAGCTGAAGTTCATTTGGTGCAATTGGGAGTGCTCTTGAATATCCTGTTCTGTAGCCTGTGCAGCTGGTTAACTTACATCAAAATAGAGTGGTGGGTGGTGTTACCTGAGGTGACAACTTTGTGACATATTTAATGGTTTGTGACATCAAAAGGGAGGATGGAGAAACCTCCTCCTCTGTTTCCATCTTCTCTTTAAAAATATTTCCCTAACGGATGCAATCCAATTCCAATACACTGGAAGTGTCTTTCAATGCAATATGTGTAAGAGTGTAGTATATCATGCTAAGTTGATGGATTGCTGTAGCGCTATGCCATGTACATTATCTTACAAAAAGAGGGGAAGAGGTGGTGTCCCAAGGAATGATGGCCACAAAAAGGGGTGCAGAGGATGGGATGGGAATGGTAGCAACAGTAATCAAAAGGGGAACAAATTGGAGCAGTCTGAAGAGCTCTCTAGAATGGATCCTTTTCCCAGGATAAGATTAAAAAAAAAGATCACTTCAAGTGCAAGGTAAAATTGATCACACGAAGGATAAGAATCTCTTTGTGCAAACTGGATTGCTCCAACTTCTCCTGCCTGGTCATGCCCTCTGAATCTGACTCAAAAGGAGGCAGCTTCACATCTTAATAGGCCTATTTGCCATACCATAGGTTACAGGGGGGGGGAGGACAATGGGTAAACACATATAAGTGGATTCTGCCCTGTCAAATGTCTCCCCTAGAGATTTACCGATTGTTGTTGTTTTGCTTAGATCTGTACCAGTGACAGGCACTACCTCCTTGATTTTATTCCTTCCCAGCTGTCTCACAGTTTGTAGAAGAGAAAGGCCTGAAGGTGAATGGCACAGACACGGTGTGGCCAATGATTTATTAAATGGAAGTGCTGGTCATTGAATATAGAGGTGAGGAGATTGGACAGGCAAGAATATAATCAATAGAATTTACAGCCTGGACTTTATACCCACCTTGGAAGCGACGTGTTCTTCAGTCTAATAACGAAACCGCCCAGCTCTCTCAAGTGCTGCTGAAACCTCAGCATATTTCTGCTCCCTCTCTCTCTCTTTTAACCACAGTTCGCATCTCTCGGCAGCTCCCAGACCTTTCTCTGCTAGTCCATTGTTGCTTTTATTAGGTCAGTGACATACCCTACCCCACCCCCCTCCATCATCATTCAGCTAATTCTCTGCACAGCAACACCACTGCCGCTCAGTCACTCGCACACCCTTGCTGCATCTGCCTCTCTCCAGCCTGTGCAAGGAAAATGACCCTAAGCTTTGTGTGCAAGGACCCAGAAGGAGGGAATGTGGGTGGGTGTGCATGCCCGTGCCGTCTGCTTCGTGAGTGAACGTGTAGTGGCAGGTGATGAATATTCATCAGGATTGAGAACTAGCTAGTGGTAAAAGACGAGGATAATAAATAGTTGCCTTTAGTGGCTAGACCAGCCTGGAAATTTTGCCAGAATTTTTATGGATAAGTTAGGAAATGTAAATTATAATCCTACTTGCCAGTGGATATCAGGAACTGAGGCCCCTACTGTCAAGACTCCACACCAGGGTAACACTAACAAGTAAATCTGATTGACTGTGGTTCAGGTCAAGGGTCTTCAGCTATTGTCTGCCCCCTCACACATTATTTTTTTCTCTGTGGGTGATAACAACCAACGAATCCCTGTGAACATGTGAGTGACAGTGCCACCATCATGCTTTCCCAGGGTTCCTTGCCAGCATCCTCAGTAAGATGAAAGCAACTTTGATTTTATCTATTATTAATACAATTATTTCCGAGTCACCTTTTAGCCCCAGAAGTTGACTTAGAGTTTAAGGAGGATGTACAGTGGAGCCTTGTATAACAAGCAGTTTGGTTAACAGAAAATTTGCTTAAAGGAAAAAAAATCCAGAGATAAGGGGAAATCGCTTAGCAGTGAATCTGTACAACAGAAAAACAGTCGCGATTAGGGATTACTCTATTTTCTTCAATGCACTCCTATGGGAAATTTGTGCAAAGGAAAATTTGCTTAACAGAAGAAGATGTAAATTTATCTAGTCAGGTAGAGAATGCTGAATGTAAAGTTATAGATAGAGAACTGATGAGTGTATAGATAGGAACCTGACAGGGTATAGTGTTATTGCTGAATGTACTTTATTTTATTGCTTCAATAAACGATTCGTATTTATTTTTTCAAAAAGAACTTAACATGTGAGACTCCATGATTTCAGTACGACACTCAGGTCAAACAGAGATACTGTATATTTAAATAGTGGCAGCGTAAACACCTGAGCACGCAACAGCAACGTGGTGGGAGATCAGTGATTATTCCTGCCCCTTCGCTACATTGCCTGCTTGTTACTGGAACCCTCCCTTGTTGCATTCAGTTGATTAGTAAGAAGGCGAGTAAGTAGCCAAATACAGATGCAAATATAAAAGGTTAAATGCATGTCAGTGGTATTCAACTGCAACAAAAGAGTTCTCTGTTCTACAGCTCTTGTACACAGATACCCATGTGGCTGAATTTAATGATACTAAAGTTTCTGCCTTTGACTCAGCGGTAGCTGTCACTGAGACACTTTCATTTGGTTCCTCCTCTCACTCACCAACTCTCTTTTTCCAAAAATCCAATTAAATTAAATTAAATGGGTATGCTGCTGCTCCTGGGAGTGATGATTCACCTTTGAAACAGGCTGCAGGGAACTCCATGCACCATTTTTTTACACCAAAGTTACCCATTTTTAGCCACTTCTGACTTGGTTCATGTGTTTTGCCCCACAAAACAAGCACCCATCCACACCTCCAGGAGCTTTTGCCAAATGTCATGATATCCCCCCCCCCCGCCCGACTTATTTCTACAACAATTTCTAGAAACAATTGAATGTGTTTCCTTTACTGATTACCAAATAGCAGAGATTACTTCTTCAGGCAGACAGAAGCTCGGAACCAAAACCATTGCACATAACTATGCAAACAACCAATATTTTCCTGCAGTGTATGCATGCCATGTGTGTTGGGACGATACACTCCTGCACTTCTGTATGTAGTCCCACACTGAGAAGAAAAATGACAAATCCTTCCAATAAGTGTATGAAAGTTTATTCTCTGTTAGTGAGACAGATATTGTATAGTTTTAATTGTAGCTTTTTAGCAGTGGGGGGGAGGTGGCCCTCATTTTCTGAAGCATCAGCTAACACTGCTGTATACAGTATATTTATTTGGGGGATTTGGAAGTGCAAAACTGTATTGAGAAGCCAGATACCCCACAAGCTCTTTATTGACACATTTTTTTCACAGATTGTCACCACCAGCAGACAGATGGCATTAGAGACAAATGACAGAATTGAGCCTAGCTGTTTCTCTTGTTTGTACCCGGGTTGATGACTCATAAGGCAACTTAAAGGCCTCCAGCAAAATTGATGATAAAATCCTCAGTGGTTTCTTCTTTCCCAAGTTAGCTGTTGCAGATGCTACTACTGTGCTGCAAAACAAACACACAAGCAAACAAACCACTAGCTCTTTAGGATTCATTGGGAGAAAAGAAGTCTCTACTGGCTCCTGAGAACTCTCAACCCTCAACAGTCTACAGATGAGTAACATCTATTTATTTTAATTCTACCCTTCCGACAACATACAGTACACTTAAGGGGAGCTGACATATGTAATTAAAAACAAATAAACAATAATTAAAAATAAATAAATCATTACAATAAAGATCACCAGCACAAATACTTTTTAGGGCCAACAAAACATACCTTTTTGTTCTTATGTTTGTAACTCTTGGCTGGCCTCTCATTCTCCCTTTCCCACTGAGGTCATTGTAAAGGATACTTTAGTGCACTGGTTCTCAACCTGTGCGTCCCCAGATGTTCCTGGACTGCAACTCCCAGAAGTCTTCATCACTCGCTGAGCTGGCCAAGATTTCTGGGAGTTGCAGTCCAGGAACATCTGGGGACCCACAGGTTGAGAACCACTTCTCAAGTGTCCTCGATCCTGCTCTCTCACACTTCCCAGTTTTGTAACCTCCTCATTATCTTTCTATCTACTCTTCTGTGGCAGCATTATTTTCATGCAGAGGCCATCAATGTCTTTTAAAAACTGCTCCACTGCTGCTGTTGCTGCTGTGATCATCTTTTCTTCGTTTTTTCTTGTCCTTGCCTCAGTTGCTTTGCTTGCTTTTTGTCATTGCTGGCTACCATCCTGGGAAAACAGATATAAATTAAAACTAATCAAAATGTTAAATAGCTTTAGATAAAACCAGATTGTGCTACTGATTGCCAAAATTCTACAAGGACATGGCACTAGAAGAAGAAGAAGAAGAAGAAGAAGAAGAAGAAGAAGAAGAAGAAG
>JAHTLZ010000129.1:83745934-83757613 GCA_023846285.1 Phrynocephalus versicolor | reverse complement strand
AGAAGAAGAAGAAGAAGAAGAAGAAGAAGAAGAAGAAGAAGAAGAAGAAGAAGAAGAAATTGTTAAAATTCTGGATTATAGTTAATTCAAATTCTCATCCATATGATTTGTCAGGATTAGAGATGGGCATACAGTGTTTTGCGCCCCTTTGGCATGATTCATCTGCTTGGCAGCACAGCTACTCCATGTTCCCTTTCCCTGCTCCCCTTGCTGTCACCTCCACTCACCAGCCAGTGCACGCTGCTCAGTCTCTCCCTGTCATGCGATTCTCTAGCCCAAGCAGGAGCTTGGACTCCCCTTGTCCCCCTCTTCCACCAGCCGGCCACTCAGAAGAGGAAGCAGTGTGTGTGTGGTGGTGGGGAACCTGTAATGTAGCCCTTCCTTTGAGTGGCTAGCTGCTGTAGGAGGCAAAGATGTCCCATCAAAACAGAGTGATCTAATGCCAACATGTGGTTGACAGGTTCACAACGACAGGGGCTGCAGAAGAGTTTTCCTTGTGAGTAGAAGGAACAATCTCATCAATTCCTATGGTTCAAACTGTTCCCAGGTGACCCAGACTGTATCGCTTCCTGTAGCTAAGGTAGCCGTTAGAGATGGGCACGACTCGGGAAAATGACGTTTTCGAGTTGTCGTGTGTCGGAGGCAGCCCGTGTCGGCTCGTTTCCGTTTTTCGCGAAACTTCGCAAAAATTAGTCGGTTCGTTTTTTCGTTATCGTTATACTGGTTTTTTTTGGGGGGGGTAGCGGGGTCCTGGAGGCACCTCTGTGGGGTGGGTGCCTCTGCTTTGGCGGCCGGCGGCGAGACTGGGCTTTTTGCGGCGGGCGAGCCTGCGGCGAGTCCCACCAGACCAGAGCATCCCAGGACGAAGGGGGGGAGGCCGGGACCCCCCTCCAGGCCAGAAACCCCCCTCTGGTAGGTGCCGTGCGCCCTTAGTCAAGCAGGCATTTTTCTGCCTGCTTTTTGGCCCGGGAATGGGTGGGGGGGAGACCCGGGAGAGTTTTAAAAAGTTTTTTCCTGTGCCGCCCGTGCCGCTTGCTTGCGCTTTGGCGGCCGGTGGCGAGACTGGGCTTTTTGCGGCGGGCGAGTCCCACCACCAGAGCATCCCAGGATGGAGGAGGGGGGGAGGCCGGGCGGGGACCTCCAGAAACCACCCCTCTGGTAGGTGCCCTGAGGCACGGCAGGCATATTTCCGCCTGCTTTTTGGCCGGGAACCGGGTTTTTTAACTTTTAAAAACTTTTTTTCTGTGCCGCTTGGCATTGCGCGCGATCGCGCGATGCAAGTAACGACCACAAAAAACCAGACCAAATTGTTCGTTCGTCGGTTCGAGCTTGAAGTCTGGCGGAGTAATTCCCGTTACCGTTTCCGTTGAGTAACGGAACCGAGTAACGGAAACGGAAATGGAAATACCGCTAAGTCGTGCCCATCTCTAGTAGCCGTACCACAGTCAGCATGTTCATCCCACTTGGCCCTTGTTGGGTTAAAGTCTAATAGATTTGCCTATTTCTTTTGTTATAGGCTCTGATTTTTGCATATCAGGCCGTCACTAAAAAGCCATTTAAGAAGAATGCTCAGAGGTTTGATTTGTCTAGAGTCAAAAGACCAGCATCAAACTACAGTTGTTTGATTACTTTTATTGTAAATGGGAAATCCTTCAAAAAAGAGATGAGAAAAAAGGTTGGGAATGAATACATGCAAAGATTAGAGGTAAGTGCTGCAAGTCCTGATGTATCCTATAATGATGGGGTTTAACTCAGCGGTGATGCCGCCCATGTCTTTCTCAGTGCATAGCAGCAACGGGAAAGGTGAATTTCATTTTAGGAAAAGAACTGAAAGGTTCCCCACACTGTTAGTGGCTGCATGCAAGTTGGAAAGCCAATTGAAACAATAATGGTCATAGAATCATAGAATCATAGAGTTGGAAGAGACCTCAAGGACCATCCAGTCCAACCCCCTGCCGTGCAGGAACCCCCATCACAATATTTCCGACAGATGGCCATCCAGCCTCTGCTTAAAAGCCTCCAAAGAAGGAGACTCCACCACCCTTTGTGGCAGCATATTCCACTGCCAAACAGCTCTAACTGTCATGAAGTTCTTCCTAATGTTCAAATGGAATTTCTTTTCCTGTAGTTTGAAACCATTGCCCTGAGTCCTAGTCTCTGAAGCCATGGAAAACAAACCCTGTAATGATCAAGGGGTCATCACATTTTTCTTGCAAGGTAAGGCTAAAGTTGTATTTGGGTTTGAAAGGCAGTTTAAAATGTGGAATATGACACACAGGGCAGACACACAGAGGATGGTTGTAGCTCTTGTATGTTCTTGTTTTCTGCATTTGAAATAGAAATGAAAGTTATCGAAGATGACATATTCAGATTTGTTCACACTGATTTTCTGGCTAAAAGGAACATACTCTGCACATGCTTAGGTGCAATTTGCATTTCAGTCCTTTTTGAAAGAGAACATCTGTTGTTCAGGAAAAAGGATCATTATACCAGTAGTTTAATAAAACTTATCAGTTTTCTTCCAAAATGTCCTATATCATTGTTGTGAAGAAACATTGCCTGGAAAAGCAACATAAAAATATTTTTAACAAGTAAATATGTTATCTATTTTTTGTTGTCAGAGCCATTTACAAAGACGGCCAGTTGTCCGTTATTTGCCTGGGGAATAAGCGACATCTAGTGGTCAAACTGATCAACTGCAGTGGAAAAAAATGCTGAAGCACATCAGTCTTATATTGAGGGATTTGTTTATCTGTTGCATTTTAAAGAGCAAGTGAGGATTTTCGTGCCTGGAAACAATGGATGCTCATAAGATTTGGCTGAAACCAGAAGGATATTTCAGACCTGTACTGCGACTTCAGAAGAGATTTTTCATTCCAGGCCTTGAAAGGGCCAAAATGAAAACAAAATACCTCATGAAGCTTTGTTTTCGTTAGTGCTTTGGGCTGGAGGCATACTGTGAAATTGGCATATCCTTTGGTTTTATCTCTCTGAACATCTGTCTGTGGAAAAGAACAGGGACTGACAAAGTCGAGTGCAACGGCCTTCAAACTGTATTACCAATCATTGACAGCCTTCTTTCAAGTCTTATAAATCCAAAGCTGTGGCTTCCTTTATTGAGTCAATCCATCTCCTCTTAGATTCTTCTAAGATTCATTCCCCGAGCATTTCTTTTCCAAGAGAAGGAAAGCCTTGGTTTAATAATTGTAACTTTTAATGAGAGCTCAGACCTGATTTGATCCAGAACCCATGTATTCGTTTTCCAGTTACTCCATAGTGTCTTCCTCTTTCAACCCCACAAATCAAGTGAACACACTTTCCCCTGTCAGCTCTTTTGACTGTTTAGTTTTCACATTCATAAGTAGTACAGTAGCACACTACCCTCTCTACTGGATTAGTAGTTAGTGATTCACTTATTCACTGCTTGAAAATGCCAGGGAATCATGTGTGTTGTGTCGTTACAGTCGTGACCGACTCTTTGTGACTCCACATCCATCAAGTTTTCTCGGCAAGCATAATGAAGTGGTTTGCCAGTTCCTACTCCAGGTGTCTACAGCACATCATATTCCCTGGAGGTTTCCCATCCAAGTACTAACCAGGGCCAACCCTGCTTAGCTTCTGAAATCAGGTGAGATTGGATGTGCTTAGGGCATCTAGGCAGCAGGGAGTCATAGAATGATAAACAGTGAAGTTGGAAGGGACCTACAAGGCCATCAGGTCCAACCTCCTGTTCCATGCAGGAATACAAATCAAAGGAGATCTGCCAGGTAGCTGTCCAGATTTCTGCTGAATGAGTCCAGTTGCTGGTGCACTCACCGCCTCTTAAAGTAATTGGTTCCATTGCCATACTGCTCTAACAGGAAGTTTCCCCTGATATTTAGCCGAAAGATGGGTTCTTGTAACTTGCACCCATTGTTGTGTGTCCTTCACTCTGGGATGAGTGACAACAGATCCTATCCCTCTTCTCTCTCTCTCTCTCTCTCTGTGTGTGTGTGTGTGTGTGTGTTTCATCATTAGAGTTGTGACCGACTCTTCATGACCCCATGTCCATGGAGTTTTCTTTGCAGGGATAATGGAGTAGTTTGCCAGTTCCTACTCCAGGCGCCTACTGCACCTGGTATTCCCTGGTGGTCTCCCATCCAAGTACGAACCAGGGCCGACCCTGCTTAGCTTCCGAAATCGGGCGAGATCGGATGTGCTCTTAGGGCATCTAGGGAGCATCGCCGCTGTATGACAGCAATTCAAATATTTGAAAAGTGCTACCATATCATCCCTCAGTCTTTTTTCTAGGCTAAACATGCCCCAGTTCCTTCAGTCTTTCCTCCTAGGGCTTGGTTTCCAGCCCACTTCTCATCCTTGCCACCTTCCTCTGAACCTGTTCCAGTTTGCCAGCAAGTTGGCAAGCTTAGGGTTGACAAGTCCCAAGCCCCATGCCCAAAGTCTGAGTCCCTGTAAAACAAAAGCTCCCCCACCCCAGAAAAAAAGGGAGGGTCGGGCATATTCTGAGTTGCAAATTGAGTCTGAGTAAGGGGGGGGGCGGACAAGTCAGGTCCAAGTCGAGTTGCTAGTGTGACTTAAGACTGATTTGAGATGAAGTCTTGTGATTTGAGTCCCCTTCCCTGGAAAACATTAAATAACACCTTCCTCCGAAATACTGTGCATACTTATACTTTTTTCCAGGTTGTTTTTAATCAGGACTGGTCACTAGAGGGAGCCACACACCATGATGCAATATGTCCATTAGAGATGGGCACGACTTAGCGGTATTTTCGTTTTCGTTTTCGTTTTTCGTTTTCGTTACGGAAACGAAACGAAAACGAAAATCGGCACCAACCTGGACCGAAAACGGAAACGAAACGACTAATTTCGAGCCAATTTTCGTTTTTCGTTACTGGAAAAGCACTCAATTGAGCTAAATGGGGAGAAACGAAATTTTTTTCGTTTTCGTTTTCGTTTTTTCGTTTTCGTTACGTAACGAAACGAAAACGAAAAATTTTGAAATTAGCCCACGAAAACGGAAACGAAACGACTCAGACCCTAGCCGAAAACGAAAACGAAAATGAAACTTTTTTTCTGAGTCGTGCCCATCTCTAATGTCCATGGCTTTTCCACATCTGCCTTGGGGAGGGGCAGATGGGGGGGGGGCTTGAAACCAATCTCCTGTGGATACCAGAGTCCTATTGTTGTTGGGCACAACATAGCATGGGTGATCTTAGCTTTGCTTTCCAGCATCATATTCTTATAGTTCTTTCATAGCTGACCTTCAACGTCTCATTCTTCTTCCTCTTCTTGCTGCACTTGCTCTTTTTGATCACCAAACCCAAGTGTTGACATTCTTAAAAGTAATTTCTATTTCTTCATTGTTAGAAAATTATGCAGTCCTTCTGTAATCATCATCTTTGTCTTCTTAAGTTTCAACTGTAATTCTGCTTTCGCACTTTAAAGGTTCTGAAAAGCTGTTTCAAGTTGTTGCTCTTTCCTGCCAATAATACGCGCCATCTGCATATCTCACCTTATCGATGTTTCTTCCACCAATTTGCACTCCTCCTTTATCTGAATCTAGTCTTGTTTTCATGCAATATGTTCTGCATACAGATTTGAAATATAAGATCACATCCTATCCATAGTGTAGATTATGTATTGGGATAACTAAAAGTTGAGACGATCCATAGCTTTTCATGATCCACACAGTCAATGTTTTTTTTTGTGCTGCATAAAGCAGATACAGTAGGCCCCCTATATGCACTGATTTATTATCCACTGATTCAGTTATCCACGGTTGGCAAGGTAAAAATTAAATAAATAATTCAGCTGCCGCAAACCAAGCTACTGTCACAAACAGCAGCTGTAAAGCAAGCTACTATCATAAAACAGCATCTGTAAAGCAAGCTACTGTCACAAATAGCAGCTGTAAAACAAGCTACTTTCATAAAACAGAAGTTTTGGGGATTTTTGCTGTTCTCTCTTATCCACGGTTTCATTATCCACGGGAAAGCCTGGGACCAATCCCCAGTGGATACCGGGGTCCTACTGTATTGGCTTTCTTCTGTTTTTTTTTTGGGGGGGGGTGTTAAACATCTGAAGCTGATGCATCATTTCCTTAGTTAGAAGAAACAAATTGTTTATTTAAACAAAGCACTTGTTCCTCATTTTGTCTAGTGGGCTTGTTTCATTAAGCTTTATATTATATTACTATAAGTAGCCTATTGGTACATTGGTGTTTTGTTTTGTTTTCTCTAGAGTAGAACCTACTGTAAGGTGAGGAGAGAATTTCTTTCAATATCCTCTCCCTTATGAATTTTCCTATCCAATGGAATGTGGCATTTTATTTCCTAAAATGTTTTTTCTGCCTCAACAGTCATATAGAATTATCTTCTAGAAGGTGGACACTTCATGACACTGTCAGCTGAAACAGTGTGAACAATATATTGGAATTTTAACCATATGCCATGTATAGTTTGAAAAACAGGTAAGGTCGTGCTAAGGAATAGGAAGCACTTCCCGATGATAAGATCTGTTGAATAGTGAAACGGACAGTTTCAAAGAGTGGTGGACTCTCTTTCCCTGGAGGTTTTTTAAGCAGAAGTTCCACAACAGACATATATCAGGGATGCTTTAGCTGTGGGTTCCTGCATAGGCAGGGAACCAGGGTAGATCAATGGTTTCAAAACTTAGGTAACACAGGTGTCCTTGGACTACAACTCCAAGAAGCCCCGGCTGGTGAATACTTCTAGGACTGCAGTCCAAAAAAGCCTGAGTTACTCAAGGTTGGGACCCACTGGGCTAGATAATGCTTGGGGTCCTTCCCAACTTCATCATTCTGCGATTTTTGGAACCTCCAGAAAGAATGTCAGGACCACCACCAGCTGTAATATAGCAAGCAAGTCATTTTGCTTGATATGGCCAAGGGACACTGAAATCCCCTATCCCACCCATGCCTAATTCTGGGTTCCTTTATCTGAATACTCCCATATCTGTCTCCATAAGCAACTGGCCTCACTCCCATCCCTTGCCTTCTCTTCCTCTGTGACATCACTCAGACCATCTCCAATGGTATAAGGACCCATACCCTAGTTCAGTGATGGCGAACCTATGGCACGGGTGCCAAAGGTGGCACTCGGAGCCCTTTCTGTGGGCACCCAACATCACCCCTTCATAGCCACCTGTATACAGGTCAAATTACTGTATTGGCACTTTGCAAAAAATAGTGGGTTTTGAATTGCAGTTTGGGCACTCGGTCTCTAAAAGGTTCGCCATCGCTGCCCTAGTTGCAGGGTTTCACTTGGATATCTCAGAGAATGGGATGCCAAGTTATGCACTGCTGAAAACTTTGAAAACAGTGATACCTCTTAAGACAAATACCTCGTGAGACAAAAACTCAGAGGAAGAAAAAAAACTCTTGGAATAGGCATGCTTTGCATGACAAAAAATTCCCTATGGCATGTTTGTAAGACAAAAAAAAAAAAAACTTTTCCACATTTACCCAGGAAAAAAAACCACAGGTTATTTTTGTCTTCATTCTGGCTTCTGGAATGGATTAATCTATGGGAAACTGCATTTCGTAAGGCAAAATTTTCATAAAACAAATTGATCGGTAGAATGAATTGAATTTGTTTTAAGAGGTACCACTGTATTTTAGATCTTTTCCTGTCATGGCCCCTTTAAGCCATGCCACTGTCTTAAATGGAGAAGCACATGGCAATTTTCACTCACTCAGGTCAAGCTGCTGAGTACTGAGAGCCAGTCAAGTTATTTGGGGTCAGGAAATTATCTTTCTTCAGGTGTTTCTGGGTGCTTTAAGCAGGTCAATCATTAGTGTGTTTATCTGCTTCTGGGCAAGCAGGCAGGTCTGATCTTAGAATGGAGATGGATTTAAGGGCTCCTGGTGTCTTTTGGTGATTTCGTACGGTATAAGAAATCAGTATTATTTTTCTAGGAAACCAAATTTTGGCAGCTGGGATGGGGGCTTTAACTTTGATGAAATTAGTTCCCCAGGCACCAAATGTTACATAGTGATGTGTGAAAAATGAGCAATGCGCAACCCCCACCCACCCAACATTCCAGCTTGTACTCTGTTAAAGGGCACACTGTTAAGAAGCCAAGTGTCTGGGGTGCTTTTATTGAATTCTGATCTGCTCCTTGTCCAGGTCTGTAACAGTCTATTTTGTCTTTCTGGTTCCCTGTAAAAACTCCATTCCGATCAGAGGGGAAATGGAAAATGGCACAAGCAAGGCAGGGGGACGCCAGTAGCACTTTGTGCAGCTGTGTGCACTCTTGTTTTGCTTTGATTGTTCCTCTTGGTTCCCAGCTTCTAGGCGAGAGCTACCACCTACTTCCAAAGAGAGTGGTTTTTAAAATGATGTTAAAATGGCTCTAAGTTCACTCTGATTTCCACTTCAAAAAGCACTGCCGGAAGCCTGCCCTTCTCTTTGTTCACTTCTCTCTTCCTCCCACCTGACCTGTTTGTTCTGTAGATCTTGAAATTAGTGGTACTGGAGCCACAGCCCAGATTTTGATGTTTTCATCAATGACTTTACAACAGGAAAGACAAGGTGGAAGGCAACTTCTTTACTTGCCTGAGATTTTATTTCTCTTTCCATACATCTGTTTATTAATTTAAAATATTTTTATCCCATCTTTCTCCTTTAAAAGGACCCAAAGTGGCTTACAACAATTAGAAGACCACATTTAAGCTAACAACAGTGAGCGTACAATACTAAAAGGGTCAAATGAATATATTATATAATACTAAAAAACAGAAGCAACACCCAAACACATTTGAAGCAGCAAGGTACAACCATCCATTAAAAACCCCACTTGGCAGCCATTGGCTCAAGGAAAGCTTGCCTGAAGAGAAATGTCTTCACTTTGTTGTGGAATGACAGTAAAGATGGAGCCAGGCTAGCTTTCTGTGGGAGGGAGCAGGAAGAGAGAAGGCCATCTGCTATGTCTCCACCCAACACATCTGAGAAGGTAGTGGGAACAAGAGGAAGGCCTCCCTTGATGATCTTCATACTCCAGCAGGCTCATAAAGGGGCATGCAGCCCTTGTAGGTTAGAACCATCACTTTGGTTTCTTCTTTGAGATCAATAGCCAATGGAGTTCCTGTAATAGATGGGTCATCATGTGATCATGTGTCCAGCCCCAATTAGCAGTCTGACTGCTGAATGCTGGATGTAACATAAGGGACCCACTGACACCCTGTCCCACTTCTTAAAGATACCTCTTGGCTGTTTGCTTCACCCTGCCTCAGGAATCCATAAATGCCCCAGATTCATCTCAGTTTTACACAATTGTCTGAAGACACTGCTCATTTCTGAGACCAGAGCTTGCAAAAGTTACTTTTTTCTATTACATCTCCCAGAATCCCCAAGTCAACATAGTGAAGATATTCTTCTCAGGGTATTCTGGGCATTACAGTAAGAAAGTAACTTTCCCATCTTCTGTTTTCATTCAAACTTGACTCAATCCATACTTTCCAGGACTAAGTACAAACTTCAGTGGCACTTTAGCTTTGAAACCCATACATTTCTCAGGTTTGCTGTCAACAAACCAAAAAAAAAGACACAAAATGCTTTTAAAAGACAAGTACTTATTGAGGGGAAATCCTCTGGAAAAAGGTTTGCATTTGGGGGAAAATAGACAAAAAATGCAGATTTAAAAAGTAGAAAATATGTTGTTCAAAAGACGCCAATGAAAAACGTAATGCACACAAGAAATCCCAAGTGTTACCTGATGTAGGGGAAAGGAGGACCTTGTGCTAGATCGAGCTTGAGAAGATTACTCATTTTTTCCTATTACCTTCCACTCCCATTTTTCACAGTGACTCCTAACCATTCTTACATAATTATCCAGGTAAAGAGTCAGCCAGACTGACACCCATGAAGATCATTTGCATTTCTTTTATGTCAGATGCCTATCTTTTCACCTGATCCTTTTGGGAGCCACCTAACCACTTTACAAGGATGCCTTCCTTATATCTGTCACCCAGGAAAGATCTTCCAAATTAAACTCTGGGCAACATTGCCCACACCCTCTTCGTCATCAGAATGTTCTTTGACAACACTATCATTCTCCTTAAGTGTGTATTATAGATGCTGTATAAAAATAAAATGTGTCTTTACTGATGATACAAAATTCTGGCCCTAAAATGCAATTGATGGCAATGCCATAAATTGCAGAACATCCAGCATTGCTTTTTTTTGCTTGCTCATGAGAAAAAGCCGTGGTTCAGAAATCTTGCCGATGGGGTTATTAGCTACAATCGTCTTCCTGAAAAATTGTGTGATAATTTTCCTTTTTCTTTCAACTTTCTTGTAGAAGTCATTGCTTTATTAATTATTTTTTTCCAGCCATCTGTATTGTATTTCCAGCTGGCTGTTTGAAATCTGAAATAGTAAAATGCTTGATTCTGTAGCCCAAATTTATGCCCTTCTTTTCCACTGATATTAAACTGTGCTAGATCAGTAGCCCACCCCCCCCAACTTTAAAGCTATTGGAAATTCATTTTGAATTAACTCATCTCTTTAGGAATGCTTGCAGTGGCTGCTGTGAGATCCTGTGTATTGGGGAAAAATGATGGTTGTCGATATTTGACCCTTCAAGTGTTTTGGACTCCCATTAGCTCCAGCAGTCTTGGCCCATGTTCAGGGATTCTGGGAGCCACTGTCCTGACTACCTGGAGGCACAAGACTTGAAGAACCAGTGTTGCCCAGATTGTTGAAGAAAAAATTAACATTCCACCCAGAATGTGGCAGCCTGAAGAGATGCTGTCCTTTGATACAGTAGCCATGTGTCTTGCTTGACCGAGAACCATCATTTACATCCCTGTATGCAACATGACATGTCCTTTCTCTGAACAGAGAATTATGTCTTGGTATCAAGAGTATCGGCTAGATCCTCCAGCTTGGAGGAGTCTGGAAATTGAAGTCTAAGTTAACCCTTCATATGCTGTAGGCACCTGGAGTAGGAACTGGCAAACCATTCCAGTATTCCTCCCAAGAAAACTCCATGGACATGGCATCACGAAGAGTTGTGTAATGACGCAACACATGCTCTGGAGAAACTTGAATCAGTTGGGTGCATCAGGAGGATATCATGTTGATAGTATAAGCACCTGAATGGCACTGAAAGGTCTAACAGGATGAACAGGGCTCGTCTCTTGTCATGCCCCTCCCAGCGGTCTCCTATAACAAGGTGTGCACTCCACCCCTGTCTAGGGAGTAGCAGTTTCCAGGACACAGTTCACTTTCCTCTCCCCCCGCCTGACCCTTGGGCTCAGTTCTCTTCACTACCCTGGAAGTCTCTCCATCCCTTTAGCACTCCATGGCTGAATCCACTGGGACTGACACCATCCACAGTTCCATAGTCCAAGCTGAATGGTTCCCTTCCTTCAGGGACAGCTTATACCTGTGGGCTGCTGTGCTGTTGTAGGACTGGCCAAGTCCTCCTGAAGACAACACTGTGTTGCCTTTTGATGTTTGTTGCTTTATGTGCTACTTCTCTGCCTGGGTCAGGTGGTTGGTAGAACATGGTTATCCTCAGTGGTGCCAGTTAAAGAATCCAACTTGAAAGCTTGTCCTTGTCCTTAGCCATTCAGTTGCCTCAGCTCCACCACAATACTAGTCCAGGGATCTTTGATGACAGCTTTGTGGAGAGACCTGCTTACCAACCAGAGCC
>JAHTLZ010000129.1:83637961-83745924 GCA_023846285.1 Phrynocephalus versicolor | reverse complement strand
CCCCCCCCCCCCAATTGGCCTCTTTCTCTGACCCATCTCTCTTCTCCTTGGTCTCCTCTGAGTTTCCAGAATTCTCCACACACTGCTACTCCCTTTTCACCTTTATCCCTGCCAGCTGGGTGAAGAGCAGTGTCCTTATCTTGCCGCTCAGGTGACTTTCCCCTCCTGACCCTGGGCTGGCCAACTGGACTCCAAACCTGGCCAGGGCCCACCGAGATGTGGCTCTAATTAGCTCTCCAGGGGTAAGAGCAGATCCCCCTCCCCCTGGGGGGACAGATATGACACCCCCCCCCACACACAGAGCTTGTCGACTAGAATAGGGAGCTGCATTCCAAAATTTGGGGTGGGTCCTAAGGCAGTGATGACTGACCTTTGTCCTCTTGCAAGGATGAGCAGTAGAGGAAGGGAACAAATTATCTTCAGAGGTGGTGAGTGCTACGACACTGGAGGCATTTTGGACAAATCAGGACAACCACCTGGCAGATATAGATTTGTATTCCTGCATCAAGTGGGGTTTTTGACTCAATGGCCTTGTAGTCCCTTTCCAACGTCTCAATTCTATGATTCCATGATTCTATGACTCAAAAGATAGCGAGAATGGCCCCATCAATTACGGGTACCCATGGATGCAGGAAGATGGGAGTCTTGATTAAGGTGGCTCAGTTCCAGAATTGTAAGAGAGGTGGTTAGATCCCTCACAGCCCATGAGAAGGCTGAAGACACAAACTTAGCAGTCCCAGGTGAGATGGTTGGTTGCATCTGTGTTACTTCAGTGGTCACCAGGTGTGACTGCTCTTTTCTGTGTTACTTTTGATTTATTAGGATAATGAGTAATGTTTTATCATTTATTTTATTTTTTTATTTATTTTATTTTTATATTTATATCCCGCTTATCTCCTTTGTAAGGACTCTAAGCGGCTAACAACAGATCAAATAACAAAACAAATACAAAATAACAAGTTAAACAAACAGTGTAAAACCTACAAATCCTAAGATCATAAAACCTAAGCCTCCAAACGCGTCCCAGCACGTCAAAGACGTAAATCCAAAATAAATTGGAGACACAATGGGCATAATAATAAAAATAATAGCATTAGTAGCAGCGATGGCGGGGAAAAAAAATTATGTGTTATGTTATGTAAATGGCCCCAAGTAGTTTACATAACTTAGTTGGGCACTGTATACGTGCTATACATAAGTAAGGAAATAAGTTACTACGTAAGTAAATAAGTATGCCACCAACATTGTTGCATGCAATCGATACATTCTTTAGAATGCAATCTATCTATCTATCTATAATATAGATTCCAATTAATGTACATGTGATAAAGAAATAACTTTTTCAGAAGGTGGTTATTTATTTATTTATTTATCCCAGCAGAGGTAAAAAAAGGAATTAAAGAGAAGTAATGTTATATGGAGTACATACCTACTGATAAATAGAGGTATCATTGAAATTATGGGATATGTATAGAATGCATTCAAATATACTGGAAAGATACTTCTGCACAAAGTGGCATCTTTGGCACCAACATATTTTTTTTTTAGCAGAGATTTGATGGAATAATAACAGAGCAATGGGAAAAGAAGGCATAGTGAAAGGAGCGGAAAAAAAATCCAAGCCTTGAGCACCACCTCATGGCAAAATCATGAATTATCAGGTTTACATGGTATATATATATAATTATAGTATTGCTTCATTCTGTCCCTGACTGAACACTGGTTGGAAGTCTATTGTTCAGTTCCATAAAAGGCATAACATTAGAGGAATGTTATCCTGAGTTATGAAATTTCTGGCTATATGATATGCTGTATGCTGACCCAAACCATGCAGTGTGCAATAGAGAATGTCTGAGGAGATTCCTCCACCTGAGGCAATTTGCCTCTAAAAATTGCTACGTAAGGTAATGAAATGTGGAGCACTTTGTTTTAGTAGGTGGCACAAACTTTGGGGTTTCACATAACTCTTCTGCAAACACATTGAAGTTTTTCACCTTTCTTTGACTTCTGTGAAACCAATGAGGTTCAATAAATGCCCTTCTGGAGCAGGAGTCAGAGCAGTAGATTGATTCCGGGCAACATGATTTGGCCTTCCAAAACACAGCTACCCATTTGACCCTTAGTTTTCACGTGGCCTCAAAGATTCTAGTGCTTTTGGTTAGGATCCAAGGGTCACATGATATGTGCAACAGGTGAACTGGAGATTTGGAGGCTCCTTTGTCCACAGGCTGATTAGACTGCAGAGCTGAGCAGTTTGCTTTTTTGGGGATGGTGGTGGGGGATAGCCCAGCTGTTAAGCAGTGTGCAATAAGTAGCACGAGCAGGAGATTTGGCATGTCATGAAAGGGGAAAAGAAATTAAACTATTACCTTTGATGTTAGGAGACAAAATCCTGTTGGCAGTCACATAGACAACTACCCCACAGGCAAACTGGAATATCATTGCACGAGCAACTTGTGGCTTGCAGTTACATTGCCCCCCATCCCTAAATAAAGAGACGAGAAAACAGCTTTTGGGTTAAATAAGGGCCACAACTTTATTAACATCTTATTAAAACTATTGTGAGATAAGGTAGCCTACGTAGTGCAATAGGTTGGGATTGGTAACTCATTAAGAGATCCATATCCCAGGTGACACTCATTGAGATCCTCATTAAAGGTCAAAATACATCAGGGCTGCCCTCGGCCACTTACTGCATCCTAATTTATCATTTTCCTTTGCCTATATTCCAATCAAATCCTATTTACGGCTTGAGGGCTACCAAGCACCGATTGGATGCCAATCTGGGATCTCAAATGACTATATTAACCTTTGCACTACCCACCATTGTGACCAAGAACAAAATGAAACCTAAACTTCCCTGATTGATAATGGGATGGGCAAAAACACACTGCCATCCATGGCCAATCAGGATGGCAGCCAAAAATTCCCATCTGACCCCGAAACAACCAGCTAATCTCATTATCAACTAAAGGGTGTGTGTGGTCACCGCAGCGCCAGAGAGAAGGCCAGGGGCCAGTTGGGGAAGTCCTTTATATAGACTGTCCAACACAAAATGGCTCCTAGCACCACCATTTTGAGCCTCTTCGAGCGGAAGAGGCAAAGAACCCCTGCACCAGACTACGCCAGACACAAAGGTACCGTTGCCCCCCATCCCAAAATAAAGAGGTGAGACAACAGTTTTGGGGTTAAATAAGAGCCACAACTTTATTAACATCTTATTAAAACTATTGTGAGATAAAGGAGCCTACATAGTGCAATAGGTTGGGATCGGTAAATCATTAAGAAAACCATATCCCAGGTGACACTCATTGAGATCCCCATTAAAGGTCTAAATACATCAGGGCTGTCCTTGGCCACTTACTGCATCCCAATTTATCACTTTGCCTGTATTCCAAATCAAATCCTATTTATGGCTCGAGGGCTACCAAGCACCTATTGGATGCCAATCTGGGATCTCAAATGACTCTGTTAATCTATATACTGCACACCATGGCGAAGGAGCTATTAAAATGATCCTAGCCTCCCACCAAGCTGGCTATCATCGGCCTGTAGGCTCCCTTGAATCTCCTGTAAGAACAAATCTAAACCTACCTCTGATAAATGAACTCTGTCTTGCCTATATAAGTAAGAGCAGCAAAATTTGATCTGAGGGTGGCACATCACACCCCTAAGACCACCGCACATCACTTTCCGCACCTCTCGATTAACACCCATGCAGGCACAATCAACCATACGAGGATTCTGCGCTCCTCGCCAAAACATGGGGGCAGAATATCTGATCAAAGCAAACACATTTGGGGGGGGGGAAAGCTTCAAAAACCTCAGGTCAGCAATGACCTGTAAAATAATTGATTTCCCTTTGCGTTGGGTGAGGACATTGTCCCCAAGATGTACCACCAGAATAGACAGAGGTTCAAGCCTGCAGCACTGCACCACCATGTCCAGGAAATCCTTCCACATCATGCCCCTGTGTCTGTTCCACTTGATCACTGCATGCCACCCCAGGCCCAGGTCACTGCCTCACCTAGTTCGCCTCTCATGGACTGGAGCCCAAAAGATAAAACTATGCCTGCAAATGAGCACCCAAACTGGTGGCCAGGCAACCAAACCTGAAATGACAAAACACAACAGGTGAAGACCAGCCCTAACAGTCAGGTAGAGGGCGAACATAAGTCTGAAACCTCTGGGAAGACCACCTCCCAAATGCTTGAATCCCTTGTGTGGAGTAGTCCAGAACAGCAGCGGTAGAGGCTGCTGCAATTCGGAAGTTTCAGAACAAGTGCACTCCAAAATACCAACCACTAAGGCCAGCATCCTGAAGCGCCCTGGATGTACTCTGCCAAAACTTGTACTTGGTCAATAGACTCTTCTCCTTGTGCTGAAACAAGGACCAGTCATCCTCACCTTGCAACTCGAGGTAGGCAGTAACTGCTAAAAACGGGCAGATTTCCAACATGTGGCACTTTCCCAAATGTATCAGCCTGTTCACACCCCACTGGTCCATTGGAGATCTACGCAGCATCACAGTAAGCTGATCTTGTATCACTAATAAGTCTGTGAATTGCAGTGTGGTTCGGGACCCATCATACCTAGATGCAGCAACCAACTCACTGACTCTAAAAGGCCCCCCAAAAGGCCATTAACACTGCAGACTTAAACAAAGTAGCCTCAAAATTGTCATTAAATACTACTCACCAGCTAGTACACAACGTCTGTGGTGCTGGTGTGCTATAAGTCAAAATAGGCTCACCTCGCTCTACGTTGCAAGCAGACAATGTGGTACATCTGCGGGCCTCGGAATGCCTTGTGCTCAACAGGTCCAGAACAGCTGCACTTCCCTCTCCAGTTGCTGGTGGAACTTCAGTTGAAGTCTGTCTCACATCTGTGGGTTCAACTGGCTGGTCCTCAGGATCACTGAGAGGAGTGGAGGTCTGGACATGCTGAACTTCTGCAGGGACCGCTGCCTCTTGATGTCTGGAACCACCTACATGATCACCCGCCAACAAAGCAATGCAGGTGAGCATCAGTTCCCCCATCCGCTTCAATTCATCGATCTTCCTGGCTTTGGACTCCCTTCTAGACTATCTGGACCCAAAACACTCAGCCATGCCTTTTTTTGTTAGCCCTCTCCTCTAAGGCACTTAACTTTTCCTAGATTACCCTGTGATTTGGATAATCTTCCTCATCCAAAGAAGAAACCCTCAGGGGTGAAATCTCTGGGGCTTTTCTTTTGGCTGGCTGCTTCCCCTCCCCCCCAGATTTTCCTTTCTTGGGGGCCATTGCCAACCCAACCTTGAGCAAAGGGGACCCCCTAAATGTTGTCCCATGCACCAGAGTGAGCCTTATTGATTAATTTATGTATTTATTTCAGTTGTGACTATTTGTCTATTCTTAATATTATTATCCAATGTATATATTTGTATAATTCATGTTAATATTTTAATCTTTGTTTTTTGAAGAGGGAGGTGCACCACTCCTCTCTCCAGGGGCTAATAATGGGTTAAAAACTGAAACTAAGGAACAGGCAAAGAACCCCCGCACTGGACTACGCGGAACATGAAGGTACCATAAGCTGGATATTGTATGATTAAAAATAACGAGGCTTATCCATGTTCAGGGGGCTAGTAAATCCTCTGGTACCCTTGGCAGAAAAAGACAATTGTGCTTGCAATGAATAGTTGCATTTGAGGAAACAAACAAACAAACAAACAAACAAACAAACAAACAAACAAACAAACACTAACTAACTAACTAACTAACTAACTAACTAACTAACTAACTAACTAACTAACTAACTAACTAACTAACTAACTGTTGGTGGTTGCCTTTTTACCATAAGAGGTAGCAAGAAAAGTTTGAAGATTTGAAAGATATTTTCCTTTCTGTGCCAAAATAGCTCAACTAACTGGGGATACTGTGCACCTTTCCTTAGGGACGCAGTTTGATACTCTGCCTCAGAAAAACCTGCCTCCGAAAATGTTTTGGGAAACCCCTGCTGCTTTTAGCAGCATAAGGGAAGTGTTGTTGATGGAAAGATAAAAGCAGACATTATGATGCTCTGGTAATACTTTTCTGACTGGGATCTGAAGGAGCGGGAAGGGGAGGAAGACATCTTTTGGATTCTGCTTCACACATTGACATGTTGCTGGACAATATGTCCCATATCTCAGCTCCTTATAACTCCTAAAAAAAGAAAAAAAGTAACATTGGTGGGGGTGGAGAGAAGGCCATTTCTTGTGGCACCAGAGTCTGAGCAAAATATCTGTGGCCTCCCTCCATTTGCAGAAAGGTCTTGTAGGCATCCCTCTCCGCCCATCTTTGAATCTTGGAACTTGCCCTCTATTATGATAGCTAACCCATCCCTTATGGGTTAAATCTACACACCCCATGCCTGGCATGGGCAGGGAATTAGAGAAAGTCACGGAGGAGAAAGCTATCAATAGCTACAAATCATGATGATAGTCATCTGTTCTCAGTCATCAGTTTTGGAAGACGTATGTTTCTGGATACCAATTGCTAGAAAACATGAGCAGGGAGATGCTACTGTATTGGCATCCTGCTTCTGGATTTTATGTTGGAACATCCAGTGCATTTGGCTACCTAAGGTAATGTTTAGGACAGAATTCCTTACAACTACGGTATGTGCATAGAAACGGCCCAGCTTGATAGCTGAATCTTCCTTTTGTGCTTACAATGGGCCAGCATTTTCCTCTTAACCTGGATCTTGCTTGGGAGGTAACGGAGTAGACCACATCTCCTCCACAGGTTGCACAGCTTATAATTTTTGCCAGCAAAGGTAGATGCCTCCTTCAGCCTAAAGATGGGCAAAACCCTGTCCATAGGCATTCTGGTTGGTGACTACTGGAACCTATTAGGCCTTTGCTGTGTTCTAGTACATTTCTCTGTGTTCTAAAAATGTGGTTCCCAACCTTGGACTAAAATTCCCAGAAGCCTTCACCACTAGCTGTGCTGGCTACAAGTTCTGAGAGTTGTCGTCCCAGAACGCCAGCGGACCAAAGTTTAGGAACCATTATTCTAAAATGCAGCTCAGTCATGTTGTCACGGGATGTTCTCTTCGTAATTGCCTCACAACCATTTTGAAGGTCAGGGTCCAAAGATTACTTACACATACAGTAGTATTTTTAGAAAGGGCAGTGAGATACATTTCATCTCTATTCTCATTGGAAGGCGGCCTTCTGTCATTAATTAATAATGAAACTATTCGTTCAGGTGGGAGGAATCAAATTGTTGATGGACATGGTACAATCACTTGGTTGTGCTGTTCTAACTACAAATGGATATTCTTTATGCAATACATAATTATCAACCTGACGAAGAGGACTTGAGTCTGCTTCTGGAAGGAGGGAAATTTGAGAACAACCTCCCAGCAGGTGGTGCTGTTGTTCTTCACAAGAACAAAAACAAAGGCTCCCCCCCTTGCTTTGCTTCAAATTCTGTCAGGCCCTGAGATAAAGGTTCTCTGGCTACACAGCCAAAGTGTGGGGATTTCTCAAAATAGCTGTATTTGAGAAATGAGAGAAAAATGAGCATTTTCTTCTCCAACTTTTTTTTTCTTTGTTAGTGGGAGAAATAAATAAACTCATCTTAGATTTGCCTGTCACTCACATTCTTACACACTGACCCCTTCTTGATCTGATTGTGCCTTCAGCATTATGACGGGAAAGGCCATTGCTGAGTTTTAGTATAAAACCTGCTGTTTCACAGGCTTAAAATAGTATTTCTCCCAGGCCTAACTGATTGTGAGATAAACATGACAAAAATGGCAGTTGTGCGTTTAGTTCCTCATCTCCTAGGACTTACTAAACTGTGTTGATCTTTAATAATAATAATAATAATAATAATAATAATAATAATAATAATAATAATAATAATAATAATAATAATAATAATAATAATATGCACATTTCAATACTACCTACACAACTATGCACAGTATACATACTGAGATAAAGAGAATGGGAATATCCCAAACCTAACCTGGAACAGCAGTAACTTCTTACTGAAAAATGATGTAGCCCACAAATACCACTTAAGCTGGTATTTATAAAAGGGAATGTTTGAGATTGATCAGTTGAAGCCTTTCAAATCAGCATCCACCTATGCCAACCACCACCACCACAAACTATGGAAAGTCTTGCTGTGAATTACAGCAGGTAGTAGAAGAGGAAAAAAGAAGCTTAAATGATTGTATTTAGTAAAAGGAGACAAGAAGTCCCTAAGGTGGTAAAATGGAGAATGTTTCGAAAACAAAGGTTCAATATAAGTGACAATTTGAAAATAAATTAAACAGAACACTACATGGACATCACTTAAAATATTGGTGGGAAGCATGATAATAATTCAACATGGGCATGGGTAGAGATGGGCACGGAATGAACAATTTTTCATTTTCATTGTTTGTTTTTCGTTTCATTATGCAACGAAATGACAAATGAAATTTGCCCCTAAAATGAAACGGAACGAACAGAACCGTGGGGATTTTTGTCGTGCATTTTGTTTCCGTTACTGCAATGAAGTGAGTGGCTTTAAATGCTAAAAAAAATCATTAAAAATTGGAATAAATGGTAATGAAACGGTAACAAAATGGTAATGAAACAAAAATGAATTTTTTGAAAAATTTCACAAACAATGGAAACGAACCGAAACGGACCTCTAAACGACAAACGAAACTGCATTTTTTTTCTATTCGTGCCCATCTCTAGGCATGGGTAAAACTAGGGACCATTAAGAAAGAAGATGAAGGCCTGATTTTTTTACTGCATTAGAACAAGCAGTCCAAACCAATGTGATGAAATCTAATATTCAAGGAATTGGTGCCAACAGCAAATGTTGACTCTGCCATGAAAAAGATGAAACTGTGTCACATGTCACCTGTGAATATCCAAAGATTGCACAGATTACAAAATTAGAAATGATTGAGTAGCAAAGTTATATGCAAAACATATAACTTGCCAGGCTCCAAAAACACATGGGAATATCAGGTGCAGAAGGTGTCATAAAATAATGTAATCAATAAAATCTTGAGGGATTTCTGGATCTAAACTGGTAGATAATTTGAACATAATACACCAGATATAGTAGTAATAGAATGAAGAAATATCTGGATCATTGACATTGCAATTCCAGGGGATGCCAGAGCTGAAAATAAGGATTTGGAAAAAATAACAAAATACAGATATCTGGCAATTGAAACATCTCGGTGGTGGATTAAATATACTTCAGTGTCCCTATAGTCATAGGTATTGGGAACAATATCAATATATTTCACACAGTATTATAAGAAGTTGCAGATTTTAGGAATAACACCAACCAATGTACACAAGCAGCATTATTAGGAACAGCATACATGCTGCCCTGCTATTTAAACAGATATTTTGGTTTTCTGTTAAAACTTGCATCTGCCATACACCAGTCAGTGCTTTTATAATTTTGATTGCCTGGTATTTTTGAATGATAATAAAACTGCAGAGCTAGGAGGGACCCTATGGATTATCAAGTCCAGCACCTGTCAAGGAGGCACATGGACAAAGTCCATGCAAGTACACAATTCCAAAGAGAAATGGTAGTGAGAAGTGAATTATGTGATAGTGGTGGTGACGAGACAGCTTGCAAGATCTCATATAATGAGCTGCAGCACTAGGAAATGGCTGTACTCCCCTGAATCTCCAGGTTCAGGAAGAGAAATCTCAGGGCCAGTGGGAAAAAGGAACAAGTATCTTTTTTTAAAGAGTGTGGCCATAATATTTGGGTACACACAACTTCTATCCACTCCAAATTAGCACCAGGGCTCACTGGCTCACTGTGTCTGTTGTCCACTACATGAAATACACTTGTTTAAGAGGTCATACTGGGAATCCATAGTGTACACCTCACTCCCTTAATTGGTGATGTTATTTTGCAATTGTTGAAGAGGCTTCTGGCGCCTGTGACATCCCAAGGCCCCATCCCATGATTTCACAAAGGTCCACCTTGTGTCAGGCCCCAGAAATCCAAGGGGATGGGGAAGATACTCCCATGAGAGATAAGAGAACACTTCAAAACCATTTCTGAAAAATATTTTTATCGCTTTTTGAAAAACGGCTCAATTGGTATGCTGGCTCTCAGCACAGATAGCTTGGTTGGTCTCCAGCAGGATGTTCACAGTGTGGTCCCTAGTATTACTCTGGGGAACAGAAAGCTTCTGGCCCCTGCACGACAAAGAGAAAACAAGCACCAACTAAGGGACAAACTCATCCACTGCCATCAGCTGGCTTCAACCCAGGGATATCCACTGGCCTCTGTTCTTGTAACTTCATCCTGAGGTTCTGCCTGCCAACATCCACTGATTTCTACCAGGAATAACTCCCTGTTCATCTCTTTCACTCCACTTTTCAAGCCAGCCTTCACCAGCTCCTGACTGCTTGGGTCACACATACACCTCCAGTGGTATCCCCACAGGATGCCAGCCAGCCCCCATTCACTCCACCCAGCCATTCTCTCTCTTTCTCTCTCTCTCTCTCTCTCTCACACACACACACACACACACACACACACACACACACAGAAACACACACACACACACACACACGGGCTTCCATCCACTGATATCCACCAAGCTTTTGCCAGCTGGCTCCAGGAGGCCAACTTGCACTGGCTTTGTCCGCTCACCTCTGCCAGCATCCATCTTGTGACATTAGCCAGTGTCTGCCAATGTCCACTGGATTCTCGGTGGTCCATCATTGACATCAGCCAGCTTCAAGCTACAGATCTCCACCACCTTCAGGCTGCTAGTGCAAAAGCCCACTTAGTCAAGTTGATCTGCTTTCGTAAGAAGACTTGCCTTTTGGAGAAGGTGTGTGTCCACAGCAGCAGCAGCAGCCGCTGCTGCTGCTGCCGCCATTCTCTGACCACTGGACTTCCCTCTGGTCTCCTGCCCTGAAAGCCAGTCTTCTTTTATCTGTGAATGGACACTGGGTGCTTGCAGTTTCACAAAGACCCAGGAGCATGTGGTGAGTTCCCAGGGCAGGAGTGGCCTCATGAGTGGTTGAGTCCTGGAGATGATTCCTTTGATGTGTCTTTGTGTTGATTTTATTTTCTGTTTTTAATATACAGTAATGTTTATTTCTTTTAAAATACTTGTATACTTTCTGTTTTTTGGTTTTGAATATTGTCTTTTTAATTATGTAAGCCACCTTGGATCCTTTTTAAGGAGAAAGGTGGTGGTGGGGTGGTGGTGGGGGGAGAGAAAGAGCCCAACACAGAGACAGACAGACAGACAGACAGACAGACAGACAGACAGACATTTTCAAGATTTAGGCCATTGTTTTTCCAGGAGCCATTATCACTGTGATGGTAGCTCTCAATGTGAAGAGTGTTTGTGTATGCTGTCAGCCTTACATTTTCCTTCTTGCATGTGATTATTTATTTAACATGTTTATAAATTGCACCTTACCTAAAATACATTTCAGGGTAGTAAACATTAAACAATTTAGAAATCATACTACAGGTGAAACTCAGAAAATTAGAATATCGTACAAAAGTTCATTTATTTCAGTAATGCAACTTTCAACTTTAGGTGAAACTAATATATGAGATAGACTCATTACATGTAAAGTGAGATAGTTCAAGCCTTAATTTGTTATAATTGTGTTGATGGTTTACATCTTATGAAAACCCCAAATTCACAATCTCAGACAATTAAAATGTTACATGAAAGCAATAAAACAAGGATTGTAAATAGAACAATATTGGACCTCTGAAAAGTATAAGCTTACATATGTACTCAGTACTTGGTTTGGCCCCTTTTGCATCAATTACTCCCTTAATGCAGCGTGGCATGGATGCTATCAACCTGTGGCACAGCTGAGGTGTTATGGAAGACCAGGATGCTTCAATAGCAGCCCTCAGCTCTTCTTCGCTGTTCAGTCTCATGTCTCTCACCTTTCTCTTGTCAATGCCCCATAGATTCTCTATGGGGTTCAGGTCTGGTGAGTTTGCTGACCAATCAAGCACAATAATCACATGATCATTAAACCAGGTTTTGGTACCTTTGGCAGTGTGGTCAGGTGCAAGTCCTTCTGGAAAATGAACTCAGCATCCCCATAAAGCTTGTCTGTGGAAGGAAGCATGAAGTGCTCCAAAATCTCCTGGTAGACGGCTGCGTTGTCCCTGTACTTAATGAAGCACAGTGGACTAACACCAGCAGATGACATGGCTTTCCAAATCAACACAGACTGTGGAAACTTCACAGTGGACTTCAAGCATCCTGCATTTTGTGTCCCTTCATTCTTCTTCCAGACTCTAGGACAGGGATGGCGAACCTATGGCAAGCGTGCCAAAGGTGGCACGTGGAGAGCTTTCACCTGGCACGGAACATGCTCCCTGCCCCCCCCCCCCACTTCCCCTTCTGCTGGACCAGCCATGAGGAATTTGCGGAGGGGGAAGTAGGGGGATGGGCAGGGAGCATGTTGTGTGCCAGGCTGACCCTGCTGCCGCCCTTCCCATCGCCATCGCCCCCGCCCCTGCTGCTGCTGACCCTGCCTCTGCCGGTCCCCGCCTCCACTGCCATCACAGCTTCCATTCATGCCCTCCTGCCACCTGCTGCCGATGACCCTGACCCTGCCACCACCCCGTCACTCTTGCTGCCTTCGTCCCCACCTGCCTTCGCTGCCGCCGATCCTGACCCCCATCGCCATCGCCACCCCTGCCGCCGCCGAACCCAACCTGACCCTGACCTTGCTGTTACCGCCGCCCTGCTGCTTTCACCCCTGCCCCCAACACTGCCACCGATCCCGCCCCGCCCCTGCTGACCTGCTGCCTTCACCCCCGCCCCCCACTGTCACCGATGCCAATGCCACCCTGCTGCTTTCACCCCTGCCCCCCACTGCCACCGATCCCGATCCTGCTGCCCCTGCCCTACTGCTTTCAGCCCCATCCCCCAACACTGCCACCGATCCTGACCCACCCCTGCCACTGCCGCCGCCGCCATTTGGGCACTCAGTGTCAAAAAGGTTTGCCATCCCTGCTCTAGGTCCTTGGTTTCCAAATGAGATGCAAAAGTTGCTCCCATCAGGAAAGAGGACTTTGGACCCCTGAGCAACAGACCAGTTCTTTTTTTCTTTAGTCCAGGTAAGACACTTCTGACATTGTTTATTGTTCAGGAGCAGCTTGACAAGAGGAATACATTTGAAGCCCATTTCCAGGATCCGTCTCTGTGGTGGCTCTCAATGCACTAACTCCAGCCTCCGTCTACTCCTTGTGAAAGTACCCAACACTTTTGAATGGTCTTTTCCTGACAATCCTTTCCAGGCTACGGTCATCCCTGCTGCTTGTGAACCTCCCCCCCCACACACACTTTCCCCTTCCACATAACTTTCTATTAATGTACTACTTTGGTACAGCACTTTGAGAACATCCCACTCTTTTGCAATTACCTTTTGAGGCTTTCTCTCCTTATGGAGGGTGTAAGTGATGGTTTTCTGCACAATTGTCAGGTCAGCAGTCTTTCCCATGATTGTGATTCCTACTGAACCAACCTGAGAGACTATTTAAAGGCTCAGGAGGAACCCTTTGCAGATGTTATGGATTCAACAGCTGATTAGAGTGGGACACTTTCAGCCTAGAATATTGAACCTTTTTGCAATATTCCAAATGTCTGAGATTGTAAATTTGGAATTTTCATAGGCTGTAAGCCATAATCATCACAATTATAACAAATTAAGGCTTAAACTATCTCTCTTTGCATGTAATGAGTCTCATTATATTAGTTTCACCTTTAAAGTTGCATTACTGAAATAAATGAACTTTTGCACAATATTCTAATTTTTTGAGTTTCACGTATGTATGGAAGCACAAACCCATACAATAAATGGGTGTGTGTGTCTCCTTCATGTTCAGCTGGAAATACAATAGTTTAAAATGCCTGGACAAAATGCAAGATATGGAAGTTGGGATTCTGGCGTACAGGAGGAGCTCTCTTGACAGTGAGACAATTCTATATCTGTAGTGAATTTCTGACATAGGTGAAACATAGATAAATTCTTTTTCTGACTCTTTAGATGCACAGACAGAATTTCAACACATTTGGTGTTGAAAACCTTTAGGGCTGAAAAGAGATCACCAGCACACTGAATGGGATTAAGCAGAGCACGGCCAATGAGGAATGATTCAGAAATGATGAGGCATGTCTCCCTCTGAACACACCAACTAGCCAGAATTTTACAGCCAAATGCTCTGCCCATTAAGGCTTCTGGACTATTTTCAAGAGCAACATGCTACAGTAATTTAGCCATACAGAAGTAATCGAGGCAGGGATCTCTTTGGCCAGGTTATCAGTATCTAGAAAAGTGTACAGCTGATGAGCCTATGGCTTGGAAAGTTTAAGCCAACGAAGTCTGTAGAGAAACATGAAATACTCCCCCAAGCTGAGAAATTGTTTCTTCTGGAGGAGTGTGGCCGCATCCAGAAGAGGTGGTGCACCAACCTCTTAGTTTTGGGAATCACCAACCAGTTGTGTTTCTGTAGCAGGGTTCCATTTTAGAATATTGGTACTCATTCAGTTTGTTCCTAGTCCAGACAATGAGGCAGAATTTTGAGATCCCTACCTGACTCAGTTGCCTCATCTAGCTGTTCTGGAGCTTCAGCTAGATGTAAAAAGCACAGGAGATAAGATGGTCTCTCGCAGAACCCCACTGTTCAGATTCAATGGGGTCTAGCAGGCATTTCTCAGCCTAAAAGTACTACTTGGACATGATCATGCAGCACAGACCCTTTGCTCACCAACCCACAGAGACAGCTGGACAAGTTACCTTGATTCTGATATCAAAAGCTGCTGCTGGAGAAAGCAAAAACGTAAACGGATGATGTAATCTAGATGGCCATGAATAAAAACAAATGACAAGCTGACATGTTTGAGAGGGATACAAAGGAAGAGATACAGACAGCTCAGTTTTTTGAAGCTCTGTTAACTAACAGCATCTGGGAACTTAGGGGTTTTCCATCCAGAGAGGACCAGTGTGGGAGCAGTGGGACTTGGCTGTGCCTTGGAATGTTTCACTCTGTGCAGTATATTTGTAAACAAACTCAAAAATTGCAAAACATCATAGGCTTCCACTGACCTCTTTCCAAAAGAAACTGAACCTGGATAAATATTGCCTCTTGCAACATTCTATTCAAATCTTGGAGCAGTGCAAAATATGTGAACCACATTGCTTCCTAGAAAGACAAGGCTGTTATTTATTGTTTCCCAGTATGATGGCTGTCTTTGAAATGCATCTGGGTACTGATTAATCTCAAAGAGTTTATGGAAGAGCATTGTTGGCCTACCAGCATGTTTTTTCTCTCTCTCATCCCTTTTCATCAAAAATGCCAGGATGGAAATTGTTCAGTGTTCTTGCAGAGCCCCCAAATGCATTCCCAGGAAGTTTGGCTAAGGGGTTTCAGGAGCCCATTAAGAACACAAAGCAAAATCATTCTCGCTTTGGTGGTTACTTCACATACCTTTTCTTTACATGCACTGCCTGCCCCCAACTTCAAAATTAATGCCATTCTATTCAAAAAGTATTTGGAAAATAGAAAAAGATTTTTTTCTAAATAGAAAAAAAACTCAAGTAACTGGTTAATTTTATAAAGTAACTTTTGTGTTCCAGTTGTGAAAAAAGAACTACCTCTCAAAATGTAGGGGCTAAATTCCTATAATTTCCCACTAGGTATACTGTTTAAAGGATTATGGGAGTTACAATCCAATGTTTTTGGAGGACACCATGTTTAGGTGTGTTGCATTAGTTTGTTCATAATCTTATCCAGTACGAAGAGGAGCTCCAATCAAGTAATAAGGAGCTTGTAATTATCCAGATTTTGTTGAATCCCACATCCTTGCATCTCTGTCCATTGCCCTAAACAGCTAGGAATGAGGGAAGTTGGAATCAAATCATTTGCAAGCTCACAGGCCCACATTTACGTTGTGTCTATAACAAATGTGTAAAAAGGGGTGGCTTGCAGTGGAAGAATGTACCTTTTCCCTGCCATTAGGACATGTACATGTACATAGAATCTCTAGTTTCTGCATCCCAGGAACCTTCATTTTCCAGATTTGGACATCACACATTCATGAGCTGCTACATGTACAAGTGAAACTCTATTCATAAAGTAAAACAAGAACATGTAAGACTGGTGGGATGGAAGAGGGTCTGCTGTTGTGACCCCTTTGCCCTTTGATGGGATTGGTTGTAGTGAGTGTAGAAAACACAAGGCCCTGGTAAATTAACTTCATGGTTCAGTCTCTCCTCCGTCTCTTTTCTCAGATAGTCATAAACCTTGGGAGCTTTGGAATGAAATATGGCCATATTTCTTGAATAAATCTCTGATATAGTTATCCTAAAATAGCTGTGTGGCTGTTGGCCCTTTTGGTGCTCCACATTACACCTCCATGATTCCTTCCATGTTTTGAACTATGAAGGACTGATAGCCAAAAGTTGTTCATCCTGCATTAAAAAGGCTTTTTAAAACCCTATTCTACCATCTTGCCAAACGTCTTTAATGTATTTTGTTTATTACTATTAGTATAGTTAATCTATTTTCATATTTTGTATATTTTGTATTAGCATTACTTTTGTTATTATCATTATTATTTTTTCTCTTCCTTTTTTGGTTAACACTGTTGTTATTTATGATTCTTTGTTTTTATTGATGCTGTTAACCACCCAGAGTTCCTTCAGAAGATGAGTGGTAAGTAAGTAAGTAAGTAAGTAAGTAAGTAAGTAAGTAAGTAAGTAAGTAAGTAAGTAAATAAATAAATAAATAAATAAATAAATAAATAAATGCCAAATTATAGTGTCCAAATTCTAACAGAAATTTGGCATAGTAGCAGTGTTGTATTGTATGCTAACCATGTGCTTGCCAGGTTGCTTATGAAACAACCTATGTACCTTCTTCTGAGATACCCATCTGTATCATTCAATGTTAAACCTTTGCTATACTTTAGAATACCATGCAGTTGAAATTGTAACATTCTAGGATAAAATTAATGCAGCTGTTGAGAGCACCACAGGCTTATAGTTACATCCAGACCCAGTAATCTTCTTGTTAACTCTTCAAGAGATGGACCAGCTAACTATTGTAAATTAATTTCATACATGGTTACCACTGCAAGAACATGCTATGGGATAAATTAAAGGCTATCATCCATCCTCTTTAGCTCAATAAGAGAACAAATGATAGGATTATGCTATTATGTCAAAATTGACAAGTTACATTAGTATGAGAGAAATAAGACAGATATATTATAATTAACAGAATTGGACCTCCTTGGTTAATTACTGCTTTATACGCCTCACAATTCTACAAGGCGTGGTTCAAAGTAATAATTTTAATGTAATTGTATCTGTGTGTCTTTTACAGTTTGGATAATTTGTTTCTTTTTATATAGAAAATTAAGCAATAGGAAAGAAAGAAAAAAACTCCAGATGCCAGGATTTAAATTTAATCTGGAACTCTTTTCATAGCTTGCTTTTCTATAGATCAGTTGTTCCCAATTTTAGGGAATCCAGATGTTCTTGGACTATAACTCCCAGAAGCCTTCACCACTAGCTGTGGATCTCTGGGAGCTGTAGTCCAAGAATACCTGGGTTACCCAAGGTTAGGAACCACTGCTAGTATAGATCTTCAATTTATAAACAGAAATGGAACATACACAGACTCTGGATTCTGTTTGACTAAAATGCAGTTTGTTTAAAAGACCAAGGAGAATATGAAGGTCTTCATGAACTGAAGACTAGTATAGGTAGTCCTTTGCAGTTCATATGATGCATGAAGCATAGCATTACAGTTGCTGCTGACACCCTCCCCCACCCCCGGTTGGCTGGACCACTTACTGGCATTCCCTTGCTGCTGGGGTCCTTCTTTGGTGGTAATGCTCCAATCTGGGCAGCAACATGGCCAGTAGAGATGGGCACGAAATGAACTTTTTTCGTTTGTGTTATTCGTTATTCGTTTTGTTAGGTTATATAAAGGGTTAAGTGATCGGTGTCCCAAATAATTTAATTTGTGCATCAGGCTGTAATCTGCTTCCCTTTGCTCTAGGACTGAATTTATCCATTGTTGTTTGATCTGGTCTCGTATAAATTGGTCCAGATACTGCCAATTTTGTTCCAAATGTGGGTTTTGTTTTACTTTGGTGCACAGTCCTGCTTTCCAGTGGTGGAATATCTTGCTGGATTATCTCATTTTGAGGGCACACATGGCATATGTCCTCTAAAAGTATTTCAAGATCTACAGCAGAGAAGATGATATTTTAGATAATCTGGTTTTGGTAAAGATTAGAGAACCTAAACTTGTTGCTTGTATAGATAGCTCTTGTCTTGAAGCTAATGGACAAAAATCATTCTCACATTTCTCTTTTGTTATGTTTGTTTATTTTGCTTCTGCAGGATTCAGCAGCTGGATGTGCTTTAACCTGGTAGACCACATGGCAAAAGCCAATAAGGAGTTGCAGCTGTGCTGTTTCCCTTGGCCTACTGCCCATACTGATCCTCAAATCAATCTGACAAGTAGGTTTTCATTTACTGCCTTGTACTGGTCAAGCAATCCCTTCCTCCATAGTTCTGCCACTGGAATTCATCTGCCAATCAAAGGTCACAACTAGAAATGGGCATGAATCTGAAAAGGAATTGCAATATTCCTCAAAAATCCCCAATTCGTCAAAATGTTTGTTTTGTATTCATTCAATTTGGAGAGCCCAACAAATATGAAATGATGAATTTTTACTCTCTTTTTTTAAAAAAATGTCAAATCGTCAACCCTTTTTGGCCCTTTTCTTGCCCCCTTGCCTTCTGCATTTTCTGTCACTTTCCTGCTCCCCCCCTCCCTTGGGGATGCATAACTTAGAAGTCCTTCCCTCTGTCTTCACCAAATTTGCAGCTCGGGGGATGTTTCTCTGTGATTCTGATGTTTCAAGGTACCTGTGGTTACTTTCCTGGGGGCCCATCTTTGAGGCTGCAGAAATCTGAACCCAAAACTCTAACAAACCTACAGGGATAGTACAGGAGGGACAGGGGAAGCTTCCCTATAGTTTTGGTGTCTTTTGGTGCCAGCATATGTGTGTGTGTGTGTGTGTGTGTGTGTGAGAGAGAGAGAGAGAGAGAGAGAGAGAGAGAGAGAGAGAGAGAGAGAGTGATAGAGGTTTTAAGAGATGAGATAAGCCAAAAAAGTTTCATCAGTTTATCAATACATTCATATATTTGTTCTTGTGCTGACGAATTATGATTTGCAGTAAATCAAAATTTCTACGATTTGTCACCATCTCTAGTCAAACCCTACCTGTAAATCTGTCTGCCAGTCTCATGATGTTTAAGCCCATATTTTCTTTCTTATTTGGATCTGATTCGAGCTTTTCCCTTTGGTGATTTAAAGCATGCTGCTTTACAGTAGTGCCTACAGTAGTGGTTTACAACATAAATATCCCCAAGGAAGTATTGAACATCAATTCCTTCCATTGTTTCAATTATGTGCACAATATGAGTGTTCCAAAACATTTCTTGATTGGAACTGAGAATAAATAGGTTATCTCTGTGGACCATAAACTCTCAAGGTCTCTATTTTACAGGGCTGTTACTGATTTTTTGGTCCCCATCCAGAGTTCTCCCTAAGGCAGTGGTGTCCAAACTTTGGCCCTCCAGATGTTTTGGGAGTTCTGATCTAAAACATCTGGAGGGCTGAATTTTGGACACCTCTGCCCTAAGGTGTGCAATTGTGTGTGCATGCATCTGCCCCAATCTACAAAGGGCTTCTGCTCTCCCAGCCCTCCCAAGTGATCATTAGAGTTCTGGTGTCAACATACAAGGGTAGGGGGGAGAGATGCATGCAGGAGAGGAACAGAGCTGAAAATTGGAGGGCACACTATCCCCATTTGTAGTAATGATTCATACATTATGTGTATATCCTGCATTTCATTTATTAAACAGGGGACATGGAAGGGAACTCTCTAATTAACATGAGGAATTTGAATACATTCAGGTATTCCCTGGGCACTGATGACACTATGCTACCCTGTGCTTCTCTAGAAGTACCATTGGATGGATGCCTATAAGATTTTGATGATGGTCTATAAGTGGCCACCCATAACGAAATGGCCCTTGACAGAGCCAAAGCTAATTAGAATCTCTGTGAACACAGAGAGCGTGTCAACACCTAATGTAGAACACTGAATCAGCTCTTCCACACACATGCTGGTGGTGCATTTTGTATTCAGGAAGTGCACAGGGACAGTAATCAACAATGCCCTAAAATATTTGACATGAAAATCACATCTGAGAGACATCATAGACAGTACAGAGAAGCTACATTAGTCAACTCTGGTCTTTAAGCATCATTTACATAGTTAACTCAAACAAACAAAGGCTTATCAATGATACCCACCATCAACTTCAGCAGCATTGTTGACAATTTTTGGATGACACTGTCAGAGAACAGGATGAGAAGAATAGCGGAGCTGAACAATTGCACAGTAGCCCCTGTTTATAAGCCACTTAATGCAATGCTTTCATTTAACACCACAGATAATTTTCATAAAAATGTTATACTCAGAGATAGCAATAGTAGCATGTCATGTCATGTTTTTGTTCATCATTCCAGCTTTTGTGATTTTGAAATGTACTTCGCAGTTCGCACATATGGAATCATCAAAAGGTAAATCTTCATAACAGTCGCTTATGACGGGGTTTATTAAGATATTTCAGAAGATACCCATGTGTAACAATCTATCCTCAGCCATCTCCCAAAATCTTGTGAGATTGTGGCACTGCAGTGTAAGCTTTGGGATAATAGAGCTCAGTTTATCAGATACGTGAAATAATTGTTCATTTGCCCATTGAATATAGAGTAAGTGATTGGAGAAAGAGATCGTGAACATTGGATGCAAAAGGTGATGGAATATAACAGAACATTCTTTATCATGGTCTCCATGCACTCACACTACAGCTTTGCAAAGCTACTCCTTTTGGAATTCTTGAGACTGAGAGAACATAAGAACAGTCTTGCTGGGACAGGCCACAGCCCATCCAGTCCAGCATTCTGTCTCACACATTGGCTCACCATTTGCTTCAGAGTATTCCCAAGCAGCTGTCTTCACTTGCTTATGATTCCCTGCAAATGACATTGAGAGATATCCTGCCTATCTCTCCATCCCGGAGGCTGTCCTTAGGCATCCATAATGATAGACATTGATACCCCTGTTCTCCAGGAACTTGTCCAATCCTTTCTTAAAGCTGCCAAGGCTGGCAGCTATCACCACTTCTAGCAGGGAGTTCCACAGACCAGTGAGACTGGGTGAAAAAGTACCTTCTTTTATTTGTTTGAGATATAGTGCCCAAAAGTTTCATGGAGTTCCCCCTAGTTCTAGTGCTGTACGAGTAGCCCCCCAGGCCTCGCGAGAATGAGAACTCCCATCTCGCGGTATT
The DNA here is from genome assembly GCA_023846285.1 of Phrynocephalus versicolor. Taxonomy (NCBI): domain Eukaryota; kingdom Metazoa; phylum Chordata; class Lepidosauria; order Squamata; family Agamidae; genus Phrynocephalus; species Phrynocephalus versicolor. The sequence continues at coordinate 83,724,469 of JAHTLZ010000129.1, read as the reverse complement.
CTGGCCCGGGGGCAGCAAAGAGGCCCCGCCAGTACAACCGTGCCGCGGAGCAGACCTTCTGATAGATAGCCCACAATACCAAATTCAGTTACTGTTCCTTCTTCAACAAGAAAGAGACTAAAGATTTGTCACCCTTGGCATCAAGTTATACAGTATTGTGCAAAGAAGATTACCTGGTTGGGTTTTTCCAGTGTGATTATAGCAAAGGATTTGGCAAAGTGAATTTGCTGCTCTTCACCCATTGTTCTGTCTTTTTTGAGAGGCCATCATGGGAGCAGCTATAGTAACGTAACTGAGACAGAAACAATTATGTGCTTTTGACCATTTGCTCTTAAGTGGAAAAAATGTTCCAAGATATTAATAGTGGCATCTCTGCCTTTTTGGCTTGCCCAACTCCACTGTTGCTGGCACTGGAGACTGGCCAAAGATGTTGAGAGGGATAAATTCTTTCGTCTGGACCATAAAAAAGGTGAAAGCTCATGTAATGAGCAAGATAGATGGTTGGAAAAAAAGGTTATGTGTTTACAATGCCCCTTCTTTATAAAAGACAGTGCTATTTTTTCCCCTCTTCTCCCGCCATCGCCATCTTTTGCAATTGTTGTTTTACATGTTATATATGTTAAATTTTTACTAATATATGCAATTCTGTTGTTTCCTAATTGTTGTGAACCGCCTGGAGTTCCCCACCAGGAAGATAGGCGGTATAGAAATAAATAAATAAATAAATAAATAAATAAATAAATAAATAAATAATATACACTTGATGATATAAACAGAGAAAGCAATGTTAAAATGGGCAAAAACCCTCCAACTAGCCTTTACTCACAATAGGAAACCTCTGCTTTCAGTAGAGGAAATGGGACTATAAATTGGATTTGATATTTGCTAATGAGCACAACAGTGCATAAAGTCTGTCTGTACTCCAGATGCAGCAGACACCCATAATGTGCCAACAGTCCTATTCTACGTGAGAGATAATTTTGGTCAGGTGACAGAAGTTCAGCACAGCATTGGACTGTTTCAACCACTTGTCCAGTCCCATTGGTGTACAACCAATGAGGTGGTGCAATGATCATCATAATTCTCCATACTCTGAGGATACAGTACTCACTACTTCCAAGGCCAAACAATGGAAATAGTTGCCTAATGAACAATTATTTTTCACTATTTCAACTAACTCCACTGAGTCCAATTGAATAAACCTCATGGAATAAATAAACATGTATAACATGGTCAAAAGGCCTGGAGATTATTAAAGTGGGCTTTGCAGTAAACCCAGCTAAAAGTCTTACTTATGCAAACATTTCAATAAATCAGATACCCTCCAACTCTTCCTTTAATAGCAAGGTCTGAACATCACCAAAAGAAATTAGAATTTACACTTGAAAGAAAGAAGCAAATGACCACCACAGACCTTACAAGACCATGCAGCTTAAGTGAGTTGCAAAACACTGTCTCTGACTGTGACATTTGCAGGACAGTAAGCCTGGATGACACCCATTTTAGCACAGTAAAAAGTGGCCCCTTAATTTCCTGAAAAGTTGGGGAACATCAAAATCCTGCTTAACTCTCCCATTGTCGCCACAGCCACCTAGCTGTTTTTGACAGCTTGGGTTGTGGGGAGGGGGGGTGCAACTTTACTCCAGCAAAAGCCATGCCTCCCTCCCCATAGCCTGAGCTGTCAAAACCAGCTGGGTGGTGGCAGCTTCCAAATCATTTCCTTTCATTTCAAAAAAACATTTCGTTACTAACAAAACTACTAAAAATGAAACAAAACACTCTATTTTTGTTTCCTGCTCATCTCTGATAGCAACCAACCCACTAAGACTCAAATATATCCCTTACATCTGAAAAACAAGCAAGCATGTTGAAAATGGTAAGCTTCCTAGAATGAGAATGCAGCTAGATCACATTTTTCCTCCAAGTACATAGGTGTCACTTGAATCATATACTTACATATAGAAAATGCTCCCAAAACACAAAGTGAAAAGTTTCCTCTGAAAGTTATCAAGAACCAGTTCAGGCACACAGCCACAAAGAACTACAGCCTTGGTCCTCTGCTATGTTACCAGCAACTAGCTTAGTATGGTATGGTTAAGTCCACGCAAAATGGGCAGACAGAACACTTAATAGAAGCCATAGAATCACCCCTGGATGCCAGAAACCAACTCCTATTGAGAAAATCTGTTGCCTAGCATGCACTGCACACAGTGACATATGAAGTAGCAGCTCATAGTGAAAGGCTAAAAAGCATCTACATTAAATGTGCATCCCTTTTTAAATGACCATCCTGCCCCTCCTGGATTAAAGGTCCCTCCCCCACCCCCCACCCCAAATATCTGTAAATTCAGAAGAAAAAGAAGAGAGTGCCAAGATGTGGGAAGAAAGAACTGCCCATCTCTTCACGTGGATGGAATCTCAGGAAAATCTAGCTCTTGGTCACACTGAATGTGTTGGAAATCACTTAATAGGCTGCAGACAGTTTTCTGGGGGTACTAAGGCAACCTTAAGAAAATGGGTGCATTGGACCAACACAATTATCTGACAGTTCAGAGGATAGGTAAATTTATGCCTAAATCAGTGAAATGTGTGCTGCTCAACATGTACCACAGAATATTTGGTCCTAGCTGCCCCAAATGTTCTTAATGTTGGCCATCATTAGGTGGAAACTATCTGATATACAGTACAGTATTTGTTTATTCTGACTTGAACAAAGAAAGATTTCTTAAATATGAGAAGATATGAGATAATCCCCATCTCTGTGGTCTGCATCATCCAAAGTAGACCACGACATAATGTCAATGAAAAGAGAAAAGAGAATAACTAACCATGTGTTAGATGAATTGCTGTGGATGTCTTATGGAACAAATTTAAGCAAAGGCTCCGTTCTGTTGCTGGGCTTGCTTCTGCAGGTGGTGCAGCTTTGCCTTCCTGCTCGGAAGGATGCAAGACTAATCAAGTCTTGCAGAAAGAGGGAGAAGAGCAGGCTATATAAGCCCTCCCCTCAAGGATCAAGCCTCTTTCGGCTCGAGGATCCCACCCACCAACCCTTTAATCAGTGTGAGTTTGCCTGGTTACCTATTGGGGATTATTGGTTGGGGGACAAGGGGCAGCTAGATAGACTTAACAAATAGTGGGGTCCGTTCAGTTAATTGCATGTGTTGGTCACACTGGTCGGTAGCGCAGAGGCCAAATGTTGGTGAGTCTGTGTTAAATGTAATTCCTAGCCCATAGTGCGGATCAAGAGGATACAGTGTCATGGGGAGGATGCGCTGGGAATATTCACCTGGCCAAGGGTTACCAATCAACGGAGCTTAGACACACACACAGGGAGGGGGGGTTTAAGACATTCTACTGGCCCCTGCGTGTAGCCTTTTGGACCGCACTAATGGGGGTAGTGCACTTGTCCAGGTAAGATCACATGGCAGTTGGGGAGGTCATGTAAGACCTTGGTGGCCCAATCATAGCTCCGCATTACTTTAGCCCTTTTCTTTTCATTGGTCAAAGTTCCTGACACTTAAATAAAGTGTGGCCCAATTTAAACCCACCACTTATGTCTTGCATCTTATTCCAGGTGGGAGGGCAAAAAGCTTGACTCTTACCCCACTGCACTTCACAAAAGAAAGTAGGTGTTAAGCAACACTCTTGCATTGGGTTTCCCTTTTTTCATGCTAGTAAACAGAACTGGAAAAGAATGCCAGATGAGGTCTATTTTGATTTAATTTTTAGTGAATGTATATATTTATTTTTAAAACTATATTATCATTCAATGTCAAATGTTATTGAGTGATTCTGTTTGACTGACTGATTTCAAATGATGTGTACTTTCTGCAAATCTATCAAAGCAGCTAAGATGTATAAGACTAGCAAAAAACATAAAGGCCCATTATTGCATTAACAATACAATCCTGATCTCAGTGGATTCAGCTGGACTTACTGCAGGCCGAAACAATTTTTTAAGCAAAAAGAAACACACAATTCACAACTGATATGTCACAGCAACAACAAAACAACAATGAAGGGTGAATTAAACATTTAAATGAAAGTACACTAGACATGAAAATATCACTTAATGGTTGAATATAGCTTTAAGAATCTTCCTGATACTAGCATCTGAAATCCAAAATGGTAACTTTGACAGGGTTATACAAGAAGGACATTCCACCACTGAAAAAGCCCATGCTGAACAAGGGCATTGTTGGGCTCTACAACATCTGGGATTCAAGGTGGAGGCGAGAGGGTAAAGCAAAGCTGACCTCCCAGCTGAAAAGGCTCCAAGCAACACAACAGGGGGCAAGAACATTAGCGGACATGACCAGCTCCAGCCAAACTGTGCCGAATGATATCACGTGAACCACAGAAGAGTTGGCTGCATTTGCCATCAAGTGTCTATCCTTCTGCAAAGTACATATAATGGAAGTTAAGAGCACTGAATATATGCATGCATGCACAGGTACAAGTGACTCAGTTATTGCTAGATATCTCACTGCTTTAAGTAAGAGGTTGAGAGGTCAGTTTCCCGCTGTGTCTCCTTGACAAGGGCTGGACTCAGTGATCTGTAGGGTTCCTTCCAGCTGTGCAGTTCTACAATGATGATCATGATGATTTTCTCTAATGTTACTTTTTGGGTAGCAAATGTAACTAAATAGCTGTTGTCAACTCTCTCTCTGTGCTCTGGGAACTAAGAGTTCTCTTTGTGGCCCCAGGGCACAGAGAGAACTCCTAGTTCCCTGAGCTCTTTACCCTCTGAAGATACTGGCCACAGAGTCTGCCAAAATGTCAGGAAGAAAAACTTCCAGAACATGGCCAAACAGCCTGAAAAAACTCACAAGAGGTATCAGATCCCAGCCATGAAAGCCTTACAGAACTCAATGTAAGTAAAAGTTGAAAAGTTATTTTTTGGGTTTAAGGTCACCACCTAAGCTACTTATGTAGAGTAACTCTCAAATACTTTGAAAAGCAACTTTTAAGGACATTTAGAGGAATTTTAGATGCATTTTGGAAGGAAATGTTAAAGGTTTTATGACATTTTCTTGGTTTTATTTTTATAAACATTTCCAAGCTGCAGTATCAGAAATGGCCACTAGAGAGAACCAGCTAGTATTTTCCTGCATTTTCCAGGCTGTTGCGGGTAATGACAACACAAATCGTTCAAGCACCCAGAAAATGCGTGCCACTTCTCCTGAATGTTAGTGCTCATCACTTTGGTAGGTTGCTTTCAGCTTGTTTTGAGGGTTTTGCCAAGAAATGTCGGCAAATGCTAATCACTGCTATGATTAATAATTAGCACTGATAGCAGAAAGATGGTATTGTAATGTTTTTAAAGGCATGGTGAACTAATTACAGTTCATTAGGGGAACCCTTGAAATTTGGATATGAACAATAACGTTAAAAAACCCTAATGCAATCAACTGTAAAGGAAAGAGCTGATGGGCGACCCTTTTGTCTCAGGCTGTCACTGTGGCAAAATGAACGACCAAAAATCACAAGCACCTGAACAGTTGCCAGCTATGATTTATCACTTGTGTGGCAGGGTCCGGATGCAGGCATTACTACATAATGATGCCCCCTTGATTCCATCTTGCAGCTAGGAAGCTGGAACGTACTCTAACGGCTTCTTCTACTTCCAATTCAAATGACTGCTTGGCCTCATTAATTTCCAGTGGGAAAGTTTTGCAATTTCATTGCGGCAAACAAATGAACAAATAAACAGAAAAAGAGTTTTCTGGCTCTTGGGGGTTACAATTATTTAATCTTAGCAGAAACATTGAGCTTCTTGTGGGTTAGTAATCCATAGCCTCCCTGTCTGCGGTATTTTCTTTTTGTATCCGAACTTTTTCTACTCATTCTCTTTTCCACTAGTTCCTCTTTTCCTCACTGTGTTTGTCTTCGTCTCCCTTGGATTATTCAGCCTTTTCTTCTGCTCCTCCCTTCTTCTTTCTCTTCTCCCTTTGTCTTGCCTTCTCATAGGTTTGAAGAGTTCAGGAACCTGCAGAGGAAAACAGCACATAGAGTTGTTGCCCAGAGGCCCTCAGCTCAATAAATGCCTGCAACTTCATCTTTCTTTATTAAGAAAGCTTAGGGGATACTGTCACTTAGTGACAGCAGATTATAGGTAGAACCTGTTACTGAAGATTACATGGATATGTTAATTAATGAAAGTTAATCAATCTAATTTCAAAACAAAGTAATGGTACAGTACACATTCTTAGGCTTTCTTCAGTATTCCTATCAGGTTTTTATGTGTATACCGGTTTCATGGTTTGAGAGGTATATTTGATCAGTGCAGGGACATTCTCCTTTATTATTATATTTGACACATCAAGATTCTGAACTGGCAGTTGGCCCTTTCTTGAGCATGGCCAAAGAGATAGTGGCACCTGCTGCATCTGAATTCAGAAGACTAGGTTAGGGGACATGTCTCTTCTCCACCTTTTTGCTGACACCCCTCACATCCACCACCTGAGCCAAGCAGCTCTCTCTGTCTAAATGATGAGGCTAGCCCTAGATCAGATGGAGCTCTATCAGTCGCAACATGCAGCTGCCTGAAGGGCCACTCATTCTGCGTGGTGCTTTGCTTCCACAGTATTTTGTCCCTCCAGACTGGACAGGTTATCTGTGCAACTGCATTTTAGGCACTGATCACACCAGGGCAATGGTCCCTTGTTCTACCCCAGTTAGATTGCTACATAATTTTCCAATCACATGAGGCACAGCCATGATCAAATCGTTTGCACAGCCAGTGGTGTAACTGTGGTTTATTCCCTCCTTACTGCGGAGGGCTGTTTTATTTTGTACCTTTGTTATAGCAATTCACGCCTTACTCGTAGCCAGCCTTAATGATTCAAGTAAATACCTTTTCACTCCTGTGCTTTGTACAACTGCATGATTTAAACTGCAAGGTGATTACCATACTATGTAAAAGGCCCCCACGGTTCAATGTCATGAAAAATGGGTAGCTTTTTTTGTATGGAAAATACTGAAGGGAATTGGAGGTGACCCAGTGAGGCAGCCCTCTGTTCCATTTGCAGCCTAATTGTCTTTTTTCCAAGAGGACTGTTTGTTTGTTGATGGGGCATCCCAGCTGTGGAGAGCTCAACTCAAGAGGTTGCTTGAGTTTCTGAGGCCAGGTTCCCTCTCTCCTTTGCCCACTGCTGCCTCTGGCCACACTGCTCTTGCTCATCCCAAGTGCCTCTTTGCCAGAAACTTTGTCAAACCAAGTGGCAGCCAAGGAGAAGACTCTCCAAGAGTCTCCCAAAGTAGCTTGCTTATTTATTTATTTATTTATTTATTTATTTATTTATTTATTTATTTATTTATTTATGCATTTCTAGACCACTCTGATTTTCTCGAAGGAACTCTGGGAGGCCATGGGTCGTCCAGCCGGCAGCTCAACCACAACTCCAAGCAAAGACACAGTCTCCAGCAGAGAGAGAGGAGCATGGTCCCCAGTAGAGAAACAGGGGACAAGTTCTTGATGCCTAAGCCAAGGGTCCTCCATCACCCAGGCAAGTCAAGCAGGAATGCAGGACAGAAGGCGGGGGGAGCAGCATCCCCTTCCAGTGCCAGCCACTGTCACCAACCGGTAAAAGGAGCACCCACTCTTCACTACCCTCTCTGCCCTACAAGTCCAGAGTCAGTCCCAGGGCAGAGCATTCCAGGACCACCAAGCCAATTGTCAAAGGCAATCCTCATCCTTCCCCAACAGAGGGCCTAGAGAGACAAGCAGTCCAAATGAGCCCAGACAAGGCAGCCCACCGCCAGGCATGGTTGAAGAATTCCTCCCGCAATGGAGGCCAGGCAGGACAGGCAAACCATAACTCTCTGTAACTTCCCATTCCTCTCTGGATTAGGCTCCCCTGACCCCTTAATCAGTCCGCTAGCAACTCCTGCAACACGAATGCATAAAAGCCCAAAACAAAATAAAAATAAAACTAAAAACTAAAATAAAAGCAAAAACAAGGCTGTGAGTGGGAATGAGCTACTCCCACCTGCCGCCATCTGCCGGAAGTTCTTACCTTCTAGTTGTATCTGCCAGCTGGAAATAAAGGACGGCACAGGGTACCAATAGGGCCACTCCCAAACATCCTTGTCCCAGTTGTAGAGCTGTGTCACTTCCCTTGTAATTTGATGAGTAGACAGGGTTGAAAAGAGAGGGCTGAAATGCCCTAATGAATATGGCAAAACAGCGTGAAGAAGTTATTCTTGATCTTACTCTGTTGAAGTGGCATCAGTGAAGACATCTTATGACGGCGTCGTCATTGATAGTAGCCAGCATTGTACAGTATTACTAGATTACTGTAACAGGCTCTATGTGCAGCTGTCTTTGGAAAGTGTTTGGAAACTCCATTTTAAGTTTGTTTTAATATTGATCTTATTAATATTTTAATATAAAAATACCTGTTTCGTCATCTTTTTCTTAGCATCTGTCCCACTTGGTAGCAGGGTCCACTATACTGGTTTTTGTCCTGCACTTTGTATGGTCAAGTGCTTGGTCTGGATGAATCTAGGACAACATCATGCCATTGTCAATGGTGTTGATCCACTGCTGTTTTGGTCATCCCCTCAGTCAGGATTTAGAACTATGGAAGGCAAGGAAGGAGCTACATTATAACTTGACTGAACCACATGACTCTCCACTGTCTTGCCAAGAACCTTGTCCGATAGGAAAAGCATTAAACATACTGTTCTGGAAGATTGGGTTGGAAGGCCAAAGGATAATTTGAGAAAACAGGACTTCCCTGTAGAAGACAACTTGTGCACATGTGGAGAAGATATGTTACAATGCATATGATGCCCTCCAACATGCATGGAGAAAGATTTTATGTTGGCAGCAAGGAATGCTGTTGAAGTGGCCTGGTATTGTGTGAATATCATGTTGTGGATTGTGTGTATGTTTTTTTATCTTAATCATTTTATATAACTTTTTATACATAAAATTTGTATAATTTATTTATATTCTGCTTAGTAGTGTGTGTTAATCTGGCAATATAATTTGTTGGTGCTTCTGACTTGAATAAAGAAAGAACTGCAACAAAATTCATCCTCCCACCCATCCATCTATTAGAAAGAAAATAGACAGATAATACTTAAATACGATCACTCAATCAATATTTTTCAGAGCTACTTTGTCCCCTTCCCAGCAGCATTTTTATTTTTTAAAACTAAGGGTACTTTCCATCTGCTCTTCCTTTAAAACTAATTGTAATAGAATAATATAAGTGACTATAATTCAACCGTTGATGCTGCTTGAAGATTTCTAATGGACTTGTATTAGTTTTAACATTATTATGTCTTGTGCTACTTGGTTCTTGTTAATATGTATGATTCTTTGCATTTGATCTGCTTCGCTGGTCATAAAACTCCATGATGCATTGCTTTGTTTAATAACCTTTTCTATAAGCTCCCTCCTCATCTCTCCAAAAGAATCTCAAACACTTTTTTGTCTCCCTTTGACTAGGTTATGAACTTTTTCTGCAATATTTTAGGAGCATATTTTTGTTGTAAAAGTTGAGAGAAAACTAGGTTGCTTATTTAAGACATATCGCCCTCTACAGATCTGTAGTTGGGTCCCTTAACATACCATCCACTACACTGCGAGGAGCCTCATTCTTTAGGAATTCTTGAAAAACAAAACCATCTGGTTACCTTAATCAAGGCGCTATATTATGGGCAGGTCCTCTGCCTAAGTATTAAACAGACTGCACTGCAATGTTATTTATGACTTGAACCACTACTACATCACTCTATTATCCATACTTATAGAAAAAGACCCACTGTAAGTATAATTAGTTAATAAATCACCATGAGTGATAAACAGAATGATGGATGCAGGTTTCAGCTGATCACTTTTTTATTAAGGAGAGATAAATCAGCATCATATTGTTGCCGTAAACCTCTCAGATTGGTCAAAAATCCAGCGTGCCAAAATGCAGCACGGGAGGGTGATTAACGTGTCAATTGCATAGCAACAAATTGCTCCCGATAATTTATATCAATCAATCCTTTTAATTTTGCCTCAGTCTAATGGGTGTCGTACGTCATGCCACTATCTCTTCATCTGCAGCTAGCAGATTTGGTTCCTGTCTTCCTTGGTCCCATCAGCAAGTGCTCTTTTTACACAGCCCCAATTGATCTTTGGGTTGATTGCGGCTAAAGCCTGTGTCTAGAGTGGGAAAAACTACAGTGAAAAGGTTTGGGCTTGTCCAGTGATGTTCACAACCAAGTATATTTTGCCCATCAACATCTGGCTCATGCCTGGCAATCCATTTGCATGGCCATGTCCTGTTGTGAACAGACCCGATTTTGTTTTGTTTCTCTCCTGTTCCCCCCTCCCACTCGATGTATGCAGGGAGGCTAAAGCAAGCTAAATAAAATAGTAACAAATACAGTAAAATAAACATGCCTCACTAAATCAACAGGATAGTTTTGTAGGTACAGTAACCCCCCCGGACTTTCGTGGTTCATATACTGTGGTCCTGCTATATTGAGGGATCGCAGTATATGAAAAAAAGGCCCCCTGGGGTAAGGGGGGAAAGGCCTGTTTCAGGCCGCCTGTACTTACCCCAGGACTGGTGCTGCTCTGAACGGGCATGCAAGGGCTGTCCCGGGTCTGTCCGAGGCCCCAAAAGGGCTTCCACGTGAACCGGAAGTCACTTCCGGTAAACCGGAATTGACCTCTGGATTGCTGAAAAGCATTTCTGAGGCCTCCAACAGGCACGGGAAGGCCCTCGCAGGCCTGTTCAGGGCAGCCCCAGGCTGGGGTTAAGTACAAGAGTCCCCAGCTAGGTCCCCCAGGCCCAACCTCACCTGCATCCGCATATTGCAGATTTTCAATTATTGCGGGTCAGGTTAGGTCCCTAACCCCAGTGATAGGTGGGGGGGGGTTACTGTATATGGACACCTTTGCACATGGCTGCTAAATGTGCTGGTGTCAGCAGTTATGGTTTGATTCCTGTTTGCTGTGTTTGCTGAATACATAGATTGGGTGAGAGGTCATCTTCGGTGGGACAGATGGGTCTCAGAAGTATAGCCATAAGAAAACCCAGTGAGTCTGGGAGAGAGATCTATACAATAATCCTATATCACTCTGAAAGCACTGTAACTGTTCTTGATCTATGATGCTACAGAGGACTAGGATTTGTAGTTGAGTGAGTTAGATTTTCCTGTTAGATAGCTCTAGTGCTGTACTTCAGGAGAGCAGTTGTTTCTCTTTGATACTTCACCAAACCAGAAATGTGTATGATGTCGCCATGATGATTAAAGTGATACCTCTGTTGAATAAGGCCTAAAAATATTGTTCTATTCAAGGAAGAGAGAGGAAGAATATATATGGAACTAATTTGAATGTTGTCTGTTTAAGAAAATTTCAGTGACAGTCCAGTTTTAATTGTTTAAGAAACCCTGAACAGCTGTTAAAGGAATTATATGAATATTTCAAATAAAGAAGGTATAATATCTAAGAGGATGGTCCTTTCTAAATGGTGTAACAATATTTTGATATTTAGCAGAGTACAGGCATACCTTGGTTTATGAATGCCTCCATTAATGCAATTTTTGGTTCATGAAAGGAAATCCATTGAAAACAATGCCTCTATTTACATTTTTTGCCCCATACCTTGGTTTATGATTATTTTCCATAATGCATTGCAAAAAAGTACCCAGGATGCATTCTGCCCCCATGCATTTCTGGTTTATGAATTTTCCACAATATGAAACATCCTGGAAAATGCAGTTGGGTTACTAAACAGGAACAGCTACTCTGAAACCTCATTACAGTATTAGATTTAAAAAATTAGAAAGCTTACATTTATTGTTTCAGGAAATTCATTCAGAGATCCTGAAGGGGGGAAGAGCCTAAACTTATTTATAAAACTGCAAAATACTGCATGGGTATATGATTCCTGATAGCAAGAAGGAAAACCCATATGCTACCTCTCTTTGATCGAACAAGTATACGGACTTTCATGAGAAAGTCAGCTATCTGTATCTCAATAAATGGGTACTTGGAAAGACATGAGGGCCCTTTCCAACTACAAATCCCAGGATTCCATTGGATAGAGCCAATAAAAATGGCACCTGCTATAACTCTGTAGTGTAGGCACCCTTGAAAACTGACCTGTACACTTTGATGCATAGCTCTGTTTTCCAAACACGATGAAGCGTATTAAAATGCTTGATTGCATTTTGTAATGCAGAAGCTCTGGATACAAATGTGTAAGCAAGATGAAGTAACTTGCAGCACAGATGCAGCATTTAAGAGGATAATGAACATACTTTCTGTTGATCTGTGTCAATATAGCCAATGAACCACAATCTCTCTTTCATCCTAACTCAACATCCTTCCTCCCACTTACTGAGTGCAGTGACATGGCCATGCTGTTCTCCATCATATCCTCTGCAATTCCTTTCCATGCACGCTGTATCCGTCAGGTATTATATCCTGCTGACATAGCGTCCTTTGCTATTATACTCAACATAATATAGGGGCGATGAATATTGCCCCATAAGTGCCTCTTAAGTTAATGTAAAACTACATTTCGCAACATCGTGTATTCAACAAGCTGTCATTTTCCTCATCAATTTTGAAGTGTGCTTTGGCTTCCTGAAACGATTGGCTCGCACCTCCGCTGGAGAAATAATCACAGCCCGTGGCCTCCCCTGAAAGCTGCAGCTGTAAATCAATCTCAAGGGTTTGTGGCCATTCTCATCTCCCCACCCCCACCCCCACCACCTTCCAGTGAATCTGTCACTATGGTTTATAGGGATGCATAACGTTATTTAAAGACCTAGCATCTGTGTAACCACCACCCAGGTGAGAGTGCATATATGCACAAATTTCACCCCTGTCAGAAACCATCATGGCAGAAAGGAAGCCAAGATCAGAGCCTTATTTTAGACACTCGTTCCCAGACTTCCTTAGCTGGCATCACCAGTGGCCATGTTATTTGGGGGAATTCAAAAAAGTGTCTCTTGATATTGATTAGTGATCCTTTGTGTATTGGCATTTGGGTTTAAAGAATATTTTAAAAATATTTTTAATATTTTGAAGACTTATTTTGTAAGCTAATTTACACAGCCTTGGAGTCAATTCAAAGTTCTGGTTCTAACCTATAAAGCCCTAAATGGCCTGGGACCAAGGTATCTCAAAGACCATGCTTCCCATTATAAGCTGGCTCAGGTATTAAGATCAGCAAGAATGGCCTTTATCTTATTCCGACCACCTTCGCAGGTGCATCTGATTTGGGAATGGGAGAGGGCCTTCTCTTTTGCGGCACCCAGACTTTGGAACTCCCTCCCACAGGAGGCCAGACTGGGTCCATCTTCCACAAGCAGACAACGACCCTTCTCTGCAGGCAAGCTTTCCCTCCATTTACAAATTCCACTACTGCCTGAGTGGAATTTGTAAATGGATTGTTATAGATTACGGCTTTGAATGTTTTAGCTTTAAATATTGTCTTTTAACGATGTAAACTCCCTTGGCTTGTGGGGTAGAACTATTTTGAATGCACAGACAGATAGACAGAGAGAGACAAACAAAAGTCATGTTGGGGTTCATATACAGTACTTCATATACCCATAACATTTCTCAGACTGATGAAGCGGCTTGAATGAGCAGCAAAACATTTCAATATCTCAGGGAAAGAAGTCCACTTGACATGACTCAACTTCTAGATAAATTCACCTGAATGACTGAGCATCTTCACAGACATATCCTTTTATGATAAACCACAAATTCTGATAGGTCTCATTTAAAAGCATTGACACTCTATTCTTCTCTGTATATGAGTTTACCCTATTTATTGTACTACAGCATGACTACCGATGAGACAAAATGTCTGGGAACTCCTGAAGAATACATATTGTAACACCTTCCTCCTTTAATTCTGTCTCCTTTCCCAAGAAGCCATTTTTCTGTGGAGATGCCCTTTGGGAATCTCTTTCAGAAACACCCGCTCTCTTCTGCCTTCAAGTAGCCCTGAACGAATGACCCTGCTAGTGGTGCAGTTTTTCTCTTCTCTCCCTCCCTCGCTCCCTGCCCTCCCTTCTCCCTAACTTTGATTTGATCAGCCAAATCTGAAATGATGTGTGAAAGTAATGATATTTTGTAATTAAATCTCTGGTGATGGTGCCTCTAATTTGTCGTACATGCATTGTTCATAAGGAAAAAGGCATCAATTCATTTTCTGACTGGCTACTCCTGGGACTCATAATTAGTCCAAGCTCATCTTTTGCTGCCTTGCATATTAAGGAGTTGCTGAGATGCAAAGAGAATTTGGGAAGCTTTTTCACACACACACACACACACACACACACACAATGTCAGCTCAGTTAGAACCGTCAAGGGATTCAAAACATACACACACACACACACACACACACACACACACACCACACCACACACACTGTACACAAAGAGGGAGTACAATGTGTTGTGAACTTCTCTTGAACCAAGCTCACTCGAATAAATAGTATAGAAAAAGAGGGCAGCGGCATGCTCTTCCTTGCAAGTTGCATAATGTTTTAATTTCTCATTATTTGTAGCTTAGTTGTGCCTACATTCTCTATGTCCTGTGTATTTCATAGTTTTATTTATTTATTTGATTCACATTCTGCCCCAAGCGGTTTACAGATTAAAACATGAAACCCCACTGGATCCCACTAGTTGGCTTTTGTAACCTATTTTCTCTTTCTGTTTTCTTATCTCTTTTCCAATACCCCCTTTCTTTTCTCTTTTCTCTATTCATTTTCTCATGCCTCTTTCCTATATATGTGTTTAGTTTTATATATTCTGCTTGTATACAATGTTATGCATAATTCGGGGTGTTTCGTGCCATATCAGTGCAATTGCATTGATTCATATAATTGGGCTATCTTGCTTAGTACTTTCTGAGCTTGACTGGTAGCTATTTCCTAGCCCTAGCTGAAGAAACCACAGCTCAAGACCTTTGGTACAAAATATACATGTGGTGAGTTGTGAATGTCGATGTTGACAATGTTAATGTTAATGTTAATAATTTGCAGAAGCATGCATTTTAAACAAAAGGACATAACCTGAGTTAATGTATTTATTAAACATATGGAGATCATTGGGGGCTACTGAAAGCAACAATCTTTTGTCCCAGGAATGCTATTTTGATGTTTTTGTAGTGACTGAAAAAGATATAAAGGATTGCTGCATAATACTGCCCATTTGTTGAACTCCTGTTTACAATACACTAAAAAAGAACACCATCCATGTGTTGCAAAAATCAGTTATTTTATCTGGCAGAAACAGAAATTATAGATGATGCATAGTTAAGGCTGAAAGCACATTAGTGCTGGAGGAATGTTACTGATGCAGCCTTTGATATTTGAGAAATCAGACTAAGAACCATTGGATCATAGACTTGAAAAAGGCTTATAAGGCCATCGAGTCCAACTCCCTGCTCAATGTAGGAATCCACATCAAAATACAGACAGATGGGTATCTAATTTTCTCTTGAATGCTTCCAGTGCTGGACCACTCATTGCCTCCAAGGTAATGTGTTCCATATTTCTTTAACAGTTAGAATCCTTTCCTCCAAAGGAGTGCAATCAGTCTTGAAGAGTAAATCACTAAACAAAGCAAGCTAATTTGCAAACTCTAGGAAGCGAGGAACATACAACCAACACTTAAGAATTTCTTGGGGGGTCTTTCTCTTCCCTGTCCCTCGTTCTCTTCCCTGGGACCATCAGACTTTCCTGCTTTAAAGTCCATGGGTTCTGCTTCCCAACCCACTCCCATCCTTTGGTGAACTTCTGTTCCTTTTCTCCCCCTTTCTTCCATCCTCCAAGCTTCTACTTTTCCTGACTTTTCCTTCCCCTTTGTATTTATTTATTCTCTCTCTCCTTGTTCCCCCCTTTTGCCTGTTGAAGTTCCCCTACATCTTTTTCTAGGTGTAGATCTTCTCGATCTCCAGAGGAGTCTTATTCTCTGTCTCTTATTTTCTCCAGTAGTGAGGGAAAGCATCGAAAGTCTTCCATGTTAAAGGGAAGAGAGGATGACATGCAGACAGGAGGTATCTCCCTCTTGTCCACCTTTTCACAATCACTCACATGTGTTGGTGGGATTAAACGCCATCCCCTTTGTGCAATGTCAGTAAAGACCATCTTATGTGCACTTTCTGTATCTGAGATCTCTCTGACCTCACTGTTTAGAATTCCCTTCTTCAACCATGTGTAAGCATATACGGACAGAGCTTTGAAAAGTTCATTTTGGAGCTTTAATTCCAAAAGTTTTAGTTGTAGTTCTGAAAAAGGCATTGTTCCCAACCTCTGTTTGTAGCACAAGGTTACACCATGCATGTGATAAACCGGGCTGTGGTTCATGAAAGCTTATCATAACAATTGGTTTCATTCTTGAAGATGTCATGAGATAGTTGTTACAGCACTACAGCAGTGTGCTTATGCCACCAAGTGTCTCTGATGCTCCTTTGGAGAACTTGTCTTGTCCCTGGATTTTCTTCAACTTGGTGATTAAAGACACTAGATGTTTAAAGACACACTCTTGCTGATCCACTATGGACAGATATGGCAGCCTCACAAAAAAAAAAAGTTCATATACAAACATCCCCACGCCATTCCTTGCTGCCTTCTTCCATCCTACCTCTGCTTGCCCTGTACACTTTAACAACCAGGCTCTCCTTGACAGCTCCATAATGGGTACAGCAATGGGCATCATCTCTAACTGAGAAAGGTATCAGCATTTCAAAACAGTTTAATTATTCCAAGAATGCTTAGCTATTAGCAGGCGCAAGAGAGCTTAGGGCGATTTTTCAGCATTAATTTTCCATTTGAAATGAATTCCTTTTGGTTACACTTTTTAAATGTTTCTTTTAATTAGACGCAATTACTTCAGAAGAATCGCTTTTATTTCTATGCCTGAAATCTCAATGATAAAGCTGTTAACTGGCCAGGCTGAATGCTGTGTATGCCTCATTTAGCTGGTACACTAAAGTATATTGAACTAGGAAATTATACAGTGAATCAGCTATTAATTCATTTTATGATCCTTTCACTCTAACATCTTGAATGAGCTCTTCGGGGGGAAATTTAGTCACAATACATATAATTGTCCAACTATATCTGTGCCACTCATTTACGACCATAAGGTTACCAGCACTCTGGGTCTAATCGGAGTGCAACTGTGCAAGCAGAGTTGACTCCTGACTCTGGAGAATATTAAGGCGATCATTAATGTTCTTTTGACCAGAGACAACTGGACCACATATCATATGTTTAGCAACTGAAATGAGTCAGGAAAGCTCCATACAAGTATTGAAGCAGGGCCGGATACAAATGCTTTTTGCCATGTCAACTCTTAGTCCTAGGACATGGGAAGCAGCAGTAAATGACAGAGAATTTCTGAGTATATGAAAAGTTCATTTTCTTGAGTCAGAGTGTGGAAATAACATGTTGGATTTAAAGTGTTAACATTCATTTTACATGTATTACTTTTCCGTTAAACGGGGAAATGCATACAGACTTAAGAAAATAGCATTTTGGATCAATTTTTAAAACTCTAATTATGCTACTGTAAAAACAGTCTTCTCTTGATGCATCTATCAGCTTGCCCTCCTCTTTAAAAGAAAAGGAACTCTTTTAACATTAATTTAACACTTGAACTCAATTATCTGTTCCCAGCTAGGATCTTCATAGACTAGAGTGCCTAGATTCCACTGAAAAATACCATTGACATAGACTGTATTAAGAAAATCCACTATGCTTTGTGCCTAGTTATGTTCAGTACGCTGTATTTGGGGAAGGACTACAGTTCAGTGGCAGAGTCCATGCATTGCTTGCAGAAGGCCCTAGATTCAGTCCCATATACGGAGAGACTATGCCCCTGTGACTCCGGAGATGTGGAATCAACAGAGCACGTATTCCTTCGATGTTCATTTTACAGAGATATTCAAATCAATCTTGTCTCATCAGGTTCTTTTTATACTTCCTTTTTGTTGTCAGATACTAGCTTTGTTGTAACTTATAATGTGACTAAGTTTTGTACGGCAACGATTAAAATATGTCGGGGGATGATTGATACCACCAATCAATATTTATGCCCAACTTAGATATTTTATGCTGACTATTGCTTTTATCCTCTGCCATATTCGTGGGTGTATGTATATGTATATATATGGGGTTGTATGTATACCTGTGTGTATGTGTGAATATTCGTATTTTTATTACTTTTGGAACTTCTTTATAACTTTCTCCTATTGCTTCTTAGATAATTTTACATGAGTTATAATAACATCAATGCTATTTCTTGGATTGCTGCCCAATATTTGGACACAGCCCTATTCTGGACTGTGATGGGCCTTAAAACTGCTTATATCTTATCCCTTGCTCCTGGTCAATGACCGTAATAAAGACTTGATTGATTGACAGTCCCCAACATGCCCATTTGAAAGCTTCAGTAGCAGATGATGGAAATGTTCTCTTCTTGAGACCCTGGAGAACAGAAACCAGTCAAAGCAAGCATTATTGGACTAGAATGTAGCCACAGGATAGGCAATCTAATTAATGTTAAGGCTATAAGTGAGCTGTAATGCAATACATTACAAGTAATAACTATCCCACAGCAAGTTATTTTTATTTATTTTAGAGTATATTTACCCCGCCTTTCTCCTTGGCGGCATACAGTAATGAGGGATAATATACAGTCCACTACAATTAAGAGTGTGGTGGCTCAGTGGACTAAGGCTTCCGAAAACTGTTGGATGCAAAGTCGGCAGCTCGGTGGTTCGAATCCCGGGTGCCATGGAGCGGAGCGAAAGCATGTAAATGCAAGTAGATAAATAGGTACCACCGTAAAAAGTGGGAAGGTAAAACAGTGTTTCCTTGCAGCCATGCCGGCCACGTGGCCAAGGATTTGCTCAACACTGGCTCTTCGGCTTGAATATGGAGATGAGCACTGCCCCTAGAATCAGACACAACTAGCACGCATGTGCAGGGGGAGCCTTTTATCTTTTTTACCTTTACAATTAAGACATGTTCAAGTATTGAGAACAGGGACTTGTGGGACATCTTACAGCATTAAAAGACAACATTACATTAAAGCTACAAGAGAAATGCGAGCAGTTAAAAAGAGAGTAAAATTCCATGTAAAAGTTACGTGTGATGGAAACTAACATTGAAAACATAGTGTCAATGCAATCACACAAGGGTCTGCCAATGCAAACCAAACACTGGATCTTACTCCAGTTTCACAGATCTCCACACATTCATGAACATTCCTGAGTAGAGATGGGCACGAATAAAAAAATGGCGTTTTGTTTGTCGTTTGTCGTTTAGGGGGTCAGTTTCGGTTCGTTTCCGTTTTTCGCAATTTTTTGCAAAAATCATTTTTGTTTTCATTCGTTTCGTTACTGTTTCGTTACCATTTATTTCAATTTTTGTGATTTTTTTAGCATTTAAAGCAGTTCACTGTATTGCTGTAACGAAAACGAAATGCACGACAAAATTTCCCGTGTTTCTGTTTGTTTCGTTTCATTTTAGAGACAAAATTCGTTTGTCGTTTCATTGCATAACGAAATGAAAAAATGGAAACGGAAATGAAAAATTGTTTGTTTCGTGCCCATCTCTATTCCTGAGTGATTTCAAGCCAGCTGACTTTCCTTAATTCAGCTTTCCTGACAGGATTTTTGTCAGGGTGAAGGCAATGGGGTGGGAGCTGGATTTGTGTGGAAACCTTTTAAGTGTGGACTTCTGAGCATTTTAATCCATTGGTGTTTATCAGTTGCATATGGAAAGAAAAACCACTTAGCACCATGCTTCCTCTCTTCAGATGGTATGTGATGAAATATTATCCATGGCAGCTTTCCAAATATTTTGACTGTTTGTTTGTTTAACAGTTCTTAATAAAATGAAAGCTAGTAAAAGATCAGAAGAAGCCAATGCTTTTTTTTTTTTTAAAAAAAGATGATTTCATTGAGTAGAAACATAAGCACGGCATACGCATGAAAGGGTGAAGACAGATACAACATTTATAGTGGGAGGACTGGAGTTGACCTCAGCAGGAATCCAAATGAAACCTATGCTTTCCTGAAACAAGACCTTATAATCATTTACCTTGTTGTATGGTCTACTGAACTCAGAAAGAACCTTCTGGGTGGACTTGGATAGCCTTGTACTTTTACAAATTCCCAGTCACAGCAGTTTTTGAAGTATGGTCTAATAGAAGAGTGATGGAGGAGTCCTGGACCTGGTTTCAAATCCCCGCTCAGCCCTGGAAACTCACTGGGTGAATGGATCAGTTAAATCCACTCCTTAAATTTCTCACTCACATTGAAATCCCTGTTAGGGTCTCTGCAAGTTAGTTCTGACTTGATAGTACATAAGAACATTTTAGAAAAGAAAAAGAATTTCTTTTGGCTATTGCCACATTTCATGGCTGTGCAAAATATAGTCCTCTAACTGTTGCTAGCCAACAAAATCCCTCAGACCTAGTCACCACAGCCACTGTTGAGGAATGCTGGGAATTGTGACCCAACAATATCTTTGTCTGGTCCTATCGGCAGAAAATCAGAAAATCTTGCCTATCTCCTTCAAAGTGTCCAGAAATCACCAGTAGATCCTATTCCTAATTAAATTCTGCCCATTCTCGTCCTAAATGGTTTTTTCGTTGTGATTTTATTGTCCTTCTCTGTAAGGGCCATGGTGGAGGAAGAAAGGAGTTATAATAACAAGAACAACAGAAATAAAAATAATTTAGTGTTTCTTTAGTTTACAGTGCAGTGTACAGTGAACATGGTGTTGAAGGATTAAAAATGAGGTCTTGCTGTAATTGCACATGATAATTGGTAATTATTAACTAATTATGTGCAAGATGATGTATGGGGATATAATGCATCATGTTCATTATCATGTTAAATGGAGTTTATGTATATCTTATAAAAGATAAGATGTACAACTTGCTTCATTACAGGAACATCCTCCCCCATCTGCCATAACACATGCATTAACAACTCTCATGAAACATTAAAAATTAGAGAAAAGAGTTATAAAACATTGACACTCTTACAGTTCTGCTATTCTGGTGAAGACTTATACATTGTTCCAAAAGATGCCTGGTTTGTAAAAGAGCCCTTTTATAATCTACAACAGCTGGGGGGGGGTGTGTCCCAGAAACATTAGTGAAAATGGCTCCCTGAGCCGCTACAGGAAAACTTTTCCAACCAATCAATGTTGTTTCTCAGGTTCATTCACAGCCTTGTGGGCATTTAAGAAGTGTGTGATAGATTTAATGCCTTTTGCACCCATCTCCTCCCCACTGTCAAATAGTGCCAGAGCTCACAGGTTTCACTCAGAGAACATTTGTGTGGGAGGGAGTGCACAGATTCCACATTACCTACAACGCTCTCATGGGCACACATGTGATTTTGCTTATTTGTTACACAAAGGGCCCACATTTTGGTGACATTGCAAGTCTCCCTGGAATTGCAAGTCTCATTGGTCTTTTGTATGCGCAGAATCCTGAGGGAATAGAGAGCAACCTGAGGGAACACGGCAACCTTACAAGCTGCACTTCTCACTGTGATGTCTACTGAAAACAGAGCCTGAGACAAGAAGCCAAGTTGCCATGAGGGGCAATAGACTGCTCGTCTTCTGTACCCTTCATCCTCCAAATCCATTCCTCTTCCTGGCCTCGTGTAAAAAGGAGAGGGAATTTAGAAGAATAAAAGAACCATATAACAGCCACTATTCAGCAAGAAAAGAAGAACATTCTTTTGAAGCCAGTGGGCCTACTCTCCTTTCCACATGATCTTATGAGGCAGATCCATCTGCACAGCCTTGAAGAATATGTTTCAGTAACATTATTGAGTGTTAGGCCTTCCCATTTGTCTTCAAATGGCCCTTAAGCTTTCCTCTTTTTTTTATTGAGTTCCATCTCATTGACTTCCTATAAAGACTAATATAGAATCACAAGTACAGAGGCATGCCTGGAATGTGATAACATGCAACCTTCAAAAGAGGCCACCAAGATCAAAGTTGGAGCCATTCAGATCATGAGAGGCAGAAAAGTGCTATGAGAAATCACTTGGTGAAAGTCAGATGGCCTGATCCCAGCAGGTACAGGCCATTGTAGACCTGGCTGAAGCTCTGTGCATATGTACCTTAACTGGCCTTTCAGTTATGTGCAACAATGGCCCCAGCCCCACGTCCCTTTAAAAGCAGTTTAAATTACCAGATAAACTGTGTCTAAAAATGCTGTCCCCATCAAAAAGAAAAGA
This sequence comes from Phrynocephalus versicolor, assembly GCA_023846285.1. Classification (NCBI taxonomy): domain Eukaryota; kingdom Metazoa; phylum Chordata; class Lepidosauria; order Squamata; family Agamidae; genus Phrynocephalus; species Phrynocephalus versicolor. The sequence goes on along the minus strand of JAHTLZ010000129.1, from coordinate 83,702,213 downwards.
AAAGAAAAGAAAAGAAAACCCGGTAATGCTCCCTTAAGCAAGGTTTTTAAGACTTACCGGAGAGGTAGGGAATTTTTTTGCCTCGCTTTGAAAATCCAGATTTTAAGGAGGCAGATGCCGTGGGACCACACAGATGATCCAGGTTTCTTTTTCTTTCTTTTTTCAGAGAACAGTGGTCCAAGCACTGGTGATCTTGAGGCTGGACTACTGTAACGCCCTCTACATGGGGTTGCCCTTGACTCTTCTCCGGCGTCTGCAGCGGGTACAGAATGCGGCGGCTAGGATGATGGCTGGTGTGCGTCGTCATGAACACATCACACCAGTCCTGGCCCGCCTGCATTGGTTGCCCGTTGCAGCCCGGATTAGATTCAAGGTCCTGGTTTTAGTTTATAAAACCCTCCATAGCTTGGGACCGGACTACCTGGCAGAGCGTATCGCTCAGCAATCCACCTCGGCCCGTCCCATTCGGCAGGCGTGAGCGCACTTGCTGCGGGTCGCCACCGTCCGAGAAGCCCGGAAGACAAGTACTCGGACCCGGGCATTCTCGGTGGCGGCCCCTAGCCTTTGGAATTCCATCCCTACCGAAGTGCGCTCTGCAGAGTCCCTGCTGGCCTTCCGGAAGGCTTTAAAAACCTACCTTTTCCAAGAGGCCTTTGGCGATTCTTATTCTTAGTTTTTTTTTCCTTTTCTCTTCTCCGCCATCATACGCTTTAGTTGATGAGGTGCCACTAGGTTTTACTGTTCTTAAATTTATTGTTGTAATTTTATTTGTTTATCCTTGTACTTGTGTGGCTAACATAGCCCTTGTAAGCCGCTTAGAGTCCGTTTGAAGATAAGCGGGATATAAATGCAATAAATAAATAAATAAATAAATAAATAAATAAATAAATAAATAAATAAATAAATAGCACCAACCGGCTGTTCCTGGGGCTGATCGGCACTGTTTTTTTTAAATTTCTCTGCACCATTGGAGTAACAGGAAGCTCTATCGGGTCCTACAAGCATTAATTTCCCCCAGCCAAGTGGTCCATTCCTTTAAATGCTAGCACCACCTGCTGGCCAAGGGGGCTGAACTGCACTTTAAAATAAAATAAAACAGCTTTGGACGTGGGAACTCCTGTCCCACATATTAAATCACGTGATGGGATGAAGAGGAAAAGCCGGACCTTCAGAAGATCAGGTTCAAAACCCAGGTGTGACCACGGCCCATTTTGAAGGTCAATTACATAGATGTAAATTTTACAAATCCCTCAGAAAGGTAAAGGACCTTCAACTATGTGGGCTGGAAGTGAAAGGAGTCCAATAAAATCTTGGGGACATAAGAGCCCACCCTGGCTGTAAATCAGTGCTATCACTTAAGTACCATAGTATGGTTAATGGTATGGATTTTAGGACCTGTACAAAGGGCTCCAAGTTGCCTTGCCACTGCCTAGTCTCTTGTGACAAGGCTAACAAGTTTTATTTGGTGTGCATTTTCATAGACTTTGTCCTTCTTCTTGAGATCCATCAAACCTTTGGTTGCTAGAATAAGTTTTTTTCTCTCTCTTTTTGGCTGCCAAAGTTAACCCATGGTAAATCTCTGAATTTTGTATCTCTTCACAACCCATAAACCTTCACCGCCAGATCATCTCATGTTCTCTGCTTTTCAGTGGATTTGTTCCCTTATGCGCTTGGGCAGGTAAGAGTTCAACGCTAGAATGCCCTGCAAATGCCCTGCAAGTCATGATCCTCTGGCCTGTTTAGCCAACGTGTGAGCAAACTGAACAAAACATTAAATTCTGCACCCAGACAATCCAAATGCTTTACCAAGAAAGAACAGTACCCTGTGACCTCTATACATTATGTAAATTGAGAAAATTTACATAATTTCCTCTTTGTTTTGCATAATGTATCTGCTGTTTCTGTAATTTTGCATAATTTAGTTTGGTTTTGCTAATCAAAGGGAATATCTATGTAGCATACTGCTGCAGCTATGGTCCATATGCTTCCTCATGTTCCCATGTCCCTATCCATGCTGTGGGCATTGAAACCATGGCAGCATTTACTTACTCTCTATAAATGCTGCATGTGAAGGGGGGCACTTCTGGGAGAGGAGTAATAGATGGGAAGGATTAAACCTTAATTAAACTTTCGTTGTCCACATGTTATGGTCCTGATCCATATGAGGTGGCTCACATACAAACATATAGGGAACTGCATAACTGGAAGTTTAATACAGTGGTACCTACACTTAAGGGTGGCTCTGCTTAAGAGCAGTTCAACTTAAGAGCGGACAACAGCTGGCGTTTTAACTGCCACCTTACAAATTTTAGATCCAGTCTGCTCTACTTACAATTTTTTTAAAAACTATTTTATTTATTTTTTCAAATTTTTTTTAGATACGGTACCATGACTTAAGAGTTGTTTGACTTAAGAGCATGCATTCGGAATGGATTACATTTGTAAGTAGAGGTACCACTGTATATACTTCTCCCTTGAATTGCATGTATCCAAGCAGCATGGCAAGCAAGCAAGCAAACAAACAAACATTTCAATACATATTTCAATAAATAGTGGTATTTGTTTCCAGGAAGCGGCCTGAGAAAGGTGGGTCTTGGATTTATGATCAGTGATACTGGCTGAGGGCTGCCTGCTTGGAATAATTCAGCAATGTTCAAGGAGACATGAAGTGACAGCATTTCACCGTGCCAGTAAAATTCATTCCTGTCACTTCTCATTTCCATCTCCTTGTTTGGTAAGTCCTAGAATTGTAGGCAGAGTCATTTTCTTTAGGTGCTGTTATAACCTCAGCTGTAGTTAAGACCTCTGTGGATCTTCTGATTTCTAGAAACCAGTGTTAATCATAAATCGAGGTTTGCTGAGAAAGAAAACTCCTTGTCCTTATCTAGGATTGATGAGTATGTTCCCTGTGGGGATGCCACTAACCCTATCAAGCTACGTATTTGCAGTACCTTGAAAACAATGTTGTCTACAGGCCAATTCATCTCATAGGCTGAATGATGTCCTGGTGGCTTGGAAGGTCCTACCATGGCATCTCTGTTTCATCTTGCTACCCTGTTTCTCCTTGTGCTGGGGTCTTCCTCTGTCCTACTCTTAAATCTGCCAGTTAACAATTAACCCAAATGTTAATAGATACTGCTTGCTGACTTCTGCAGTACGCAGTCTCTATGTTGTCGTGTTAAGGAAGCTGTCCTCCATTGAAGCTAAAAATGCATGTCTGTTCTGACAATGAGATGTCAGATTGCCACCTGCCTCTTTCATTGCTTGACATGTAACAATTCAGAATTTTCCATCAATAGCTCCTCTTTCCAAGTCAGTGCTATAACTATAATACTTCCTGATGTGCAGGACGGTGGCAGGATGAGAGTCCTTTGATGCTTGTAGAGATCTCAAAGCTTTTGATGTCACTGACTTGTTCACTATGATCATTATTGGCAGGAGCAAGGAAGAGTTCTATCCATCTTGATTGCTCATATACAGTATTATAGCTTAGTCCAAGCTATAGAGTGGTTGGTCATTGCTTTGAATCACAGTCACAAACCTATTCGTAAGTCAAGGGCTGCTAATAATTAGCTGTTAAAACGTGTTCTTGTATAATCGTGCTTAAAAGTCAAGTGGAGTGAATGACCTTTTGGTATCAACCTGTAACAGGTACAGGACATTTTAGTAGATCAAGTCTTTATCAGTTACAACTCATCAAAATGAATTCAGGCCTCCAGCATCAGAAATGTGAAAGAATTCCATTTTCATGCTATTGCCATGCATGTTGGGGGAAGAGTGTCAAGCAAACCAGACACAAAAACCCTTGATTTCCGAAGGGCAAACTTCCCTCAGATGAGGAAACTAGTTAGAAAGAAATTGAAAGGGAAGGTTAAAAGAATCCAATCTCTACAGAGTGCATGGAGCCTGTTTAAAACAATGGTAATAGAGGCCCAGCACAAGTGCATACCACAAAGATAGAAGAGCTCATCAAAGTCCAAGAGGGTGCCGGCATGGTTAACGAGTGGAGTTAGAGAGGCTCTAAAGCGCAAGGAGAGGTCTTTCTGTAAATGGAAATCCTCCCCAAATGAGGAAAATAAAAAGGAACACAAACTCTGGCAAAAGAAATATAAGCAGATGATAAGAGAGGCAAAGAAAGACTTTGAGGAACGCATGGCTAGCAATATAAAGGGAAATAATAAAAGCTTCTTTAAATATGTTAGAAGTAGAAAACCTGCCAGAGAACCAGTTGGCCCTCTGGATGGTGAGGGAGGACAAGGGGAGGTTAAGGAGGACTTGGAAATTACAGAGAAACTAAATGAGTTCTTTGCATCTGTCTTCACGACAGAAGACCTTGGGCAGATTCCGCTGTCTAAAGGGCCCTTCTTGACTAAAGAATTAAATCAAATACAGGTTAAAAGAGAGGATGTTTTAGGACTAATTGACAAATTAAAGATCAACAAGTCACCAGGCCCAGATGGCATCCATCCAAGGGTTATTAGGGAACTGAGAAATGAAATTGCAGATATCTTAACAGTAATATGCAACCTGTCTCTTAAAACGACCACAGTGCCGGAGGACTGGAGGATAGCGAATGTCACACCAATTTTTAAAAAGGAAGGAGGGGGGACCCTGGAAATTACAGGCCTGTTAGCCTTACGTCTGTCCCAGGGAAACTGGTGGAAAGCCTCATCCAAGAGAAAATCTTAAAACATATAGAAGAACAAACCTTGCTGAGAGAAAATCAGCATGGCTTCTGTAAGGGTAAGTCTTGCTTGACAAACCTTTTAGAATTCTTTGAAAAGGTCAACAGGCATGTGAATTTGGGTGAACCAGTGGATATTGTCTATCTGGATTTTCAGAAGGTTTTTGACACCGTCCCCCACCAAAGGCTGCTGAGAAAATTGCACAGCCAGGGGATAAGAGGGCAGGTCCTCTTCTGGATTGAGAACTGGTTGAGATCCAGGAAACAAAGAGTAGGTGTCAATGGGAAATTTTCACAATGGAGAGAGGTGAAAAGCGGTGTGCCCCAGGGATCTGCCCTGGGACTGGTGCTTTTCAATCTATTCATAAATGACCTGGAGACAGGGATAAGCAGTGAGGTGGCCAAGTTTGCGGATGACATGAAACTTTTTCGTGTGGTAAAAACCAGAGAAGATTGTGAAGAGCTCCAGAAGGATCTCTCCAAACTGGGGGAATGGGCTGCCAAATGGCAAATGCATTTCAATATAGCCAAATGTAAAGTAATGCATATTGGGGCAAAAATAATCCAAACTTTATCTATCAACTCATGGGCTCTGAGCTATCTGTGACGGATCAGGAAAGAGATCTTGGTGTGTTGGTGGACAGCTCCATGAAGGTGCCTACCCAAGGTGTGGCAGCGGTGAAGAAGACCAATTCTATGCTAGGGGTTATCAAAAAGGGGATTGAAAATAAAACAGCCAACATTATAATGCCATTATACAAAACGATAGTAAGGCCCCACCTGGAGTATTGTTTACAATTCTGGTCTCCATCACAGGTTATAAACCATGAGGGAGATGTATCATCTCCAAGCTTAAAACTGAGGTACCTCAAAGACCAGATGCAGGGGAGTGGTATCAGGAGGCAGATATCTAGTCTCATGCACTCTCAGACGCATCTGGTGGGGCTTCTGTGAGATAACAGGAAGCTGGACTAGATGGGCCTTTGGCCCGATCCAGCATGGCTCTTCTTTTGTTCTTATGTTCTTGTGTACAAAAGAACATGAGTCCCTGTATTTGATTTAACCTTCTTTGGTGCTGCATAAGTCTCTTGTGTGTGTGTGCGTGTGTGTGGGTGGGGGGAAGCTGATTTTTGTTGCAGAAGTGCCATTTGTGGAATGGGAAATGTTTATGAAAAATCTCTACCTTCCTCTTTTTGTACACATTTTTAGAATTGTTTATAGGTATCATTCACTGGCTACTGTGGGTGCCATTGTTTCACCACAAATTCTTCTTTAACACATGATCCCAGCCAATCAGGAATCATAATTGTCTAACGGTCCACCTAATTAGCCTATTCAGACCAGGGTGGCATGAAACCAAGGTGAACTATAATTTGAAAACCTCACACTAACTTTTCATACATTGACAAAGCTATTTGGATGGTAGTGAAACATTTTGATCTCACAAGAAAAGAAGTTCAGTTGCCCTTACTCAACTTCCACATATATTGTCTGAAACAAAGAAGAATACAGAAACAGAAAACAGTGTTAGAAAATAGTTAATCTGAACCCTTGAAAGGGGAGAGAAGGCTAGATTCTCCTCAGTCTGTTTTTATTATCTCTCTGTGTGGACAGCAAGAGTTGAAGGAGAGACAGTCTCTCTCCCTATAAGTGGTGTCTCTCCATATAATTAACGGAGAGGCCCTGAAAAACTAAGGCATCTAGTTCAGTGTAAATGCTCTATTTGTAAACAAAACACCTGTCTTTAGAAAGGGAAAGAAGGTCTAAATCTTTTTCTTCACACGTTTAGATTGCTTTTTCTCTGAACAGTGAACACCAAAATAGGACTGATGTTTTCCATTCTGCACACAGAAGTCAATCAGACTGACTCCAGAATGATAGTTTGACACTGATTTAGCATTCTTCAAAGGAATGCAGTCTAGCTCTATATCCCTGCCTTGCAGATATCTGTAACCTATCTTCTAATCCTAGTCGGTTTCATCACAGGAAAAAAATTCCATCTCCATCATTTCTGGAAACTATTCCAGATGTAGAGTGTGTGCTTCTAGGAGGTGAACACATTCTGGAGAAGATTTAAAGCACTTTATTTTTGTTTCATGTGTGTTGAATTGGACCTCTACTTGTTCTATGAATTTCTTGGAAACAAGTGAATTCCTTAGTATATAGAGTTAACCTCCTGTCAGTCAAGGAGAACACACAGTTAAAATAATGTAATCTTTTAAGATGGATACAAACTTTATATAATGGACTATGGGAATGAATTAAAATAGTGATAGAAGTAAGGTTATTGATGTGCGTAAGACTTAAACAATGGTATATGATGGTATAATGGATTAGATTACAGGTTTTGTACACTGGGCATAACTATCAGGGGTACTGATTACCTTTACTGTACTTGTAAATATTGTATAAATATAAATAAATATAAATAGAGATGGGCATGAAAGGAATTTTTAAATGTCATTTTCCATTTTTTTTGCTTTGTTTTGGGACAAAACAAAAACTGAAATGATTTTTAAAGAAAAATGAAACAAAGTGGAAATTTTCTGTTCATTCTGTTTTGTTTTTTGTTAGGTTTCCTATAGGAATGCATTGAGCAATGCATTCCTATGATAAACTGCTTTAAACTACCTGTACCTTTCCCCCCATTGGGTGCGTGGGGGGAAAGGCGCAGGTCATTTAAAATGTCTTGGAGCCACCGAGGCTGCCTCAGTGGCTCAAAGACATTTAAAAAACCCCACACTTCCCCCCTCCAATTGGGCATGTTGGGAGGAAAAGGCACAGACACAGTGTTAAAAACGAAAAATAAGACAAAATGAAAAATGAAATGATATTAAATTCATTTCAAACGAAATGAAACAAAATGGAGCCCAACAAAACAAAAACAAAACGAAACACAATTTTTGCATTTTATGCCCATCTCTAACTATAAATAAAGATTGAGGTGTGGGGAATTCTCCCTTACCAGACAAAAGTGAGAAAATCAGGTTTCCACTGGGGCATTTTAAAGTTCTTAAACCTCAAAGGGAAAGGATCTTACATGCAGTTTCACAACCATGTTTGACAGAGTAGACCCAGTTAGCATGTTGCTAGAAGCAGAGTTCCTTTAAGAAATAAAATACAGTACTACATCTTAGACCTGTGCAGCTTTGTGTTCTTGAACTACATCTCCCAGGTGTCACTGACCAACATAGCGGAAAATGTTTACAAGAGATTTCTGAAGGAGATTTAAAACACACACAAATGTGATCATCTTTACCAGTGGCCAAAATCCTGTTGCTTAGTATAGTGAATTGTCCTACAATAGACCCATCAATCAATGGGGATTTAGTGAAAAAATTCCTCTACAGGTTTTATTGATTCAAACTGGTCTGATCTAATTGCGACTAACTTTAGCACAGTGGTGGGGAACCATCAGCTTCAGATGTTTTGGACTACAACTCCCAGAATTCCCAGGAGTTGTGGTCAAAAACATCTGGAGGGTCAAAGGTTCTCCATCCTTGCTTTAACATAATATGACAAGTTACAGTTAGAATATTCCTATTATACTCTGTTGAATAAATGGAATTTATAGAGGAGTTAACTCACCAAATACTCACTGATTCAGCAGACCCACTCTATTATATAAATAAATATTGTAATTTACGATGCTAAACTACAGAATTTGGGCCAGTGATTAAGCAAAGAGACTCCAGGACCTAAATTAAATTGCCTTTATTCAATTTCCCAAGAATTAGCACACCTATTCTAGTTCTGTAATGTTTTGGTCTCATTCAGGGAAAGTAAAAGTGAAGATATATTCTTGAAAGCTTTCATGGCCAGGATCTGGTAGTTGTGAGTTTTCTAGAACATGGCCAAACAGCCCAAAAAAATCACAACTGTAAAAGCGAAGCTTGGTTAAAGTGGGTCTTCTTCTGGGGCATTAAATGAGCTTTATACATATATACTGATAGATTGCTTTGTAGCCTTTCTACCCTGCCTTTCCTCCAGTGAGTTTAAAGCAGCTTTTGTTGCTCTCCTCCTTTCCTTTTAAGCCTTATTAAGACTATGTTGTGAGGTAAGCCAGTCTGAGAGAGTGTGACTGCTCCTGGGTGACGCAGTGAATTTCATGGGTTATGAATAGAGGTGGGCACAAAACAGAAAACCGATGGTTCAGGTTCTTCTGTTTTGGGCCCACCCTTGGTTTAGTTTGGTTAGGGTTTGTACAAATTAAAAAAATTCATACGAACCCGAACTGAGCCAAACCGGTGAGGGTCTGATTTACCAGCAGCAGCACAGCAGCAATGGCAGCAGCGATCCTGGCTGTGGCGATGGCGGCAGGGATCCTGGCTGCTGTTGCTGCGGTGGCAGGGGCTTTTGGAGGTGCTGGCTTGGAGCCAGTGCCTTTCTTTTTTTGAATGCTGACCACGTGGCCCCAGGGGCCAGGTCGGTGCTTGTTTTATTTTATTTATTTATTTGTTTGTTTTAGAGCACCGGCCATGCACTCCTTTTTTGTTTGTTTGTTTTTAAAGCACTGACCGTCAGCACTCCTTTTATTTTATTTTATTTTATTGGTTTTAAATGCCCCCAGCTAGGGGCCAGTGCTTCATTTTTTTTGAGCGCCGACCTCATGGCCCCAGGGGCTGGGTTGATGCTCCTTTTTATTTTTATTTTCATTTTATTTTTTGTTTTAAAAGTGCCAACCGCGCAGCTCCTGGGGCTGGGTCAGGGCTCCTTTTCTTTTTCTGATCCCCCCCCCCCGATTTTAGAGTGCTGACCACACAGCCCCTGGGGCTGGGTCAGGGCACCTTTTTTTGGATTTTATTTTATTTTATTTTATTTTTATTTTGTTTTTAAAAGTCCCCAGCTGGGGGCTTTTTGAGGTGCTGGCTTGGGGCCAGCTCCTCTACACGCCTACCTTCCCCCGCTGAGTTCCAGGACCAGGAGGGCTGCGGTGAGGACAAGGTGGGGGGGGGGTTAACAAAAAAACCGAAGCGAACGAAACAGAAATTTCCATTTCATTTGTTTCATTTTTCTTTGATGGGTTGGTTCGTTATTTGCTTCATTAGCTAACGAAATGAATAATGAATAACGAAATGAATTAAAAGTTCATTTCGAGCCCATCTCTAGTTATGAAGATTTGCAGCTGGAACTTCATAGCCCAAGCCCAGCAGTTCAGTCATTGCACCACATCTGGGATATTCATACCAAAAGTAGATTGGAAGTCTCTTCCCTTGCCCAGCGAGTCGGTTTATTTATTTATTTATTTATTTATTTATTTATTTATTTATTTATTTATTTTTGCGTTTATATACCACTCCCATTTCCCAAAGGAACTTCCTTACCTCCTTTCCTGCCTCCTTCATTGACTACACAGCAAGCCATTAAAAATAAATAAATTAGACCCACTAATGGATCTATTTATATATATGCTCCATTATTTATATATGGTACATGCTTCTCCCAAAACTAAGAGGCGTTTTCAAAAAGTTATAAAAGTGGTATGGGATTAGTGCTGGGATGTCATTATTGATGTAAAAAGTTCTAGCACATAGGTACTCACCTTGTCCAGCTTTTCTTCAAATCCTAGGGAGCCATAACAACCCTCTGAAGACTAGGTTATTTTCCCAATAGCCTATTGACAATAACAAAATGTTTTCACCCCATGCAGGATAAACTGTACCTGTGTGTTAGGCTCTGAAGGTAAATTTCTGTATTACTGTGACGGCTGACTTAGGCTGTAGCCAGCTACCTTTTCCATACTGCAATGCACTTTTTTTTTTTTTTTGGCTCACTCACATCTTCTGGAGTGTACCACCAAATATGGGACTATAGTCAAAAGTAAGATTTGTGTGTCCACTACATATTTTCACTGTTTTATGGACATTCTGATGTCGTATATGTTATCCCAGTCCAAAGATATACAGACGGATGCTTCCTTCTCAGTCTGCTTGAGGACGAAGAACACTGGATAAGACATTATCCGTGTAGTCTTTGACATGCCTTAGAATTCTTACTTGATTGATCTCAGATTTCATGCCCTTGTCTGTTATTTTGATGGAGAAATGGAAACCTCAAAGGCAGCATTTTAGCATTCCCAGCCGACCATTATCAGCTCCACCATCTCCATCACATCTTCTTACAATGTTTCATTCTCATTCTTAAAGAGCACAAGGGGCTCATCCCAGCCCCCTCCCATTCTCCTCCCACTCCAGTGTTTTATGCTTGTTGTTCTTTAAATTCACTCCCAGGGTGTCCACATCCTGTCTCTTCAATTATTAACTGGTGGGCACTGAATTAATTTTGCTGACAGATAGAGCTAGAGGTTCCCAATGAAAGCAATACAGTGTGAAGACAAGGAAGATGTTGAGTGTCTAATTCTTTCTACCACTAACCTTAAAAGATGCAATACTGAGACAAGGATGATCTATCTAAGAATCTTGAGGCAGGATGTTGCTTAGCATGTAGCACATGGAACCTGTAGGGTTTTTGGTGTTGTGCAAGAGTGGTACAGATGATTATTGTTATTACTCAATTGTTTGTTTTTTAATTAATTACAATGGTACCTTGTATAAAGGAATTAATTTGTTCCAAATGAAATTATGTTAAGCACATTTTCCGTTATACAAACTTCCTATAGGAATGCATTGAAAACAGAGTAATCCCTAATCGCGACCATTTTTATGTTGCATGGATTCACCCCATAGGCGATTCTGTTAAGCAAATTTCCCCTGTCTCCGGAATGTTTTATGTTGTACAGATTTTATGTTATACAAACCATTTGTTATAGGAGGGTCCATTGTACATTTAGTTTTGGTTTTCTTCCAGAGAGCTCAAGGCTCTCCTGCTCCTGATTTTATCCTTACAACAGCCTTGTGAAGTAGGTCAGATTGCGAAAAGGAATCATTGCCCAAGTTTCATCACCCAATGAGTGTCATAGGTCGGTGGATATTCAAGGACTGGAAGATCATACCTAGTGTAAATATGTGCCCTATTTTACCAGGCTTGGCCCACTTCAGGACTCATTAAAAGATAAAGAACCACGGGGACTGAGGGCAGGGGCCCTGAAATTGTCCCTTAGCAGCTCTTGGACTAAACATTGAGCAGGTCACATGTCACCACTTTGAGATAGACACTGATTTTTAAGGAAATTCAAAAAATAATAGGGGAAAGGGTTCAAAGTCCCCTGAGACTGTATTGTTGAACATGATTGGGAAAAAGTAATTGAAGAAAAATTGTGATGGTGGCAAGAATAATGTTTGCTAAAAACTGGAAATTTAATAACCAGATAACATTGGAGGAATGGTACAGGGGGTTATGGAATATGGCTATTAACAATAAACTAACTTTTGCAGTTAAAATTAGGAAAGGATTGGAAAAAAGCAATAATTTATATTTAATATGGGACACATTGTTGGTATATGTATTTCAGAAAAGGAAAAGGGTACATACTGGGAGAAGATTCAATGTGTTTTTGGAGAGAAATGGTAAGATTGATATCTTAAGGATTTTAAGCATGGAATAAGACCCAAGTGGGAAGTGGGTTGCACCAGGTTAATTTTGCTATTTGTTTAATCCTGTGCTTATGTTATTTTTTAATAATAAAAAATTGGGCACATAATAAAATACCAAGCCCCCCCCCCCCCCCAAAAAAAACAAACGATGAGCCCAGCTGGTTTGTGAATCTCTCTCTCTCTCTCTGTGTGTGTGTGTGACTGCATTTCTGAGCCTCCATCCAATCAATGTACTTTGCACGATGCTTTCATTGAAAATATCCAGGAATATATTGATGAATTTTCTTTACAGTTTTCTGATGAAAACATGCAGCTTGGTGGTGGAGGGCTACTGTCCCCTCCCCTACCATGTGTGTACTGTATACTCCTGGGAGATAGCAAAACATGGGGAGAGAGAGAGAGAGAGAGAGAGAGAGAGAGAGAGAGAGAGAGAACATATTTTGTAGAAGTAAGAAGGGAGTTGAGCTGTGTGACCAGCAAAACAAATGCACCTAGCTTAGTTTTACAGATTTTGTGTTGATGTTAGACTTGCCTGTTTTGAAGAACTGACAAAGAATTTGCTAAAATTCTTTGCACTATGGAGCAGTTTATAAGTTTAATGAATGAATGATTGAATGAATGAATGATTGAATGAATGAATATACTTGCTATGTTGAACTCAGAATCTGCCAAGTATCTGAAATTTCTTTCCTTCATTCTTTTATTTAAAACTATATTTAGAGAGCCTAAGGTGGCATACTAGCTAAATGAAAACAGTACAAATCAATACGTTTTCATGATTTTATGGAGCGATGGAAGCTCATGAACCTTAGACCTCACCCCTGAGAATTTATTTGAGATGTTCTCCTTTGAACATGTTTTGAAATTAAAGCAATTTCTTTTCTATAAAAATGAATATGAATGGGCAGGAAAATGTGGAGGAAATTTGCAACACTATGTCATGCATTATTCACTGGAATTTTATCTTGTTTTATTATTGCATTTTGTTTGATGATATTGTAAGCTGTCTAAGCTGGGTGGTTTTCCTCAAAAGGAAGAAGAAACATTTAAAAATTAATAAAATAAATATTCTGCATTCATGATATTCTAATAAATATTCTGCATCGCCAACTAAAGATTTACTAGAACTAGGGCTTGGAAAGAGAGTTTGGAAAACAGGGAATCCGTGGCTTCTGTTGTACTGAAAACAGTTTTCTGTTCGAAGAGCTTAGGTAAAAACCCATCAGAAGTTAAGGCCCTTGAAACTGTCCATCAACAGTTAGTTCCTGGACAGCTGATTAAGCAGGAACACACAACTGGTCAACTGGTCATCACAGTTTCCCCACTGTTAGTTAGAAGCATTGTATTTCTGTTTCAGTTACAGTTCTCAATCTGCATCTGTACATCTAAATCAGCACATGAACCTATTATGCAAATCTCTGTCTTCTTTTGTTCTCTCCTTGGCTAATCCATTTTCTAATTTTATACAATGTAAATCCTATTTAATGCATTTTCTAATTTTACACTACGTAAACCCTATGGAAGCCCTGTTGGGGCGTCCAGTAAATGTGTGTGCAATAAATAAATCTGTGCATGGAGAGCTAAATGCAAAGAGACCTCTTAATGTGTGGAGCATGTTTATGCAACTAGGAACCTTGATTTTTCCAGGTTCCCAGTTAAGACTGCATAATGGCTGACCTCTTAATAGCTGGTTCTCCAAATGTGGTGTGTGTATAGGGAGGGTGAATGGGCTAGTGTGCTCCTTCTCACATGTATCCTGAATATCCAAATAGAGTAACTAGAAGTGGCTCTCCAATACGCTGTCAAATATATGCTTCTGTACTAGGGATGGGCATTTCGTTTCAGAACCAGTGGGTTACACAAGCCCAGGTGGTCCTCGGAAGCAGCTGATACATGCAGATCTAATTGCTTTACCTTTCTCTGTTTTGCGCTGGGTTAAAATCCAACAAGGAAGCACGCTGCGATGCCATATTTCCTGCTTCATGCTGCTGGCCAATCAGAGAGGGAGGCGGGATGATGCATGTCCCTGCACAGCTCCTGATTGGCCAGCATCACAGATCTAGCACAGATGACATCGAAGCATGCTTCCTCATTGAATTTTAACCCTGTGCAAGACAGAGAAACGTAGAGCAAGTGGATATCTGTTTATCAGCCGGTTCCGAGGACCACCTGGGCTTGCGTGGTTCATTTTGTAACCTACTGCTTCCAAAACAAAATGCCCATCCCTATTCTGTACTGGAAGGACCAACAGTCAGATTCAGTACAAAGCAGGGTCGCATATGAATATTTACACACTCCTAAAGCAAGGTATACTATCCTTACTTAAAGGCTGGTAGTTAATCCACAAGGCATTCGGAGTTTCAGAGATAAAATATGCTGAAAACAAAGTCATCACATGCATGCATGCTACCATAGCTATAAACACGCTACAGGGTTTCTCTCTTTAATTTTCAGTTCAGTCAAAGCTGCCGGGTTGAGCCCCTCTGAAAATGAGGCCAACAGTGACTTCAAAACATGTTTCAACACTACCAAGTACCTTTTATCCTTTAAATATCCAAATGGCCACTTTTGCAGGCCTGTAGCCTTGGCTCCAACTTCACTTATTTTGCTCTCTTTCATCCCAGCTGCAGCTCTTCAGGATTTATCTCTATGGTTAACTTCCCCTTTCATAATATTAGCACAGTTGAAGCACTTGCTTTTCCTGTTGCAGGCAGTGATTATATAGCAAATTAACCACAAGCTGTTCAGTCCAAGTCCAGCAGTTGGAAAGATGCTCTTCTGAGTAATGGCTTGTGCAGTTGATGCTTTCATCTATAATTTGCATGTGTAATAAATGCAGAAATTAAAAAGGGAGAAAACCCATATTCCTGAATGGATGTATATATCCAAGAATGGACTTGAATGGAAAAAGTAGTCAGGCAATGAAGGAGGAACCAAGACCTCAGATGTCAAACAGATGACATGTGGTCAGTCTCATTTTGTTTTTGTGCCCGTTTTCATCCCCCGTGGTTCTTTATTTGGGGGGGGGTAGACATGGTGAGGAGATGCGGTTGTACATACCAGCCTTCAAGACTGGGCATCCTGAGTACTGTAGTTCCATAAATACATAACTTTCCCATTTTGACACCCAAGAGCTCCTCTTCCCATGTCCTGATTTTTCTGCCTTGTGGAAGGAGTTCTGAAGGAGAATTTTAATAGGAGCTTTTCAAGTTTTATGCCATTCTATTGTAAGTCATTATATGATTTCTTTCCCATCCAAAATGATGCAAAAGTAAGAAATATATGCCACTAGTTATCTTTGAAAATGCTATAATAGGTAACAATAATTGTTGGACTACTACTGGTGATCCATGAATGTCCAAGAGAAATTGCGTATATTGCAGTGGTGAACTATTAAGTAACAAGGTATTGGTTATGTTCCTGGTTGTATACTTGGTTGTGTCGCCGGCATATGACACAGAATGTGACTGGTATCTCACTAATTAGTGCCACTGTGGCTTAATGTGGTTTCACTTATATCCATCTCAATTGCTAAGTCTGGCCTACACATTATTTTCCAAATGCAAAACTTAGTAAGATGAAAGAAGTGTCGTATTTTTCTGCCTATGTAAGATGTCACCATATATAAGACGACCCCCACTTTTCCAACGCAAAAATATAGATTCGCAACCACATGGTTCTCTCCTTGGTTTACTTCCATGTATAAGACAACCTCCAATTTTTAGTCTAACAGATTTAGAAAAAAAATATAGTTGTATACAAAGGAAAATGCTGTATTTTGAAAAATGACATTTGATGCATACACTTGAACATAAACAGAAACTTGGGCGTTCTCTTTAAAGAGAGTTAATTCTCTTTCTGTGTACGTTTCTAGTGCCATTCAAGTGAATAAGAGAATAGAAGGAAACCCTTTTGAATGTATTTTCCTTAATATGATGGAAGGGGCGGGGACTCTCTCTCTCTCTCTCTCTCTGTGGGGGCTAAGGTAAGCTCAGTGTTCCATTCTCATGTTATCTGGAAATGCTACAGACGCATTGATGGGCACGAAATGTGAAAATGGTGTTTTGTTTCATATTTTGTTTCATTTGTTTTTGTTTTGTTTCATTCTGTTTGAATTTTTTTTAAAAAAAAACATTTTGTCTTTCATTCATTTCATGTTTTTGTTTTTATCTATTTTTGACACTACTCAAGTGGTGTGTGGGCCCCTGCCGGCTGCTCCCCCAAGCATCAATCAGCTGGCACACAGGTGGTGGAAAAAAGTTTTAAAAGTCCACACTTTCCCCCACCTGATCGGGCGCATTGGGGGTAATGGCGTGGGCTTTTAAAACATTTTTTATTTTTGCTGCCGAAGCAAGCACTGATCAGCTAGCACATGGGGGCAGCAAAAAAAAAAAAGTTTAAAAAGCCTGCACTCCCCCCCCCATGCCTGATCGGGTGGGGGAAAGCGCGGGCTTTTAAAACTTTTTTCCGCCACCGAAGCCCTGCACACCAGCTGGTTGGCACTTGCTTTGGTGACATAAAAAGTTTTAAAAGCCCACGCTCCCCCCAAAAAGGTGTGTTGGGGAGAATGATGCGGGCTTTTAAAACTTTTTTTTTTTTTTGCTACTGAAGCAAGCACTGATCAGCTGGTGCACAGGGCTTCGGCAGCAGTAAATGTTTTAAAAGCCTGTGCCATTCCCCCACCCGGTTGGGTGCGTTTTGGGGGAGGGAATGGTGCGGGCTATTTAATGCAGTTTCCCATAGGAATGCATTGCTTCAATGCATTCCTATGGGGAAATGACAAACGAAACAGAACAAACCGAAAAAAATTGTTTTGTTTTGTTTTGTTTTGTTATTCCTTAAAGGGGCAGTTTATTTTTGTTTCATTAGGGAACAAAACAAAAAATGAAAAGAAAAATTCATTTTGTGCCCATCTCTATTACAGACATTTATAGGTCCATTGCTGAGGAATGCATTGGCATTATAAGCACATTCAGGTATATACATTTACAGTGCCTTTGTACTTCTCACATGAAGGTCTGCAGGACCTCTGGCTGGGATGTAAATATAGGAGGAGGGGGCTTATATGTCTCTACATTCTACTGGGGGCATCCTGGGACCACACAGCTTGCCCAAGTCTACTCAAGCTGGCTCTTCTCCCCAGCGAGGAATTAAACTCCCAACCTCTGGCTCCGAAGCTAGGCACCGAACTCATTGAGCTATCTAGGCAGCTAACTATATTTACAGTGATATTATTCTGGAAGATGTAGGGTTGTGTGTATACCATCTCGTACTTTAATTCCATCCAGATTATTTTCATTACCAATTAGAATTGATTTTTTTCAAGCCAATTAGTAGCTTGTCCAATTTGATTTTCTCTTTAATCACCCAAAACACCAAAATGATATTCAGTGTTTCTAGAGAGCATCATTTCACTCTGAGTAAAACTTCAGGCTTTCTTGCCTTACCTTAGCTTGCTTTGGAAACCGATAAATACTCCAGTGTTTCTTAGAATTCACATAATTTACAAATCTGAAATACATCCCTATCAAAATCTAGGCCTTGCTCAAGTTGAACTTTGTCAAACAGTACAAGTGTTGAAATTCAAGATTCTCAAACTCTTTTAGTGTGTACAAATTTTCCTGTAAAAATCTCTTATCTCATTTTTTATATTGTTCTGAATCTCAACTACATTTTCTTTACCTACTTATTTTGCAACAGATTGCAGGACTTTGCTTTCTTCTCCAAATAAGTTACTACATATTTTCGTGTACATTTCAACATCTGTACCTTTCTCTAGGCATTTTACATTAAAAGTTTACCCACTGCCTGATGATTTGGCATTTTTTTTCATTTGTATCCATTTTAGCTGTTTGTATGCTAAAACACACTCATATCTTTATGCCTACTTTGTTTTTCTGAAGTGTCCTGTAAGCTTTGAAAATGTTTGAATTCTTGAGGAAAAGTGCAATTTGTCTTGCAGTGAGTCACAGGAATAATAGAATCATAGAGTTGGAAGAGACCTCAAGAGCCATCCAGTCCAACCCTCTGCTATGCAGGAACCCCCATCACAGTATTTCTGACAGATGCCAACCAGCCTCTGCTTAAAAACCTCCAAAGAAGGAGACTCCACCACCCTCCGTGGCAGCATATTCCACTGCCAATCAACTCTATCATGAAGTTCTTCCTAATGTTCAAATGGATCTCTTTTCCTGTAGTTTGAAACCATTGCCCTGAGTCCTAGTCTCTCAAATATTTAAACATAGCTATCATATTCCCTCTCAGCCTTCTTTTTGAAAGGCTAAACATTCCCACTTCCCTAAGCCATTCCTCGTAAGACATTTCTTCCAGACCTTCAACCATTCTGGTCGCCCTCCTCTGTACCCGCTCGAGGTTGTCAACATCCTTTTAAAATTGAGGTGTACAGAACTGGACACAGTACTCCAGGTGGGGTCTGACCAGAGCAGAATAGAGTGGTACTATCACTTAGACACTATGGTTCTGTTGATGCAACCAAGAATCTCATTGGCTTTCCTAGCCGCTGCATCACACTGCTGACTCATGTTCAATTTGTGGTCCACCAAAACTCCCAGATCCCTTTCACAGGTACCATTTTCCAGCCAGGTATCTCCCATCCTATATCTGTGCACTTCATCCTTTTTTACCTAGATGCAGCACTCTCTGTTGAAACCCAAGTGTGGAAATCTTTTCATAAAGGCTCTAAGGTTCAACAAAGTTCTTTACACCTTTGCCTGCAAGCTTCATTCGAGTGATTTATTGACAGGTTGAGGTGTAGTAGTACATATCTGTACTTTTATTTGTTTCTGTTTTTTTAAATCCCAGTGACAGAGATTGAGAGTTTTGTGAGTAGGACTGGATTACCAAACAGGCTAACAAGGCCTTGGCTGGGTGCCCACAGTTTTCATAACCTGGTGCTGATGCCAGTGCTGAATTTTCTTCAAATTAAAATATGAGTGATATGCTTTGATTGCTTCTGGCTTTCAACCACATCCCCCTCTTCTGTTACATGCACAGATCATGCCTGAAGCAGATTCATCATAGATGCCATTTCACGTACATCTGCCAAAGTCAATTGGGTGGCCGTGACAGCAGCATAAGACTGTAATGTTCTTATCAAGTTGAGTGGGAGTACTTTAGCCAAGTGTATGTGCACTCTCTCTTTCTTTCACCCACCTGCATGGAGGAGGAGGAGGAGAAGGAGGGTAAAAAGATTGAATCTTCCTGAAGGCTAGTGAGATTCTATAAACATAATCAAAATGTAATAGAAACTTTTTGGAAATGCTGTTAGAAGGAGAAAGCATCAATCTTCACGGAACTCCACTCAACAGGCTTTCTCCAGCTAATCAATCATGGTCAAGACATGGGCCGTCCCATCTGTCTGTGCAAGGGACCAGGAGGAGATTGCGAAGTCCCTGGGCTGAAGCTACCATCTCAATGCAAGGTAATTCATCATGCAGGGAAAAGGGAGGGGATTGGGGGTGAGAGAAAAATAATGTAACACTAATAAACTATTCCACCCCTCCCCCCTACTGCACAATTTTCAGTGAATTTTTAGTAAATGAGCCCAAACTGCAGAGAGAGATAAGGAAGGAGAAGAGTAAGGAGCTGGCTAGATAACAGTTATAAGACACATATCACTAGACAGGGACGAGAGCTGTCATCTGTATACAAGTTTCCTTAGATAGATTAATCCTGCTATGTCATCAGTTCTTAGTCAAGGAACATATGTATACAAAAGAGCTTGTGTCTTTTTGCCACCATCTTTTCGTGGTCAAGAGCTTGGAAATTCAGACATGATTTCTGATGCCGTATTTATTGTGCAAACACCATAGGGCTCTGATTCATTGACAATATATGCGTCTTGTTCCATGCAGGTTTCAGCTTCAGTCAACAACATCTCAAGGCAGGCCTAAGAAAGAATACCACACATTGCCTCATATTGAGATGGTAGCTTCAGTCCAGGGATTTGGCAATCTCTCCCTGATCTCATGCACATATAGATGCAGCGTTAAAACTTGTTGAGTGCAGGTTCCATGCTGAAAGTCAAAATTGATAACATTAGGCTAGATGAGCCAACAGTCTGATTCAGTACAAGAAAGCTTGCGTGTTTCTACAGATCAATGATTTTTAGCAAGGGAGCAAGGGAGCATATGTCCCGAACAATCTACTACCTTTGGTGGTGGAAGGTATTCAATTAAAAGTTCAGAATCACTGCCATAAAGTCAATGTCATCATTATACAGTATTATGATCTGCACATTGCCACAACCCTGACCTTCAATGATGTCTGAAGAGATGCATAAGTTTAAACTGTTCCTTTTTCTTCAGTGAAATAGGCCACTGGCCCAGTTCCAGGGGACAAAATGCCCTGTTACACTTTCCATTTTGGTTTGTTGTTAAAATAGTAGGGATATGTATCCAGGACAATGTTTGAAACTTGACCCCCAGATGTTTTCAGAGGTGTAGTCAGGGTTTTCAGCACTTGGGGACAAGGTCAGATTTCACGCCCCCCCCCCTCAGGACCTTGTGGAAAGGATGCACCCTGCCCTCCAGCCACAGCTCTTGGGAAGAGAAAGTAATGGTAGGGAAGGTAAGGGCTTCTCTGTTTCCTTGATGGAAGGATGCCAACAGCACTCTGGGAGAAGTATAGGTTGCCTCCACTCTGCACTCTACGCCCCACTGCCAGGTGTAGAGGTGGGTGCTTCTTGTCCACACTCTCCCCTCCCCCCTCCCCCCTGTGACAAGCCACTGAATAAAACTTTTGGAAGGGTTACAAGAACCCTCCTCTCCTGGGGTGGGTGGGAGGAAGAAGGGTCAAGTCTAGCAACATGCCGTCTGAGCACCAACCTGCGCAAGTCCAGAAGGGAAGAAAGTAAAAGGTAGATTTTTTACAGATCCTCTACATGGGATCCTATCCAAATCACCAGCAAATCTTGTGTCTTATTAATGTCCAATACTACACAATAATAATCATGGATGGGTCCTCTAGGACATGGCTGTGCAGTGGCGCAAAAAAACTGGATCCAAGGCACAGATCCTCAAGGATCTAACTCATTTTTATCTAGGATCACCTCAAAACCACTCACCCATCCTAGGCCCTATCTATGCACACAGGGTGCATAAGTATTGGGGTAGACCTTGGGAGACCAAGGTTCAAATCCCCGCTTTGCCTTGAAGTAGACAAAATAATCTTGAACAAGTCACACTCATTCACATTATCTAACATGCAGGGGTAATTCCTGTTGAAATCCTTGAAGAAAACATGGAATATACATGTAAGAAGTACAGAAAACTAGTAAAATAAACACTTTTAATATGCTGGTTTTATGTGGTAAATATCAGCTTCAGACTCATAATATATGCTTTCAAATATCACACTAACCTCTTAAAATTGAAAGGAAATGATAAGCGTTTTCAGATGCCTGTGAACCACATAATACTGAAATGGCAGAGTTGTTTCATGAGTTGCATAAAGGAAAACTGTGGATCAAAGACTGGTGACAACATGTCAAAATAAAGACATAAGAAGGATGTGAATAGCCCAGTCTAAATAGTACTGAGTCCTGTTGATTTCAATAGGAGTTATTTGCAAGTACAGATACCATTATGTCCTTACCGACTCTGATAGGAGAGGTGATGTAAACTTGAAAATTCCAAAAATATCATTGGGAATGCATTATAAATGGAGTGAGAGGTTACTGAGACAGGAATTTAGATATATGAGTCATTTTCTTCCATCAGTTTCTTGTTGTGTGCTTGATAAATTCTCCTTTAAATAAAAGATGTAAGGTAAATTAGTGGGAAACAGAGGTGGGTGGGGATGGAAGCATTTCATTTGTTTTTCAATCAGAGTATCTGAAGGAGGAAAGAAATTAGCAAGGTGATCTAAAGGACAGGGTAGCTGATGGGATTCAGCCTGCTTATACAGGAAGAAAACAATAGGACCTGGTTTCATTCTTAAGCCCAGACCTGCGGTGTGGTGCAGGATGGTTTAACAGGATGCTGGAGTCCAATGGTTAGAAATCTAGAAGAATCCACCAAGTCTTAAATAATAGCAGCTGAGTGGAGTTAAATGTATCAAAGCATTTTGTTACAAAAAAGCAAAAGCAAGGGGTTCTGCTTGTATACCGCCCCATACCACTTCAAGTAGTCTCTGGGCGCTTTACAATTTAATTACAGTATGCAGGCTACACATTGCCCCCCCCTGCAAGCTGGGTACTCATTTTACTGACCTCGAAAGGATGGAAGGCTGAGTCAACCGTGAGCCTGCTACCTGGGATTGAACCCCAGGTCGTGAGCACAGCTTTACCTGCAGTAGAGGCATTTAACCACTGTGCCACGGGGCTCTATATAAAGGAAGTTAACGATGTTAACAAATAAGGGCTAAGTGCTTGTCATGCATTCTAGTGTTTTGAACTCTTTGAACAAAAAATACTTTTCTGGATTACAGCTCCTAAAATTTCCGGGTAGCGTCCTGGGAGCTTTCATAGGTGTGCATTGCCCAGAAATAATAACAGAGCCAATTTACCCCCCCCCCCAAGGAATAGGTCAGAATATAAACCTCTCAGCTCCATAAGGAGTAGAAATAAGAGCTACAGTCATATCAGGATTATTTTTTCTGTATCAAATGAAATGGTATGTTTGTGGCAATACGTTGGAGCTAGCTGAAAGATGCTAGTCATGATGAATGGTGGGAAAGTTCAGTAGTTTAGAATTTGATTCTCCACTGTGCCTCCTTGACAGGGGTGGACTTGATCCATAGGTACCCTTCCAGTTCTGTGGCTCTATGATGATGATTTTGATGATGGTGGTTGCCATAGCTTAAATAATTTCACTTACTCCTGTTTAAAGTCCTGGTAGGATTGGGGCCATTAAAAATATTAAAACTGAAGATTCAGAAACTGTTTGCCAATGGCTTGAAAGGTTGCTCCTTACCACCATAAAGACTTCAGGGTTCTGCTTGAGATTTTTACTCTGCAAATCACCCATCATTTCTTAAAAGCCACAACCATTTGTGACTTGTATAGGATCTAGCTATCAGACTTGCTATACATGAATGGTACAACAAATATTTATTTATTTATTTATTTATTTATTTATTTATTTATTTAATACACCAGTATCCCAACGGATTAGTGTTGGGTACTACTCTGAGACATCTGCATCCAAGGAAACCCTCAATGTACAATATGACAAACAAAAGACATCACAACATCAAAAAATGCCCCCAGCACAAACACAAAATCCCCAAGAAATCAAAAACAGCAACAACAAAAATAGTGCAACTATGCATAAACCTAAGTCAAACCAAGAGTGTTGAAGAAATTGCCGTGTTTGGGGGGGGGGGGGACAAATCAGCATAGTAATATGTTACCATAATTTGTGCATTTTGTATAACATTTATACAAAATACATGTTACCATAATTTGTATACAAAATACATGTATACATGTTACCATAATTTGTGCATTTTGTATAACATTGTGCATTTTGTATACATTTTCCATGTATATCCATATACATGGAAATAATAAATACATTGGGAATTCAGAAGGAGAGTTCCTTGATTACTCCCATGGAGAACTGCCATGGATACAAGTAAAAAGTAGACTGCTATCAACACGGTCCTTCTCATTTCTTTGAAAATAGTACCTAGCACTAGCACCTATTTATTTATTTATTTATTTATTTATTTATTTATTTATTTATTTATTTATTTATAAGAGCATTTTTACCCCGCCTTTCTCCTTGGAAAAGGATGCAAGGCAGCTTACAGTAATGAGGAATAATATACAGTCCAGTACAATTAAGACATGTTCAAGTATTTGAGAACAAGGAACCGAGGGACGTCTTACAGCATTAATAGACAAACGTTACATTAAAGCAACATGGTTATAAGTAGTCATAAACACAAAGTCTATGTGAACCCATGGATTCATATAAAATGCACATGATAGTCCATCATTCAGGGAAAGCTTGCCTGAAGAGAAAGGTCTTTGCCTGTTTCCAGAAGGTCAACAGAGATGAGGCAGTCCTGGCCTCTAGTGGGAGGGAGTTCCAGAGTCTGGGCACAGCAGTTGAGAAGGCCCTTTCATAGGTTCCCACGAGATGTACCTGTGAGGGTGGTGGGATGGAGAGAAGGGCCTCTCCTGATGACCTTAACACCAGAGTCGGTTCATACGGTGAGATTCGATCTTTGAGGTAACTAGGACCGAGGTCATATAGTGCTTTGTAGGTCAAGGTCAGCACCTTGAATTGTGCTCGATAGCTGATTGGCAGCCAGTGAAGCTGTTTTAATAGGGGTGTAATGTGATCTCTGTAGCTTGCCCAAGTCAGCAGTCTGGCTGCTGCATTTTGGACCCATTGAAGTTTCCTGAGACTTTTTATCAGTAGCCCTACATAGAGCGCATTACAGTAGTCTAGCCGGGACATTACTAGGGCATGTGTCACCGTGGCCTGAGCTGGTTTCTCAAGAAAGGGGCGTAACTTGAGTACTAGCCTTAATTGTGCAAATGAGCTCCTGGCCACAGCCGTAACCTGGGCATCTAAGCTCAAGGATGAGTCCAAGAGCACCCCAAAACTGCGTACCTGATTTTTCAATTGGAGGGTGACCCCATCCAGTACAGGTTGCATCCCTATCACTTTTTCTCCGTTTCGACTGACCAGGAGCACCTCTGTCTTTTCTGGGTTTAGTGTCATTTTGTTCATCCTCATCCCGTTCATTACACCTATACCTAGCTCCTATAACTTGAGATAATTGTTTTACCACCTCAGTACTCAATCCAGGCTTGCAGGAATGGGTTAGAGAGAAGGCTCCCCCTTTTTGATGGAACACATAGAACAACAGAAGCAGATATTTAATCTGGACCAAGAAATTTACCAGCCTTCCCAGTAACTCTCCAATTTACTGAGAACAGGGAGATGGCACTCCTGAGCCAATTTGCTTTGTGTTATCGAAAGTGCATAATAATTCCTGTTAGTGTGTATAATACTTGGTGCTTTGCAAATTGAGAGGATTATTTTATCTTAACTGCTAGTAGTTCTAGAGGATGTAATTGGAAACAGCATATTCTAACTGAATTCCAGAATTAAATGCATCTTATAAAGAAATGTCATGGCATGCTGGTATAAAGGGTGAAGTGGAAGAATAGCTGCATGCAAGTCTTTTCCTATGAATAGCCCATGTTCCTGGCTGCCTTTTTAAATGCTTCAAACATATCTAACAAAATAGTTTTAGAAAAATCAAAGAGAACTTCAAGATATGGGGATACTGGTACTTAGATGGGCCTGTTGACATATGAGTGGTCATGAGAAAACAGGACCTGGAAATATTTTGCCCTGTTTTTTGGTTCATGGATTCATTGGGTTGAAAGGAAGTGAAAAAAAGGGAAATGTTAGTATTCCGATGTCTGATCATTTGCCCACATCCTCCCAATGTCAGAATACATAACAGCCTGGCCCCTGGTGTACACTAGCAGACTATTTGTCCTCCTAATGCAGCATTTTCATCATCAAAGCTGAGAAACATATTTCAGCCCAAAGGCCATGTTCAAGTTCAGAGACATTTGTAGGGCCCCTTCCTAGTCATTGGTGGGGCCAAAAATGCCAGGCTAGGTCAGCTCTTTTTGTCAGCACCTCAACCTTTAGTGAGGCATTTCACCTTTTAAGGAGGTGTGTGTGTGTGTGTGTGTGTGTGTGTGTGTGTGTGTGTGTGTGTGATAGAATAGCTGAGAAAATGCCAAAGGATGGAGTTACACAAAAGGGATGGTGGCCATCTAGTCTGCTCTAAAAGGTTTGATTGTGACTCCAGAGCAGTTTTGACTGGTGGTTCCAGTTTTACAGATCCACTGCTTCCAACTGTGGTCTTAAGGTTCTACCTATGGTCTGCATTGATATATTAGATTTCTGTTAGAATTCATGCATTAGTCTTTTTCAGACCCAATTGAAACTGAAGCCTTTGGCATGACAAGTGTGTGGCCTGCCACTGAATAATGGTCTGTTCCCTTGGTGTATCTGCTCCAGAACAGACATGAGCAATGTAATCCTGTTGGTTCAAAAGTAAATCCCACTCAGACCATTGGCCTCTATCCTATTTCTATCCACAGCTATGGTAGATTGATTTATCCTAGTAAGCCATAACTGGAGTAGCCCATTGAATTGGTGGAATTAATGAAGGTCCTAATTCAACAAATCCTGACTTATTCAAATGGGCTCACTCTAGTTATGACTTACTATGCTAAGCAGCAAAATTTCAGATCCTGAATCAATTTTTAAATAGCAAGCTAACACACAAGTAAACCTTATTGAATTAATGGTTTTACTTTAATTGGAACAAGTAATAGGACACTGGCTAATGGAGTTTATATCATTGTTGGGACTGCATCTTCAGAGGAAGTATTCAAAAGAAGGGAGTTTGAGGATTGCAGGATTGTTTATTTCCTCGTTAATCTATGACTATGGCCAGGAATTAAATGCTGTGATCCATCATCAGCTGAAATAACATCTAGGAGGACATACATCTCCAGATAAAAAGTATGCTCTTTCTTATATTGCTGTGCTTCACCGACATGATGGAATTCTGCAAAACAGTATTTACCTATGCTCCGATTACTACCAAAGGAGTGCAGTGGAACAAATGGCTTTGGGAATGAAGCCAAACAATGCGTTTTTATATCCTATTAGGCAAATTGAATATTGTTAACTACGGGGCTAAAGCTGCAGCTATAAAATGCTTATGCTGGACTATGATACACTTGTAAAGGACAAGCTCAGTGGGGGTTTGGCAAACTGACCCTTTGAGCTCATGCTTTACAAAGAGCATGTACACTCCACTTTTAAAAATCCAGGCAAACATTTTGTAGCCAAGGAGGAGCAAGAGGGCTTTTAAATGGTATGCTGTTAAAAATATTATGGCCCTTGGGTGGCATGTTTTCAAAGTTATTATGCACTGTGAGCCACTGAAATGGGTCAAAACAGATTACAATCTCAAGAGTGCACGGTCGTATTTATTCTACATCTTTATACTTGCACTTCAAAACATGTGCTTCCAACATGGATGACACCTGTGATCACAAATAAAACAATGACCTCACTCAAACAAAGCAAGTTTTAAAAGAATTTATAGAGTCAAAAGGCAGATATAGTAGCAGAGAAAAGGGCCCCCCAACACATAATGAAAAAGCCTTTGGAAATAATAATAATAATAATAATAATAATAATAATAATAATAATAATAATAATAATAATAATAATAATAATAATAATAATAATAATAAGAATAAGAAGAAGAAGAAGAAGAAGAAGAAGAAGAAGAAGAAGAAGAAGAAGAAAAAGAAAAAGAAAAAGAAAAAGAAGAAGAAAGAAGTGTGGATCATTGATGTTGCTATACCAGGTGATAGTAGAGGTACTGAGAAACAACTTGAAAAATTTACCCGATATCAGGAACTGAAAATTGAAATTCAGAGGTACAGGTGGTCCCAGTGGTAATCGAAAAGCTGGGTGCAATGCCTAAAGAGCTAAGCAAGTATTTAGAAGAAATTGGAGTTGATAGTCACCATCAGTTACCTGCAGAAATCCACCTTACTGAGATCTGCTTGCATAATTTGCCAATCCATCACATAGTCTTAAATGCTTGGGAAGTGTTTGACTAGTGATTTGTAATACAAAATCCAGCTTAGTTATCTTGTCTGCTGTGATGATGATGATGATGATGATGATGATGATGATGATGATGATGATGATGATGATAATAATAATAATAATAATAATAATAATAATAATAATAATAATAATAATAATAATAATAATAATAATAATAATAATAATAATAATAATAATAATAATAGGGCCATTAGGTTAGCACGCACCATTATATTGTATTTCAAACACCTTAAGGTAAAGGCTCTCACCAAGGACATCACTCTAGCTGATTTTGATGACAATGTATTAACCATGTGCACCACTGCCTGATTGTAACACCAAAATAACACTAAGGAAATGGCCCACTGCTGTGCCCACAGCCATAAGGCTCCTACAATTGGGAGTAACTCCCAAAAGGTCAAATCCCTAGTCCTACCATTGGTAGCCCACTCCTCAGGCCACTACCCAGCACACCACCTGCCCCTATAGAATATGCCAAATTCAAGAGCTCTGGAGACATCCGTATGTACCTGAAATTCTGCCCCTAAATGTAACTCAGTCCTCCAGAAGGAAAGGCCATTGAACTCTTTTAAGAATGAAAGCCACACCTTCAAATCCTCTTTCAACCCCTTGGAGAGCTTAGTCCTATGATGAGGCTTTCTAAGACCTACAGTGGCCTCGCACAACCTTCTTAAAAATGTTCTTCCCAGTGCCACTACTCTACAAGCAAAGTTCAAATGACCTATCACCTCTTGGAGCTCCCAAAGGGTTGCTTTGTGCTTGCCCGACAGGGCTGTCAAGCGTTGAGTCAAATTTTGAGTTTGTCAGCAGGCAAACAGCTCGCTTGCTGCATTATGTCTAACTCAATGCCCAGAAACACCAGATTTGATGTTGGTCTGTCTGATTTCTCCTTCACTAAGGGCAACCCTAACTCCTGAGTTATATCCCTGAACATCCGCATCAAACGCTCACATTGCCAGCAAATAAAAAAAATTATCTAAATAGTGCACCATGTGGTGTGCTAGAGTTTTACTCTTAACATACGACTCTAAAAATCTGCTGAACTTTTCAAAAACAGTGCAGGAAATAGAGAAGCCAAATGGCATTGCTCTGTCCATGTTGAATACGTCTGTGAAGATTCTCAGTCATCCAGGTGCGTTTATCTGGGAGTTGAGTCATGGCTACTGGACTTCTTTTTTGAGAGATAGAAACTTTTCGCTGTTCATCCAAACAGCTTCATCGGTCTGAATACAGCTAGTGCAAGAGACCTTCTTATAGTCAGCTTGACCTCTTGTCCCCTGGTCTGATTGGCTCATAAGAAGTCCATGTTGAACTTCTCCTCAAAAGCAAAGCCAAGTAACTCAAAATCTCCTGGGTGAACTGGCAGCAATCAAAATGCTGACTTGATATCACATTTGCCCAGTAGGGCTGTGGGGGCCACAACTCCTGACCATTCTAAATGCCACATTGAAAACCCTTCTGAATACATTAAGTGATGGATCAGTGTATACTGTCCTGCATTTTTATTTATTTTTTGATACCATGCTGAAGGGGAAAATGACAAGGCAAGGCGATGGAGGGTCATCAAATGGTCGTAACACTCTGCCTTTTCTCAACTCCTTTATTTATTTATTTATTATCTATTTATTTATTAGGCTTATATACCGCCCATCTTCCCGAAGGAACTCCGGGCGGTTTACAACAGGAAGACTTTATAACAATAACAGACAATTAAATAAAATAATTTAAAACAAGTAGAACTAAGAAATAGCAGATGGCGGGGGGGGGAATTATTAGTCACCAAACGCCTCTTGGAAAAGGAGAGTATTTAATGCCTTCCGAAAGGCTGGCAGGGACTCTGCTAGGCGCACTTCGCTGGGGAGATGGTTCCACAAAGTGGGGCCAGCCACAGAGAAGGCTCAGATACGGGTGGATGTTCTCCGAGCCTCCTTCTTGCCAAACTTCTCCCTAACAATGTGCTCAAAACCTCTAACTGGTTGGGTTTTTTTTTTTTGCCAAATGCATCATTCTTATCTCACAAAAGGAAATCCTGAAACCAAACACAAAACCTTCGAGTAAGTATTTTTTGGTGACCTGGTCAGGATAAGACCCCAGCCATGCTGACAGCATGGTCGCATTAATTAGGCTGGGTCCCTTTCCCCACTGGATGTGCTCCTGGTGGGTTGCATTGATTCCCCATGTCCCTAGGTCCTGCGGTGCTCGATAGGCCCTTTGGGCAGTGCTGCCCCCCCTGCAGATGGAGATGTGATTGTAGCAGCATGGCCACCTGTTGCAAAGTCTTTTGTTGTATTCCCAGCAGGCCAGGCGGGGTTGAACTGCCTGGTCTATGACAGTGTGGGCCTGAGACTGATGACCAAACCGTGGGATTACATGGCAACTATCAAAGTGTTTACCCAAAACCAGTCTAATCGGGGTCATCAATCTGAGCCACAACAAGTTTGACGGGACATCCCAATGCACATTTGGGGACTTGGCAGCTTGCCTTCTGAATGATTCATCATATTGCAGCCAAGAGGCACTGGAAAAATTCTATGCCACAAATTCTTTCACAAATGTGAAAGCTGCTCAGTGAACAAAATTGATAGGGAGAAAAGATAAATTCATTCAAATATGGCATTGGATGAGAGCTTTAGTAATATACAGTGGATTTAGGGAGTGCTAGAGCAAACTCTCCCTAGAAGTGAAAAGGATTAAACTGTACACTGGGCATATCACAAGAAAATAAGACACTATAAAAGACAATAATGCTACAAAACTCTGAAGGCAGCAGGAAAGGAGAAAGGCTGATTATGAGCTGGGTTAACTAAATAAAGAAAGACACGGCTTTTAATCTGCAGCATGTGAGCAAGGCTGTTAATGGTAGAGTGGTTTGGAGATCAGTAATGCAGGAGGTCACCGCATATCATTGATGGCACATGACAATTACTTCTTGACTGGTGGTCCACTCATCTTCATGCTTCTCAATCCCACCAATATAAGCACGTGCATTTTCCAGAAAATAAAATATTTAGTAGAACTGGTTACACCTATGGGATAGAGATGGGCACGACTTAGCGGTATTTCCGTTTCCGTTTCCGTTACTCGGTTCCGTTACTCTACGGAAACGGTAACGGGAATTACTCCACCAGACTTCGAGCTCGAACCGACGAACGAACAATTTGGTCTGATTTGTCGTGCTTGTTACTTGCATCGCGTGATCGCGCGCGATGCCAAGCGGCACAGAAAAAAAGTTTTTAAAAGTTAAAAAACCCGGTTCCCGCCCAAAAAGCAGGCGGAAATATGCCTGCCGTGCCTCAGGGCACCTACCAGAGGGGTGGTTTCTGGAGGTCCCCGGCCTCCCCCCCCTCCTCCCTCCTGGGCTGCTCTGGTGGGACTCGCCGGCGCCGCAGGCTCTCAGCAGCAACAAGCCGCACGGCACGAGTCTTGCCGCCGGCTCAAGCGGCACGGACGGCACAGGAAAAAACTTTTAAACTCTCCCCCCACCCATTCCCGCACGGCACGAGTCTTGCCGCCGGCTCAAGCAGCACGGATGGCACAGGAAAAAACTTTTAAACTCTCCCCCCACCCATTCCCGCACGGCACGAGTCTCGCCGCTGGCTCAAGCAGCACGGATGGCACAGGAAAAAACTTTTAAACTCTCCCCCACCCATTCCCGCATGGCACGAGTCTCGCCGCCGGCTCAAGCAGCACGGATGGCACAGGAAAAAACTTTTAAACTCTCCCCCACCCATTCCCGCACGGCACGAGTCTCGCCGCCGGCTCAAGCAGCATGGATGGCACAGGAAAACACTTTTAAACTCTCCCCCACCCATTCCCGGGCCAAAAAGCAGGCGGAAAATGCCTGCCGTGCCTCAGGGCACCTACTGGAGGTGGGTTTTCTGGTCTGGAGGGGGGGTCCCTGCCTCCCCCCTCCGTCCTGGGATGCTCTGGTCTGGTGGGACTCGCCGCAGGCTCGCACGCTGCAAAAAGCCCAGTCTCGCCGCCGGCCGCCAAAGCGCAAGCAAGCGGCACGGACGGCACAGGAAAAAACTTTTTAAAACTCTCCCGGGTCTCCCCCCCACCCATTCCCGGGCCAAAAAGCATGCAGAAAAATGCCTGCTTGACTAAGGGCGCAGGGCACCTACCGGAGGGATTGTTTGGAGGGGTGGTCCCGCCTCCCCCCCATCCTGGGCAGCCGGACTCGAGTTGCCATGCCATGCGGTGCGAGCGGGGGATCCAAAATGGGGCGGCGAACGCAATATTGTTTTTGAAATCGTGGATCGTGGTCCAAAAACACACAAGCACAACAGAAACACGCGGAAATTTATAAACTGCCAGATTTTTCACAGTAGCAGTGGGTTTTTTCTTGCAACAAAATGTCTCTCCTCTCCTCCTCTGTCCTCCATTGATTTTATTTTATTTTATTTTTTTACACCTGCGCAGTGCGCAATGATGGGCTGGCCCAGTGGCCTGGCCAGCCATATGGGAGGGGATGACCATGCAAATTTTTGGAGCCATCCCACCAATCGCATGGCCACTTGGCCATGGAGACTTCTGGGATGTGCCAAAAAGCCCCCTAAAACCTGCCCTAGCCCCCTAACCCCCTAACCCTAATCCTTGACTCCTTACCCATACGTCACAGACTGTCTTCTTAGTGGGTCAGAGAGGCACCCAGAGGTGCAACCCAATAGCCCACCGTAACCTTACCTGTCATTAGCCTAACCCTAGCCCTAACCCTAATCCACCTTAGCCCATAGCCAGATCTACTTGCATTGCACTACACACGCAAGTACGATTCCCTTCTTTGTGGGACATGGCAGGTGCGACACGCTCGTACCAAGGGATCAGGTACTTGAGCAGGTGTCACTGGCACTGCCTGCAAATGGTATGCATATCCATATGGTTATGCATGCCATTTTGCAGCAGCAGCAGGTGAGGAGGGGAGACCCCCATGTTGAGGGGTCTCTTGGAGCCTGCTGCTGCTGTCCCTTCCTAGTGGGTGAGGATAGGAGGCACCCACGGGTGCCTCCAGGAGCCCACTTTCCCTTTATAGTGGGCCAGAGGAGGCACCCACCCCACAGAGGTGCCTCCAGGAGCCCGCTACCCCCCCAAAAAAACCAGTATAACGATAACGAAAAAACTAAAAAACGAACCGACTAATTTTTGCGAAGTTTCACGAAAAACGGAAACGAGCTGAAACGGACTGCCTCCGACACACGACAACTCGAAAACGTCATTTTCCCGAGTCGTGCCCATCTCTACTATGGGATATTGTAACCAATGCTTTTCATTGTACTGGTTGAACAAGATGTAATATCTCTCCCCCCCCCCCCCCGCAGGGTCTGATGGGTCATAACATCGGAGAAGCTGTCAAATTTTATTCAATACAAGAAATAAACATGGCTCGGACATGTTTGTATAGTATTGCTGGCCTGGGTTCTATCATTAAGCAGATGGAGGTGGCTTCCTCAGGCAGATGGAAGTGGGTTCCTCAGGCAGGAGATTTCAAATATTATCAAAGGGTAGCAAATATTAGGTCTAAATCCATGGCCTAATGAGTCTGTCAATCAATCTATCTTTGTACAGTATAATTACTAACAGAGGGCTGGAGAGATATATCTGCTTCATATGCAAGAATAGATTTAACTACTAGACAGCTTGTCTTGAATGGCTGGGTGAGACATTAGTTGCTCTGCCTTAAGCAGTAAGACCTTCAGAGTGGGCTCAATCAGTAGGTGTGAAATCCCTATCACTAGGAATTGCTGTGTTTATCATGGAGCTTGACTAGTGATTAGTGATGGGCACAAACCGAAAAAATGGCAATTCATTTTGTTTTGTTTTGTTTTAAGGTTCAGTTCGTTTCATTTCATTTTAATGATTTTTTTCAAATTATTGGTTTTGTTGGTTCATTTTGATTTGTTATTATTTTTTTCTCAAGTGCCAACCATGCGGCCCCTGGGGCTGGGTCGGCACTTCTTTTATTTATTTATTTTTTCCTTTATTTTAGAGTGGCAACCCGGCCACCCCTGGGGCCGGGTTGGCACTCCTTTTTTTTTTTGAGTTTTAAAAATCCCCACTTTTTCTTTTCTTTTCTTTTCTTTTCTTTTCTTTTCTTTTCTTTTTGTTGTTGTTGTTGTTGACTGCCAACCACAGCCACCTACCAGCTGTAGTACGGCCAGTGGGCTTTTGTTTTTCCTGGATGCCCCCTACCTGCAGCCAGGAGGACTGGACCAGGAAGAGGACCACTCCATAACCCAGGTAGGAGACACCAGCAAACGAAATGAACTGAAATGAAATGGAAATTTCTGTTTCATTTCATTTCATTTCTCTTAGAGGAGGCAGTTCGTTATTTGTTTCGTTACATAATGAAATGAATACCGAATAACAAAATGAACCAAAAGTTCATTTTGTGCCCATCTCTACTAATGATGATCTAAGGTAGTGTTACAGTGTTCAGATCCTTATTAGAAGCAAAGAAGTCCAGGGTAAAATTTAATTATGTTTCTGGTTTTCCAAACTTCATTTATTTTTCTGTTCAAAAATATATCTGGAGTGTCCAATTATTCAAAAGCACCACATATAGTTTCATTTCCGCATACTAGTTTATACACGTAAATGCAAATTTAGAAATAATCTGTTCCTTCCTTACTTTGTTACATTTACACCTTGCTTTTTCCTCCTGTGAGCTGAAGTGAACTTCAGTGAGTTTGTCCTTTCATTATTCTCACAACAACCCTGTTGATTGTAGGTATGAGCTCAGGTTTCTTAAGTCTTAGTATAAGAATGGTTGCTATTATTTAATATTTGTGGCATATCCTCTTTTACTGTTGTAGAGTTTTTAAAAAATATATATTTAATGTTTTACATAATCTATTTCATGTTTTATATCTGTAAGATTGTCCAGAGTAGTGCCTATGGTATTAATAGGACAGGGCTGTTCAACTTTGAACAGGCCAAGGTCTACTTTTTCCAGCCCAAAGTGCCTGAGGGCTACTACACCAAAACTTCTCCTTACAAATTTTATCTGTTCTGAGCCTGTGCTCATAACTAAAAACTTTTCTAAGTAGAGCAGCGGTTTCCAATAGGAATGCATTGGAAACCAATTAATCTGTTCTGGAGGGAACAGATTTCAATGTGCCATGGCCTTTGAACTGCCCCGCTCAGCTGAGACAGTGGGCTGGCAGACCCAGAACTTTACTGGGGCAGTGGTGGTCCTTGGGATGGGGGATGGAGAACTTATCCCCTCACTTTTTAATTGATGGCCGGCGGGCTACTTTTGAACCCTTTACGGGCTACCAGTAGCCCGCAGTCTAACTGTTGGGCAGGCCTGTAAGTAGGAGCAGTATAGAAATCCAATAAATAAATAAGGAAATAAATAAGGAAATAAATAAGGAAATAAATAAATAAATAAATAAATAAATAAATAAATAAATAAATAAATAAAAACCGTTCATCTTCTTGTAGTGTGAAGAACTGGGGTGAGACAACTTTTACTAGCTCAGTTTGTTGGGCAGGTGCTAATTCTTGTTGGTCAACCTGAAGACATTTGCCTGACTATCCTTCTTATAGCTATCTTTAAAATGGACTGTGATTTGCTAGCCCTTCAAATGAGCTCCAGAGAATTGCACTTGACAGCAAGTCAAATGAAGTGCTGCCCTTGTAAAGATGGACACATTGGGTGGCCTGTTTGTCTCTTGCCATGAGCTTAGAAAGGCCTCAGAGCTGCCAAGTTCAACAAAGAAGAACAAATTCCAACTAATGGCATGGAATAGGATTCTGAAAGGTAAAATAACAGTACCCGGTATATGCTGTATAACAATTATAAATCTAGGCTAATGGCAGAGTGTAGCAAAAGGTCATTTCCTGCCTGGCATAAAGGCCCCCACTTTCTCAAATGCTGTCCAGCAGTAAAAGATGTTAATTGCCCTCCTATCTTGGCATTTGATGCAGGCTTTGGGCATATATTTGGACTGGGAGGCATCTTATTTTGGAAACTTTTTGGACTTTTCAGCATGCTAAGGGCTCATCAGACGCCACTGCCAGAGGAGCTCAGTGTGACAAAGGTTGAGAAGGTTGGCCTTGATTGGTCTTGAGAGACTCTGTGTAGCTAGAGGTACCAGCAGGGTGGCAGGAAGAAGAAAACCACTGGGACAAAAATGGCATAAGGGAGTAAACAGGATTTTCTGAGTCACATTTTACGTTTGGATAGTGACAAGGGAGGCTTGGACACCGTCCCAGACTTAGCAACCCATAATACTATTGCAAATGTGATCTTCTTGCCAGCCCGTAACATTTATTGAAAGGCCATTAGATGGTGGTGCATTGATCCGCACACCTGTGGAGAGCTGTCACAATTTCAGATGCTCCTTGTTTTTAAATGCAATCATTCTGATGGGGCATGTTTCATCTCTCCCCCCCCCTTGGAGCACATTCTCTCCACATTTCACTCAAGAATCAGCATGTATCATACAGAGAGCACATCATTTGAAGAAGGAGGCCTCAAAGAGTTAAAACCACCCAATTGTCCAGCCGGACTAAGATTTTTTGGTGGTAAATTAGATGGCTTTGTTTTGTGGTTGGCTTTTGGAACGTACAGTAAACGTAGGCTTCTTCAGTAAATTTCATTTTTTTAATGGAACAATCTACTAAAATATCATCCTTAGAATGCTAATGTGATTTCAGGTTCTAATAATGGGTTATCAATCACCTATATTTTCATCTTTAATTTTTTACAGAAGACCACACTGTAGGGCTATTTGGAAACTGCAATGACTTGGCATAGACAACATTCTGTGTTGTAGCTTCTAAACCTGTTGTTATTATCACCTCACGTAGATAGTGAGAGTAATATATAAATGCCAATGTTTCGAACAGTCCATGGTATCCTCTAACAGTCCTTTGTTTAAGGATACTGTTGTCAAAAGACATCATACTCTTCTTCAGAGATGTTAGGGACAGCCACGTCTTTTGTCATCTTTAACTTGTTGGTTAACCAGAACAAGGATTTATATCACATTTCCTATTACAACTCTGTTTCTCTAATAAACACAGGTCTTCTTCTTATTAAAAAGAAATCAATATTCCTTCAGTACTGCTGGGACCTTACTAGAGATGAAGTTGAATTTTAAAAAATGAAGGTTCGTCATGATTCATGATTTATTGGGGGCTGATGAATAGACTCTGAAAAGGTAACTCATGAACCTCTGTGCTAACCTGCACAACTTGCTATGTTCACAACATCACATGGAAGCAAGTAGTAACACTGGCAGTCACTTGCCACAGATCTACAGCCTCCAGAAACCAGCCTTGCATATAGCCAGCTATTTCAAGCATACATGGCTCCATAGACAGCATGCTTTGTGTGTTTGTGATGGATACTGTCTTCACCCTATCATGCTTTCACTCTAAGGATCTCAGAGCTGCTTCTCAATGTCTTTGTCCACTTCAAGTAACTCCCTTTGGGAAACAGCAGTGGAAGCTTGTGCGTGAGGCCTCTTCCTTTCCTTATCAGGCTGTCCTGACTGTGTATGGGAATGATGACACCAGCTTCTTCTGCATCATTTTGATTACCACTTTTATCCCCTTTCTCCTATGATGGGGTGGAGGTGAGGCACTGCCACTGATTTCAGCATCTCTCTTTCTGGCGATAATGGCAGCCCCTGCTTCTTTACAGTCTGCATGAGTTTAGTGGAAATTGTTCACTTACTATCTCAAGCAGTGAAAAAGACAGCCAATGCTCACCTCCACAGGGATTCTGTGCTTTATTATACCTTCACTTTTGAATAGGATTGGTTCTCCCCTCCAACTAAATCTATTTTTCCCATATGGAAAGCTAATTCAAGCTTGGAACATTTTTGTCTTCCTGTTCATTTTACAGGTACTACTGATATTAAGCCAAGCAGTAAGGGAAAGCAGATGTGATAAGCAGCCATCACAAGAAGTGAGCAAAGAGGTGAAAGGACAAAATGTAAGATAAATAATTTTCAGCCACCCAAAAATCTGTTCTTAGCTACTCCAACATAAATCAAGAATAATTCCATTCACGCAAATGAAATTTTTCCCATGGAAAATGAAATAGAATGCAGCAAAAATATATATACGTGCAGAAGCATGAATGCGAACTGCAGAATGTTGCATCTATGATATGGTGGCCACTTACACACACACACACACACACACACAAATCTTTCTTCCAGGAAAAAGACAAATGAGAAAATAGATTGTGATATGATTATTAACAATTTTAAAAAGAGTATAGAATGCCTTGAAATGTTTGTTTATGCATTTATTTAGAAATATGAGACTGTCTTTTAACAGCCCTTTACAAAAAAAAAACCCTGCTTCCTGTAATGTTAGAAAAGCCCTAACTTTGAGTATTCTACTTCTGCCATTGGACCTTTGATGGCACAGCAGGGTGGTGATGGTGGTGGAGAGGGAGAGAGTTGTTCAAAGGGCGCATAAGCAGATGCGTCAGTTTAGATTCCCAAGACTTTCTGTCCCTTCCAGTGTGTGTCTCCTTAAAATGCTGAATGAAAAAGGAACAAGTCAACGTGGTCCCAAAGATAACATAAATGCAAGAGTAGGTTGTACCTTTTATTGGGCCACTAAAAATTAAAAAAGAGCAAGATTTTGTGGATGAAATCCACTTCCTCATGTCTTAGAACATGCCCTTCGTGGGTGGTACAGAAAAAATGTGCAGAAATTGTTACATTTCTGGCAGAAACGGTCAGTTCTTCTCGTGAGCCTGAGCCTCTTACTGACTCTGGCGGTTACTTCACATCCGACCTTGTTCCACAATAACATTCATTCTGTGACAGCTTTGTTCACGGTCATGTGGTTTATGTCCCTGTTCAGTCCCTGTTTTCGTTTACCCATGGGCGTGATTACTTGCATTGTGACAACTGTTACTTCACATCCTTGTTCCGTGACAACTACTGGATTTCCCTGGCTTCGTTTAGCTTTATTTTTTTTAATTGCTGGACTTCCGTTTCTCGATATTTTGAATCTCCACTGCGGGTGCATGGGCTGTCTTGGGAAGCCTGGCAGGAGGAGCTGGACAAACCCTCATAACTTGCCATGGGTGAGCGGCGGTGGCGGCGGTAGCAGTGTGGGCGGTGGGCCGAGACACCCTCACCCTGAACTCATCAGTCTGCGGGCTGGCAGGTGAGCAGGCAAGGAGAGCTCAGCCCCGTCTCCGGGACCCGAGGATGACGGACCTATGCCTGACAGTGGTTCTCCAGCTCTGTTCCTGGTTCAGAGGTCGTCGTTGAGACAAGTTTCTGCTGTCATGCTATGGATGTGAACTAAGTTTTTTTCGTACTGGTTCCAAGCGGGACAGCAAAGAGGGATGAAGGGGATGTGAAGTAACAGCTCTGTGGCAAGGTTTAGAATTTTTGTGCCCTGTGTCCGGAGGCCCAAAGGCTGTGAATTACCCTGCCAACATTCCCCACACCTCTTGATGCTTGAAACAAGGTTTTCTTTAGCTGTGGGGGGAGTGAAAGACACCACAAAATGCTTTAAATGCTGTTTCCAATGTTCATCTGGAGAGATTAAAGGGAATTGTCAGCCCACCCCCTGCCCCAAACCAACTGAGAAGCTTCCAAGGACTCTTACCCACTTAGGATAGCTACAGTATTGGGAACTTGAAATTACTTGAAATTACAGACTGTTTGAGTGCAGTTAATATGATTATAATTTCAGTTCCTGCTGTCCAATTTGTTGCAATGAAGCAGAAGTAGGCTCAAGCTCTTAGCGGGGAGAGGAATCAAGGGGGCTGGGAATGAACTGCATGGTGCTGAACATCTAATTGTTTTAATCATGCTTGATACTACACTGTGAAATTGTAATTAACTTAAGAAGTCAGTCAAGAACAATTAATAACTGCAGTGCAACTGGGATAATTTAAATAGGAGCTAGGGGGACAGAAGAGTGACCGACACACCAGGCTGCTGGTGGTATACTTAACAAAACTGGTCTTTCTTTTGAGGGATCATAAATATAATTTTTATTTCAAACCTGTCACATTGGAAATGCACTTTTGTATGTGAATGAAGGCCTAAATATGTTCACTCTGCCATTTTTATTCCATTCTGCCTTTTCTCTGGGGTGGGAGTTTCATGTAGATTTCTAAAAAAGCACTTATAATGTCTAATCAACACAGCTTTACATGCAACTCTATGTACAAA
Source organism: Phrynocephalus versicolor (assembly GCA_023846285.1). Taxonomy (NCBI): domain Eukaryota; kingdom Metazoa; phylum Chordata; class Lepidosauria; order Squamata; family Agamidae; genus Phrynocephalus; species Phrynocephalus versicolor. The sequence goes on along the minus strand of JAHTLZ010000129.1, from coordinate 83,662,213 downwards.
AATATACTGTAAATACCTAAATTATGTCACTTGCATTCAGTTAAACCAGGCATGTCCAAACCTCAACCCTCCTGATGTTTTGGACCGCAACTCCCAGAATTCCAAGCCTGTATTTCCAATGGCAAAGGACTGTGGGGAGTTGTGGTCCAAAACATCTGGAGGGCTGAAGTTTGGACGTGCCTGAGTTAAACCTTACTTGATCCTGTAGTAATTTAGTTCATCATTGTGGCTAAGTAATCATGACCTGCAAATGAAGTCAATCTTCATATCACACTGGCCAATCAGAAAAGAAAGAAAGCTACTTTGCAGAGTACCAGAAGTGAAAAAAACCTGTGCTATGACCGTCAGAAACATTTTAGTACTTTGCCTCCCCGCGTTTCCAAGTGAGGCGCAGGGGAGGACTTTGCCGGCTGTCAGCTGGCAGGCGGTGGGCGGGGCTGCGCAAGCTGCGTGCCCCACGCTGATTGCGCGGCCATATAAGGCATGGCCGCGCCCCTCCCCCACCGCCTGCCGCTCAGTCTGGCGATTCTTGCCGCTGGAGAGTCCACTCCAGCAACCGGAGCTCCGAGGGAATCGGCTAAGTTCCAAGGGGTTTTTTCTTTTCTTTGTGGCGGACTCTTCATTTCTGGGGAGGGTGGGAAGGGGGGAGGGAGCTCTGCCGGGCTCCTGTGAGCTCGCGGAGCAACCGGGGAGGGTGGGACCAAGGGGTTGGGGGGTTGGACGGGCGGTAGCTGCCGTCGGCTGGGGGGAGAATCGGGGCCGCGGCCTACCTTCGATCACCCGGTTGGGAGCGAACTTCGTTTCCCGGCTCTGGCGTCCGGCTGTTGTGGGCTTCGCGGCTGGGGATCGGTTGCCGGCTGATCTGCGGCGGCACGGACGGCGGCCTGCCCTTGCCTCTTCGCGCGGGCGTCGGGGCTTTGCCGGGCCCCGTTTTTTCAGTAATTTTGCCGCTCCGCCTGCCTTCCCCCACCGCGTGGATACCCACTCCCAGGTCCCGGGCCAGTGCCTGGTCTGGAGCGGGGACGATAGCCGGCGCGAGCACAGTGCAGCGCGAGGGCTGCTTGTATTGCGTGGCCTGCAGCTTTTCACCCCGTTGGCCACGTGCTGCGGCCATTGTTGTTGATGGTAGGCCCCCACCTGATCAAGGGATAGGCCATCGGGGCTTGTAGCCGCCCGGATTTACCCGAGGCGAGGGTGCCCTTTGCGGTGGGTGGCTTTGGCCAGCCTTGGCCTCCGCCTTAGGCCGTTGGGAGCCCATATTTATACACCTCCAGCTCATTGGTGGCCATTTTGTTTTGACCTTCTTGGTGGTAGCCGGGGGGGGCAGCTTAATCGCACGCCATCCTACCTCTGGGGTTGAGTTAGTTGCTGGAAAGTACCTGGGTCCCTTTCTTTACTGCTCTGGCTACATTTTGATCCAAAAAATTTTTTCATTTTGACTTGGCGTCATGGCGCCCAAGAAGGCCTCTGCAAAGGGTAAGGGCAAGGCCCCGACCAAGAAGAGGCCTGCTTCTCAACCTGCTCTTGAGGCCACATCATCTTCTGATGATGAGTGGCCACGCCTGGCGGCGGCTTGGAAAAAGCTTTCGCGTCTAGAGCGGGAGAGGGCACGACAGCATGGGATGGCTCAGGCCTATGGTGAGGGAGATGGTGCGGGCGAGGGACAGGGTCAGGCAGCATCGGCTTTGAAATTGGTGGCGGATTTAATGGAGTCTCGTGCTGCATCTCTTGAGTCTTCCCTCGCAGGATCCTCTACCCAGGCTGTAGCGTCTGCTTCCTCTCAGATTTCTGTTGACCTGTCTGGCCGTCACGAACAAGCGACTCAAACCCAGCATGAACACCTGTTGGCCTTGCCTGCACCGGTCCCGGTAACTACTGAGGCGCCCCGCTTACAGGCCGTTGACCTTTCACGGACTGCCGGATCTGCAGCCACTCTGCAGGGTGCACACCTGGATCGCACGGATGGGGGTGAGTCCATGCTTTCACACACAGACATGTCACGGCGTGTTTCTTGGCCCTGGCCCGACAGCACACCCGCAGTTGGGATCCGAGGTGTCGGGTCATACATCATGCCAGGGGGGTTCCGTCCCACTGGACTTTACCTGCCGACCCACGGCGGCGCTGCCGGCAGGGCAGAGTCGTCTGCTCAGACCGACCCGGTCCTAGATTTGTCAGTCCCAGCTACCCAACGGTTGACTGATTCAGCCGCGGCGCCCCCGCCTGGAGCATCGACATCTGCATCTGCTAAGGAGCCAGAGTCTTTGGTACCGGCGATAGGAGATCAACCGGAGGCTGACGAATCTCTGCCTTTGGGAGATCATCTTTCTGAGGGTGTTGTGGAGAAAATAGTTGCCGGTAAATACGTTGATATCTTTGACCTGCTTAACAGGGAGATCGACGTGAAAGACTTTGAGAAATTGGATTACAAAGAGAAGGAACGTATTCGGAAACGGAAGCCGGAACGTTCATGGAATAATTGGCTTAATGCCTTCATCATTTTTGCGGGGATCTACACTGAGGCACACCCGCAAAAGGGTGCAAAATTGTGGCACTACCTGGATCTCATAATTAGAGCACGTCAGGATCTACCCTCCATGGCATGGCTTATGTATGATGAAGGGTTCCGGCGTAGGGTTTCAAAGGAGCCTGCTTTGCGTTGGGACCGCCCACATAGCTACCTATGGCTGCGTGTGAGCGGAGCCAACCGGTCTAATGACCGGTTCGATAGCGGCCACCCGGTATTGCGCTCTGGCCCCGCAGGTAATCCCCGCACCAATGCGGGCCAGCCTGTTCAACCCAGGCCGGTTTGCTTCGAATTTAACAACAGAGGGGCATGCGGACGTCGCCAGTGTAAATTCCGGCACGCCTGTTCAGCCTGTGGGGCGAATCACCCAGTCACCACCTGCCCTAGGGGCAGAACAGGTGGGGACACCGGCAGGGAGCAAGGGGGGAAACGAATACAGCAGGGCAATAATCCGCCCCCAAAAGGGACCTAGTCCCATAAATGTCGGAACCCTGAGGGCGTGGCTGCGTAGCTACCCCTCCACCAGCGACGCGCATTACCTTTTGCATGGGTTCCAAGATGGCTTTAGAATACCGGCATTAGGCCGGAGACAACCATTTATGTCACCAAACCTCAAATCTATCCGAGGCATGGAGGTGGTGGTTCGGCAGAAGATCGCTGCAGAGCTTGTGGCAGGACGGGTTCTTGGTCCTTTTGACCATCCGCCCACCCCTAACTTCCGGGTTTCCCCACTGGGAATCGTGCCCAAGAAGACGCCGGGTGAGTACCATTTAATTCATCACCTGTCTTACCCGGCTGGTCATTCAGTTAATGACGGAATCCCGCAGGAGCTGGCCTCCGTTCACTACACGTCATTTGACGAGGCGGTACGGATGGTCCGGTCTTGTGGGGTTGGGGCTGAGATGGGGAAGTGCGACGTTAAGTCGGCTTTCCGACTGTTGCCCGTACACCCTGATGACTGTGAACTCCTGGGGTTTGCATTTGAAGGGGGTTTTTACATGGATAGGTCCATGCCGTTTGGCTGTTCCATTTCATGTGCCGCCTTCGAACGTTTTAGTTCGTTTGTGGAATGGGTGACCCGACAACGCGCACGGACCACCCATGTAGTCCACTATCTTGACGATTTTTTGTTTGCAGGTAGGGTGGGCACTGACCAATGTGCCCGTCTTATGGCAGTATTTCAGGACATCGCGTCCGACCTCGGTTTGCCTTTGGCAGACGACAAAACCGAGGGCCCTGCGACCGTCCTGACCTTTTTAGGCATTGAATTGGACACGGTCGCCCAAACGTGTCACCTCCCTCGACAGAAGTTATCCGACCTTTTCCGTCGGATCACGCTTGTCAGGTCGGCTAAGAAAGCCACACTACGTGAGCTGCAGCAGCTTATCGGCCACTTAAATTTTGCTTGCCGGGTGATAGCGCCGGGACGCCCTTTTTGCGCCGGCTCTGTGATGCGACGGTCGGGCTTCGCAGCCCGCACCATAGACGGCGCTACCAGCTGCCATTAGGGAGGATCTCGATACTTGGATCGAGTTCCTTGCTAGATTTAGCGGCGTCTGCTTTTGGCGGGCGGAGGCTGCCTTAGCAGCCGACCTTCAAGTACATACGGACGCGTCCGGCGCCTTGGGTTTCGGGTTGTTCTTCAAGGGCCGCTGGTGTGCTGGCCTGTGGCCCCAAGAATGGCACCAGTCAGGCCTGACTCGTGACCTAACTTTCCTGGAACTGTTTCCAATCGTGGGTGCTCTTTACTTGTGGGCGGAGCTGTGGGCAGATTCGGCCGTCAAATTCCATTGTGACAACCTAGCGGTCGTTTACGTTGTCAATAATTTGACGTCAAAATCCAAACGGGTTATGGCCTTAGTCCGTGCATTCACTCTACGTTGTTTAAGGTTCAACATATTGTTTCGGGCAGTCCATGTGCCGGGGGTACGGAACGATTTAGCTGACGCTCTGTCCCGCCAACAGATGGAGCGGTTCAGGGCGCTAGCGCCCCAGGCCAGGACGGAACCCGACCAACTACCACCCGAGGTATGGCAGCTTGGCGCGTAGAGGCCAATAGGGCCATGGGTTTGGCCCTAGCACCCAGCACCCGCCGGGCGTACTCGGCGGCCTGTGCTGAATATGCTCGTTTTTGTGCCCGGGAAGAGTGTGCCCAGTTGTGGCCGGCCACGCCCGACCAAGTAGTTCACTTTGCTGTTTATTTACATTTTAAGGGCCTGGCCCCGAGGACTATTCAGGGTAAGATATCTGCCCTTTCTTATTATGCCAAGGCACAGGGTCTGGCTTTTCCCGATTGTCAGTTTCAGATAGCCAAAATGATAGAGGGCTGGACCAGGGAGAGGGGCAAGCCACGAGACACACGCCAACCCATCTCCCCGTCAATCTTGTTCCAACTGGCACAGGCATGGCAACAGGTTTGTATTGATCGTGTTGAAGTTGCCTTACTGCACGCTGCGTCGCTTGTGGCTTTTTTCGCCGCTCTGCGAGTCAGCGAGCTGGTGGCCTCCGCCAAGACTGATGATTCGGCTACTGCTTTGCTTTGGTCTGACTTGGTATTGGAGGCTGAACAAGCTTCCCTGCGCATCCGCAGGTCTAAGACGGACCAGAGGGGGAAAGGTTGCACGATACACCTGCGTAGGTGTTCGGAGCCGTGTATCTGCCCCATACGGGCACTGCACGGCTATGCCTCCTGCTTACCCCGACGGCAGGGCTATTTATTTCAACACCTGGATGGGTCCCCATTAACCCATTACCAATTTTGGAAACTGACTTCGAAGGCCCTCCAACTCGCGGGCGTACCGCATTTGCGATTTGGGACGCATTCCTTTCGGATCGGCGCGGCCTCCACCGCTGCCGCTCTCGGAGTGGGTCCTGAGGGCATACAGCGTATTGGGCGGTGGAAGTCCCACAGGTTTAAGGTTTATGTGCGCCCGTTAACGGACCCGTAAAAGGGGCCAGTGTTCTTTCTTATCTCCTTTGCAGGCTCAGCGGATGGCAGGCGTATCCGGGTGTTTCTTTATGGACACAGCTTCATTTATTGGGCGGCCAAGTTTGCTGTCAGTTCGGGACGGGGCCATCAGCTTGGCCTGGAGCGATGGGCCGACTTGGTCTGGAAGGGTATACGGGGCATGCGTTGGAGTTCCTTTTTGGCGACAGCACTTGCTGAACCCCCCAACCCCTTCCCCTCCATCGTTGTAATCCACCTTGGAGGGAACGACTTGACACGGATGTCCGGCAAGTCTTTGGCTCTCCAGATCATCTTTGATCTGAGAGTATTTAAGGCCAGTCGGCCCGCGGTGTGGATTATTTGGTCAGCTATCATCCCGAGATTGGAGTGGGGCGTGCATCATCCGCCCCAGAAGATGCATAAAGCTCGTAAAGGGGTCAACCGGGAGGTTGCCCGTTTCGTTAATGCAGAAATTGGTTCTGTTATATCGCATCCTGCCATCATAGCTCGAGATGGGAGCCTTTTCCGGCCTGATGGAGTTCACTTATCTGATGCTGGCCTTGGAGTTTTCCTTGATGACATCCGGGAGGGTCTGTTGGCCTACCTGCTTGGTAGGTTGGGGTAAGAGACTGCAGTAGCGCAATATAATATTGAATATCATTCAGAGCCTTACAAATATTCAAGGTCCTCGGCAGTCCCATACTAATAAGTGGAACAGGTAGAGGATAGGCTGCAGATAATTGAACCCTGATATTAAGAACGGGACTGCCAAGAAATTGGGAATGGGGGATGCCCAAAACACTCTGGTATCCTCATTGCATCCGTAAGTGGATGCAATAAATTATTCGAGTTAATGGACCTTTAATAAAATCATCTTGAATCTATTGCGCTACGTCACAGACCCTCCTGTTAAAGTTACCGTTCAGTTAATAAAGTTATTATCAGTTATTGCAATTAATAAATTGTGGCCCGAGTTTAACCAAGCCCAACGTGTGTCACCTCTTTATTGCTGATTAGCCTGGCAAAAGGAATTTGTACTTATAATGATGTGAAATCTTTCTGGAAAACTTTTTTTAAAAAGTTAGATTAGGTAGGTTTTGATGCAGAGTACTGCATCACAGAACGGAAGGTGGGGCTTAATATGGGTGGCAGCCTTTGACCTTACAGATATTTTAGACCAGTGGTGGTGAACCTTCGGCAATCCATTTGTTTCGGACCACAATTCCCACATTGTCTTTGGCAATCTAGGCTCAGAATGCTGAGAGTTGTGGTCCAAAACATTTGGAGTGCCGAAGGTTCACCACCACTGTTTATCCTATAGCTCCCATAATTCATTCCCACCAGCCATGTTTAGAGGGGCCTAACGGGGGAGGACATCCATACATCTGAGGAGCTAAAAGTCATTTATTTTTTCATCAGATGGTTTACTCAATCCTGGGCAGCACTGGGATTTTCTAATCATCAACAGATAACCGCAAATATGGGGATAATCAATTCAAAGAAAGGAAGCAATATTGTATACCCTTTGTCCATCCCAGCTTTTAGACATTGATACAGAGTCAATCCACTTACACATTGAATGCAAGCACTGGGACTGCACAGATCACCTTTGGGGGATGGCAGCAAGGACAGCAGATGCAATCCAGATGCTGACATATGTGCAACCCACACAATTGGTCTTCTGACCTGACCTAATGATTCCTTCCTCCTTGAAGTTCTCCTATCATTACATGTTCTATTCTTGCCAACAGCCCTCATAACCCTTAAAATTCTTACTGGCCTCTCTTGCTAACCATGTCCTCCTCCATATGCACTATGCCTCTGTTTGTCCTCTTATTTCCAGGTGTTGCTCTTGCCTCACTGGAACCCTTTGAACCATAAAAATAACAACAGCACCCTCAAACAGCATAAAACAACCACTCAGTCATCAAAGCATTACCAAATGGAATCTTCCACACCCTTCAAACTCCACAAAAAAAGCTTTGTAACGGTCTCTCTTTCAGCACCTGCTCCAAATATTGATTCCTTGTTTGGTGCCCTCAAGGTCAAGAGAGTCTCTCAGGCTCATTGAGAACATGGAAGAAAAGAAGTGAAGCAGAGAAGCTCTTAGAGTTGAACATCCAGACTCTTTAGGCGATGAAAGGAGCACATTAGGAACACATTTGTATAAGAATCCTTTCCCTTGATTCTGTAAAATGTGTTTTAGAATACTGAATCAATGCGGTGAAGAGGGTAAAAATGTAGCCCTGGGAAGCCTGTGCTGAAATGTATGATCAAATGTGGATTAATGGAATTTATATTATAGTATTGATGTAAGCCCAAAGGTTGGGGTGGAGTTGAAGAGCCATGGATATTTCCCAGAGTTCTTTCGTAGAGGAAAAGCAGACAAACGCACAGACATTGAAATCTGATTGTCAGTCCCAATGCATTTATTCAATTAAATCAATGTGATTTACCTACACATAAACAAGTTTATTTCATTCTGTGGGTCTCCTTTACATGGGCTTGAAAGAGTAGATGTAGCCTAGATTCTGCAAAAAAAAAAAAAAAAAAAAAAAGTTTTAATTTTTCTTACATTTTCCAGAAAGATTATTTCTAACCAGAAAACATGGCCAACCATGTGATAAGTTATTTTCTGGCTACAAAGAGACCCATTTCTATTGTTTTATTTATTTGTCTTCAAACCCTGTTCCTGAAACCTTATGTTGCTGCTCTTTCCCTCCCTCTGTTTTTTTTAAAATGTTGATTTCCCTCACTGACAGCTCCTGCCTGGAAATCTGGGCCCGAGGTGTGTGTGTGTGTGTGTGGGGGGTAGGGGAATCCGGACAGAAGGACAAGGCAAAGTGGAAGCATTTTTTGACTAAGTGGGCATTAAATGTAGCCTAACAAGCAAGTGATGCTGTGTGACTGGAGAGAGGCCGAAAGTGAAAAAGAAAGAAAGAAGTGTTTTTTCAATATGAGCATTCATGTAGTTTTGACAGGAGCAATTCATCACGGCCATGAATTGGGGAGGGGGGGCTTTCGCCTCGGCTGGCTGAAAGGCAAGTGGGTTAAACTTTTACCTGCCTCTCTGAAAGGGTGGAAGGAGAAGGGCTGACTACTCAATTCTGTGATACGCCTCTTAAAGGCAGCAAGGCAGCCACCGGGGGGGGGGGGTGGACAAGGCGGCAGAGGAGCAGGAGGAAGGGTGTTTCTTCACCCCTCCCCCACCAAAAATAAAAAGCAGATTGTGCCCATCTGTTGTGGACAGAAAGAAGCTCTGAGAAGAGAGTGTGGTTATTGTTTGTTTGTTTGTTTGTCTCTCTGTGTGTGGGGAAACGGCATCATTTCCTGCTGTCTGGAATGCTATTGGCATTCTGTAGGAGGTCAAAGGAATTTGAAAGCTGATCCTAGGGGCTTGCTGGGAGACAGCAAATCTCAGTTTCAAAACATTATGTGGCAGATATACTGCCAAGTGTGCAAAGTAGAGTGCATGTAAATAAACGTCTACAGTCGGCATCATATTGCTGGCCTCGGCCGATAGTTGTCCCATTGGCTCCTTGGGATTTCTAGACTTGTTGAGTTACCAGTCAGGAATTGATTTGGGGTGACCTGTTTACATGGGTGTAGATATAATGGCATAAGCTGCAATAGTGAGTTGCCACTAATTAATTCCTTGATTTTGTCCAAGAATCCATGTACAGGCAACTAAAATCTATATGTTAACAATGATGAAGTAGTTCTCTAATATGACAAAACTCAAACAAACTTAAACATACAATAAAAAGTGGCCTTGGATCCTTCAGGAGAAGGATGGCACATACATATATAGAAATGTTTCCCCAGATATTATCTGTTTTCTAAACCTATTGTTTTTCTTCCATGCAGTGCTAATGTCTATCATCTTTCTATCTGAGTAGTTTATTCTAGGCACATGCATCTAAAAGAGACCACAGTGAGTAGTCTTTTCCATCATAATGTGGCAAACTTTGGCTGAGCTATCATCAAAATACACAAAAATATATATTGGATTCCTTAAGGGTGATATAACATTTTCATTTCAACCTCCCTGAATTTTTTATGTAAACATCATGGGAATCACGTGAGAGTCTTCTGAACCAGCAATGCTACAAAAGGATCAGGTCTGATTTCCTTGTTTTCATAACAAGCCATATGCTGTCTCTGATGGATCTTACTATAACAGAATTGTAGCTGAACTTTCATGCATTCTATACTCATTTACTTGACTATTACTTATTTGACTCATTATTGAAACTAGAAAAGGAATTATGCTGGGAAACTGGAGTGGAATTGAGAGAAGTGGCATTATAATTTGCTAAGGATCATGAATACCCCCTCAAGTTTTCCTTGCTATCTCTGGTTGTATTATGAGTCTTAGATCTCTCTCTCTCTCCCCCCTTTATTTCATTATTCCCAGTTCAGTACACATCATTGCAGTAGGAAGCAGACTGCCTGGCCATGTTAAAAATATTTATATTCGAGAAGAATGCATAGCTCTCCAAAAGCAAAATATGCTGGTTCTATACAATCTGATAGTACTTTAAGCACTACCTGGACATTTTGCAAGTTAATTATGCAGCCTACATATTGTCCCCCTATCTTGGGGGGGGGGAGTAATCCAAGGGCCAAACTATACATTATAGATAACCAGTACTTACAAAAGAGAATTTCTTACATGATGAAAGTGTCTGATTGTCACAGCACCACTATTTAGACCTTGTGCAATTTGCTTTGTTTTTCAATGGATTTTGGGGGTTAAACGCAAATGTTTGGAAACATGAAAATGACAGGTAATTCATGATATATAAGTCTTGGTGCATCCATGCTTTCTCTTTTACAGGGTGCTTTTTCTGTTTCATTCTGTTTCTTATCTTTTTCTCACTTTTGACCTCACCTTGCTCCTCTCTCCCTCTTTCCCACTCTTCTTTTCTGTCCCTCTCTTTAACCTCCCTTTATCTTTCAACTTCCCTCTAAAGGAAGCTGGTGATAGTAGTGAATCTGCTGGAGAGATTATGGCAACTGGAGTTCTTTTCTTGAGAGACTGATAAGTTTCACTGCTCATCCAAACAACTTTGTCAGTCTGAGGAAAGCTAGTTGCGAGTACTCCAGTTTATAGTTTACTTTGACCTCATGTCACTCTGGTCTGAAATAGGCTCAGGTTGGACATGGGCTGAATAGGCTATTACATGAGAGAGATTACTTGAAAGTGAAAGGAGAGATCCATGATGCTGTACCTATTCTGGAGAAGAGCTCAGAACCTTGGACAGCTCCAGTAAAGTTCAGAGTTAACTTTTGTGCCAATTCATGCTCCTCTGGCATCAGAGACACCACCTTCCACTACCACTCTCCCTTTCTTTCTCTCTCTGCTCTGTTTTTCTTCTTTGGTTCCTCTTTTCCTGTTGATTTCTCTGTTTTATTTATGTTTGTTTGGACTGGACTCTTTTAACCTCTTCCTTCCTTCCTTCCTTCCTTCCTTCCTAGCCTCTTCACCCTTCTGGAAGTCATGCAGTTTAGTTGCTGCTTAGCTTCTCTCCTTCACTGAATCAGTCTGGCATTCATTGGGTGCTGTCACTCAGAACTCTGTCACTTCAGCTCTAGCTCTCAATTTTTAACTTCTGAAAGACTGAACTAAAACTTCAGAAAATGTTGCTTTCATCTGAGAACTGCTTTGAGCTTCCTTTCTTTACCTCAAATTGGATTTGGAAACAAACACCCCATCCATTGCTTCATTTTTCAAATAAATTCCAAATCCAAAGCACATCCTTAGTTGGCAGCATCTTACTCCTGAACAGGCCAATCCAGGCCATCTCTGTACATTTAGATCAGGATCATGAGCACTGCATTTGCTTTATGATGGTAGATAAGTGGAATATAAATATAGTTGTTTGGAAAATGTTTAATAAGGAGATAGAGGGATACTGCATGTCATGATCTGGGCTTTAGAAGCTGCAGGACCAGGACTAGGAAAGACCTAGTACTTGCAGAGTCAAGCCTCGCCTGTGTAGCAGCTGATGACCCACTCATGAGCTCCACCTTGGAAGCCTGATGAAAGGCCTATTTAAGGAAGTGGCTCTTCATTCTACAACTTTACCCAGCAATGAAGCTCTCTGTCTGTGTTCTGGTTGACATCCTTGTTTCACCTTGCAAAGTCCCACCTGGTTCCCTGCCTAGCTTTGTTGTTCTTGTCTGCCTGGCTCCTCACCAGACTTTCTTCTTTGGGTCTGGCTTAGGAACTAACTTTTGGACCTAGTACTCTGTGTGGTAGACTGGGCCCTGATGCACTTTCTTGCAGCCGAAGGCTGCCTGGAGAAACGTGGAAGGTGATAGTGGGGCGTTAACTTCCAGAGATTGGGAAAGTTGGTTTTTAAAAAGTAGTTGTTTCCATCTTAGACCTGAGGCTCCTCAAAGTAGTTAGCTCTTGGTATGATTACAATGTTAAAGCAATTCTTGAATGTCTTTGTTCTGAAAAGTAACTTCATATAACAAGAAGAGTTAACATTTAAATTATGTTAAATGACATGTCTGAATACTACAAGCCACTGGTCTGTGGTATACAACGCAGCTGTTTAGCTATGGGCCTTCTTGCATCAGATAGCCAAAAGCCTAGTTTCCCCAGTCCAAAATAAAAGCTGCAAGTGACACCCATTAGGATTAAGGGATGGTTGATACAGATTTCTACAACCTTCATAAGAGTGATAATAATAAACTCCATCCTCAAAGCTGCTATTAACTATTGCCAGTGGGCAGCCCCCTCCCAAGATATAACAGCAGTTTGGCGAAGGAAGGAGGATTTTGATTAAAACTATAAAGGTAGAGGGCTACCTTGCTTCCTTCACATATTGGTCCTGATATCAGAATTTGTTGTTTAAGAACTAAAAACTAGCCATGTTCAATGAATTTGCATGTTCCCCCCTTGTATGACATAGTAAATATATGATAATTAGGCTAACCCAATGTTGCCAATCAAATGTGCATATGTTTGTACCCTTCCTTACCTTGGATGTTGGAGTTCCTGGTATGGACATGACCTTGAAACAGCACCTTCCACTGTTGCTCAAATGGTGTACCTCCTGAAAATTCATGACTGGAGTCCTTATGGGCAACCATAACAGAAATGACAGGACATTGCCATTAAGGACATGCAAATCATCTGTCTGCACCTTGAAGTTGTGGTTGATTGGGCAAAGTGGCAATTCAGAATCGAAAAAGAGGAGGATGGGGATGTTAGGGTCCCTCTGCCCATCTTTCGCTTCTCCTTTCTTATTAATGTTACTGCCAAAGTTCATAAGAGCTGCCTCCTTTTTCGCTTTCTCTTGTTCTCCTCTGAACTGGAAATTATTCTGTCGGCACTACATAACATCCCTCTGAGCATGGTAGTTTTTATTTCCCCACTTACAAGGCTGAACGTTTTTCATGCAGATCAGGAAACACAAACTGGGGTATAAATGAAGAATTGGGTGTAGTTTGAAATTTCGTCTTCTCTTTAAAACAAGACTGAAAGAAAACATACACAGCATACTAGGTCACTTGCATACAACACCTTGCTATAGGTTGACCTACCTGGGTTGATGATAGAATAGCCTGTGCTGCAGAGAAATCCTTCCAGCAATATTTTCAAAATTTTAAATCAAGCATCGAAATGGAAACTGTAAAAGTGAACATTGCATTCTTGAATTCTTTTCAGTCCCATTTAAAGAAGCTCAGGGTATTTCTCAAATTTTGATGTCTGGGTCTGTTTCTTTTCTCAGGCTACAAAGGCAGAGCTTCTGTGGGGAGGGGAGGCAATCTGTTTGCATCCAACCCACTGAGCATTTTTAACTGCTTGAAACTAGTAGACCAAATGAGTTTATTAGATTATCATTGCGGAAGTTAATAAAGAATTAATTTCTCTTCATGTGACATCCAGAGGCAGTTATTTCAGTGCCTTGTCCATTTATACAAAGGCAAGTATTTGTCAAGTGTCAAACTCAATTCCCCTGACCCATGCCTCTTCAATAATTCTGGATTAGGGGTAGCCTGAAATGACATTACAAAAATTTTATTCCAAGATGCATTGACCTCCAGGGACTACTCAAGAATTTCAGGTTAGTGAAGGTTATACAGTCAGCAAAAGCATGTTAGATAAAGCTCCGAAATAGAAAGATACATATTACTTCTTATGGGCAGTATATACATATATGCAATTGCTGTGGAAAAGATCTTATAGAAAGGGAGAGATTTATATTTGGAAGTATTTAAAACTCTTTTCACCCTTTCTAAAATGTTGCTACTGATGCGATCTGAATTACAAACTCTCCACTTGTTTTATGGAGTTCCCATGTCCTTCTGCAAAGCAAATTCATTTATGTGGCATCTCATTCAGGCCAGTGGAAGGAAAGCAAGGGGAAAATGGGTACATTAGGGAGAAGAGAAAGAAGACAGAATGAAGTCATCAGTATCTGTCACAGAAACTAAGTGCTGTAAAGCATCCCTGCTCTTGGGAGATGGGAAAATTAGGGCTCAAATCCCTGTTTTCCAAAATGCAAATGTTAAAGAGTTATTTTCTAAGAACTTTTTGAAAAGCACTGAAAAACCGATCTGGGCAGACTAATGAATGAGCTCTATGATGAATCTGAGGTTTCATTTGATTTCTGTTAGCGTTAGAAAAGATATTTCACTTCCCATAGACTCTGGACATTGGCTTCTCTCTTCTTATGGATGGCTGCCAGGTCCTGTACTTGTCATTTGATATTCTGGTGAATGCTGAGTACCATTATTCGTCAGTGTATTTACCCGAACGTACTTAAAATTCTCTCCAACCAGGAGACCCTTCACAATCTGGAAGCACATGGAGGGACCCAGACCATGATTATGCTTTTAAGTGCAGCTCCCAGAGTAACCTCAGACATTTTGCTACTTGAGGCAAAGATACCACCGTCTCCATTCCATGCATAGTACCTGAGGAGCTTGGCAATTGTATCTTGGTTTAGTGCTAGCCACAAAAAAAGAAAAGAAAAAGAGCAAATGCTATTTTCAGCAGCTGACAAATTAGAACAAGTTCAGAGGAGAGCAACAAAGAAGAAACCAACCCTATGAAGAAAGTCGGAAAGAACTGGGTATGTTTCGCCTAAAGAAAAGAAGACCGGTGGGTGTTATTATAGCACTTTTCAAATATTTGAAGGGCTGTCATGTACAGGAGGGGCAGAATCTGTTGCTGATTATTCACCAATGGGCTCAAGTTAAGAGAACCCAGCTTTCAGCTGAATATCGAGAAAAACTCCCTAACTGTTAGAGTGGTACAGCAGTGGAATCAATTACCTCAAGAGGTGGTGTTGAGTGCTCCTAAAATGGAGGTATTCAAGAGAAATCTGGATAACCGCCTGGCAGATATCCTTTGGTTTGTATTCTGCATGGAGCAGAGGAAGGGGTTGGACTTGCTGGTCTTATAGGCCCCTTCCAACTTCACTATTCTATGATCCAGGGTGTTGTCAGACGTGCCTCCCAGAATAATGCTCATCTACTCTTTCTAACATTGCATGCTTATAACTTCCAGGAGGACCTTAGCACTAAACGTATGGAATACATTTAGAAGTGTCTAGGTTCTGTCTTGGTTGACATCTCCTGTAGCTGGTGGGTTGGGAGGTATAGCATGCAATAGTGGATGGAAGCAGGACCAGAGTAGTCATTTATGTATGTGGACAAGCAGACACAGGCATTTTCTTGCCCCTTGCACACAGGCAGACAAGCATTCACACATGTACACAGACCTTCTTTCTCTGATATGGAAGCAGGCAGGAGTGGAATGGCCCGGGAATGCCTTGCTTGCCTGCATGGAAGAGCTACTACAGCAAGAAACAGGGTTTGCAGTGTGTCTCCATTGCTTCCATTCTCTGCCGTAGCCCTGAAATATGGAGACTGACCGCCCATAGAGTTAGAACTGAAGCAGCATTCTCCTGTATAATTCTGCTTCCTCATCTTTATGGTGCACAATGAATGTCCATATTCTAATCAGCCAGGGAGGGAAACCAGGGTAAGGGAAGAAGTTTCAATGAAGTAAAAATGTAAGCCTTATTAAGTATTGGTAGAAGGAGATTACTTAATGTGAGAATGCATCTCTGTCTGTAGCAATGTGTGGGTCTGCTGTAAATCAGTCCATTATCAAACGATCTCAGAGTCCTACCATAGCGTAAGTACACCACCTAGTTTTTGCAGTTTGATTCTATTTTTACTGCCTCGGCACCAGAATTAGTGCACTTGAACAGTTAAAACTAGTGAGCCAGCTGCATCTGTTCCAGCAAAGGTCTGATTTGACCAATGGCCATGGTGACACATGCCTTAGTTACATTTCCATAGGCAGCTCCACATACAACAACACATCTTTAAAAAAGGAAGGAGGAGGGACACAGGAAACTACAGGTTGGTTAGCCTTACGTCTGTCCCAGGGAAGATGGTGAAAAGCCTCATCCAAGAGAAAATTTTAAAACACATAGAAGAACAAACCTTGCTGAGAGAAAATCAGCATGGCTTCTTTAAGGGTAAGTCTTGCCTGACAAACTTTTTAGAAAGCTTTGAAAAGGTCAACAGCCTTTTGGATTTGGGTGAACCAGTGGATATTGTCTATCTTGATTTTCAGAAGCCTTTTGACACAGTCCCTCACCAAAGGCTGCTGAGAAAAGTGCCCAGTCAGGGGATAAGAGGGCAGGTTCTCTTATGAACTGAGAACTGGTTGAGATCCAGGAAACAAAGAGTAGGTGTCAATGGGCAATTTTCACAATGGAGAGAGGTAAAAAGCAGTGTGTCCCAGGGATCTGTCCTGGGACCGGAGCTTTTCAATCTGTTCATAAATGACCTGGAGACAGGGATAAGCAGTGAGGTAGCCAAGTTTGCAGATGGCATGAAAATCTTCTCCGTGGCTATAAACCAGAGAAGATTGTGAAGAGCTCCAGAAAGATCTCTCCAAACCGAGGGAATGGTATGAGAAATGGCAAATGTGTTTCAATGTAGGAAAATCTAAAGAAATGCATATTGGGGCACTTTATCAATTCATGGGCTCTGAGCTATTTGTGACGGATCAGGAAAGAGATCTTGGTGTGTTGGTGGACAGCTCAATGAAGGTGTCTACCCAATGTGTGGCAGCAGTGAAGAAGGCCAATTCCATGCTAGGGACTATCAAAAAGGGGATTGAAAATAAAACAGCCAACATTAAATTGTATTGTACAAAATGATAGTAAAGCCGCAGCTTGAGTATTGTGTACAATTCTGGATACCGCATGTCTAAAAAGACATAATGGAACTGGAAAAGGTGCAAAAGACAGTGACTAAAATGATTACTGGGCTGGGGGACCTCCCTTATGAGGAAAGGGTAAAACATTTGGAATTCTTTAGTCTTGAGAAAAGGTGCCTGAGGGGGGATATGATTGAGACATACAAAATAATGCAGGGTATGAGTAAAGTGGATAGAGGGACACTTGGAAACATACACTCAAATTGAGGGCTGAGATAATGAGAACAGACAAAAGAAAATGTTGTTTTACCCAGCGTGTTGTTAGTCTGTGGAACTCCCTACCACAAGATGTGATGGCATCTAGCCTGGATGCCTTCAAAAGGGGATTGGACAGATTTTTGGAGGAAAAGTCCATCACAGATTAAAAATCATGATGGAGATGTGTAATCTCTAGGCTTAAAACCAGGGTACTTCAAGGGCCAGATGCAGGGGAGGAGACAGATATTAGTCTCCTGCTCTCCCAGATGCATCTGGTGGGGCCGCTGTGAGATACAGGAAGCTGGACTAGATGGGCCTTTGGCCCGATCCAGCATGGCTCTTCTTATCTTCTTATGTACAGTGTATTACAGCTGAAATTACTGTTATGCATTGTATGTGCGGCTGCCTATGGAAAGTGTCAGGAAACTTCAGCAGATCCAAGACACAACAGCCAGATTGCTGTCTGAGGTTGTACACAGGGATCACACAACCCTCCCTCCCGTTACAATAGCTCCACTAGGTGCAAATCCATTTCTGGGCATAGTGATTGATCTAACCAATAAAGCCCTAAATTGTTTGGGCCAAAGCTATCTCAAGGGCTGCATCTTCTTTTACAAGTCTGATTAGAATTAAGATTATCAGGAGCCACCTTAGTCTCAACCCAGCCACTTTCACAGGTGTGTTTGATGGGGAAATGGAAGAGGGTCTTCAAAGTTGCTACTCGCAGACTCTAGAACTCCCTCCCACAGAAGGCTAGTCTGACCATCATTACTGTGATTCCACAAACAGGTGAAGATCTTTCTTTTCAGATTAGCTTTCCATAATTTTAAATGGCCTTTTTGTACCTTATTGCATTGAATGTGTTTCGATGGGTTCTTTTTTTTTTTGGTATTGTATTCATTAATCTTTTTAGCATTGTATACTCAATATTATTAGCTTAAATACTGTCTTAACTGTTGTAAGTCACCTTGGGTCCTTTCTTAGGGGAAAAGTGGGTTAAAATATTTTAGGTAACATGGTAGCAATAGTTTGACGAGGCATGTGAACTTATCTGACAGGGCACTCTAGTGCTGTAGCTCAATGTAGTCCTTCTCCAAATGCCAACCCCCCTGTTCCCTAGGTTGGACACATGTAGGTTCAAATGCTACTAAACTGCTGTATCTGTTAAATGCAGGAACATGCTCAGTCTTTCTGATATGAAGTTGGAATAAACAATAATAAATCTTGTGGGGTTCTTAGAGCACACCTTCAGTAAAGGCTCTTAGGTCATCTGCAAATTAAAATGGGCTGCATAGCTAGAATGCTTACTTGATCATGCTTTGTCTTTCCAGTGGCTGGTAGGTAATGCTTTAGAGGACATGGTACATACTCTCCAAGTGTTATGTATCACACGTTCTCACTGATAAAAGGTTTATAAGGAAAATATGAACTAACTTCAATCCTAGGGAAAGGAAGATCCTAGGATCTTTTTAAAAGGCTCATTTACATTATATTGCTATCCATTAAAAAACTTCTGTGTGTGCATACATTGACATTATTTTATTTCAAGGTTGTATGAAAATGTGAAATAAGATGGTAATATATAGGAACAGGTGCTAAGCAACGGACTCCTTTAACTGGGATAGTGCAAAATTAAGATTTAAATGGACACTGTCAAGCAATTTTTTTATCCCTATTAATTTTTCATTCCAGCAAATTATTTTTTCTTCTTCAGCCACACTGATGTTTCTCTGCCTTGTGCAGGCAATCCAAGCATCTCTTGACTTCTGAATTGCATTAACATGGCTGATAATATAGAGGTCAATGATATATACCCCAAGAGCTTAGAGTATACAGCATTTACACCATTTCCATTAACCAAAATGTTTGTGTTCTCCTAGTGTCCATTTCCTAAGGAAGTGAAGTGCCTGTGAATACTTTCCTTCTTAAAACAGTCAAAAATGCATTCACTTTCGAAGGTACTGTACCCATTGGGGAACCATGACACATTTTTAGGATTCACCATTAGAGATGGGCACGAAACAAAAAAATGGCATTTCGGTTTTTCGTTTGTTGTTGAGAGGTCTGTTTCAGTTCGTTTCCGTTTGTCGCGAATTTTTGGAAAAATTTCGTTATTGTTTTTCGCTTTTTCATTTGTCGTTTCTATCCGCTTTTTGCACGATTTTTAAAGCATTTCCGTGCGCAGGCATCCCCCAACGCCCCAGACCAGAGGGAAAACACTAAAAAAAAAGGATGCTGGCAGAGACATAGTATAGACTAGGTACACAGGGAGGCTGCAAAGGCAGTGGCAGGCGTTGCCCAGGGTGCAGGGCAGCCGCAGAGTGACTGCACTGCGGGGCAAGGGAGGGTACTCACCGAGAGGTACGCAGCACGCACACACACAGGGAGGCTGCAGGACTGAAGCTAGAGTCACAGAGACAGCAATCCCACCCTAACTCCCACCAGAGACTGCAAGGATGACGGGGGCTGCCAGAGCTTTTTATGCCCTCTGTGGCTACCAGACCTTCCCGCCCAGTCTGCAACCTGGGCATGCTATTGCTTGAACATGATCCCATCACATGGCTTGCCTCCATTTTGTGGCTGGTGGCGACATCCATTTTAAAGGGAAAAGAAAAATACATCGCGATAGTAGAAGACAAAAACAAATGTTTTAAGGACCCCACCCCCCTGGTAGGTATTATCAGACAATATAAATAATTATCGCTGCATTTTTACGGATGTTCAGGGCGTTTTTTAACATTTAAAACAGCTCATTTCATTGTGCGTCACCATTGACGGAAACAAAACATAACAACCACAATTTTTGTGGTTCTGTTCGTTTCGTTTCATTTTCATCACAATTTTTGTTTGTCATTTTGTTACGTAACGGAAACAACAAACGGTAACGGAAACGAAAAAATGTTCATTCTGTGCCCATCTCTATTCACGATACTGAATAGATCAGTGTGGCTTTGATATCTAGCTGCAAAGCCAAAGTTTGCTTGCTTATTTATTTATCCCCCCACAATCAAATTCCTCCTTGAAAATGACCCAAAGTGGATTATATCATTGAAAGTCAGTATCTAAAGCTAGCAATGGTTAGTATAAAAGTGCAAAAAGGACCAAACAAATACCATACTAAAAACATGAGCAACAACAACAAAACACATTGAAATGAGTAAGGTACAGAAATCCATTTAAATCTCCACCCAGGCAGCTAGTCACTGGGGGAACAGCTTGCCTGAAAAGAAAAGTCTATGCCTCCTTGCAGAAGGACAGTAAAGATGGTTCCAGTCTAGCCTCCGGTGGAAGGGAGCTCCAGAGGCTGGAAGTAGCAACACAGAAGGGCCTTTTCTGTGTACTCACCAAACACGCCCATGAAAGTGCGGAGAGGGAAAGGGACTTTACTGTGAGGAGGTTTCTCTCCATTGAGGTCACCTGGCTCCAGAACTAGAATTTTTTTGACAATCGGTGAAGACATTATTTTACTCCCAAGTATCTGGATTGTTTTTAAAATATCAGCCTTAGAGTGACTAGCCTTGTAATTGCCTTTTGGGTAGAGGAAGTGTCACTGTATTGTATATATGGTGTATATTGTGTTTGTTTCAAACATTTGGATATTTCAGGTGTAATGTCTTCAGTAGAGATGGGCATGAACCACCAATTCAGTGGTTTAGTGGTTCATGCCAATTCATTTAATGGTTGAAGAGGTGTTTGGCACTTCAAAATCCCATCTCCTCTGGCAGGCACCCAATCAGAGGCAGTGCCTGGAGGAGACAGGGCAGGGGAAGCCAAGCCCTCTGCTTCTGAGTGGGCACCCACCAAAGGAGGCGATGATGATTTGTGCCCATCTCCACTCTTGATTCTTTTGAAGAAAATGATACCTAAATTATATAAAGGATGACAGCAGTAAAATGGGGATTCATTCATCCATTTATTCCCAGTCTGTTGAAGGTTCTTATTTAGTAAGTCATAAGTAGAGATGGGCATGACCAGGAAATTTTTTTTCCGAGTTGTTGTTTTTCGGGACGGGTCCATTTCGGCTCGTTTCCGTTTTTCACGAAATTTTTCAAAAATTTGTCGTTTCATTTGTCGTTTTTTCGTCTCTTGTTAGTACTGGTTTAGGGGGGTAGCGGGCTCCTGGAGGCACCTCTCTGGGGTGGGTGGGTGCCTCCTCTCCTCACCCGCTAGGAAGGAAGGGAAAGCAGGCTCCTGGAGGCACCTCGTGGGTGCCTCCTCTCCTCGCCCACTACAAAAGGGTATGCATAGCCATATGGATATGCATACCAAGTTGCAGACTAGCTTGCAGCAGTGGACTGGCAGAGGCACCCCTCTTTGGGGTGCCTCCACTGCAGCAGTCAGTCAGAATGGCGGGCTCTCTGCACCCTGTGTCTCACTAAGAAGGGAAGCGTAGTTGCATGTAGTGCAATGCAAGTACACAGATCTGGCTTAGGGTTAGGGTTAGCGCAAGGGCTAGGGTTAGGCTAGTTACGGGTGAGGTTAGGGTGAGTAGTGGGGTGCACCTCTGGGTGCCTTTCTGACCCACTAAGAACAACAGTGTACTGTGGTGTATGGGTAAGGGTTAGGGTTAGGGTTAGGGGAGGGTTAGTGGGCTTTTTGGCACATCCCAGAAGTCTCAGTGGCCAAGTGGCCATGCGATTGGTGGAATGGCTCCAAAAATTTGCATGGTCCACTCCCATGGCCAGCCCTTAATTGCGCAGGTATAAAAAAATATAAATAAAATAAAATAAAATCAATGGAGAGGAGCACATTTTGTTGCAAGAAAAACCCACTGCTGCTAGTGCTACTGTAAAAATTCTGGCATTTTTAATACAGTAGCAGGCAGCAGCAATTTTCGCATGTTTCTGGGTGCTTTGGTGTGTTTTTGGACCACAATTTCAAAATAAATTGCGGTCGCCCCATTTTGGATTCCGCATGGCATGGCGAGTTGGCGAGACGACGAGGATGCCCCCCACCAGAGAAGCCCAGAACAAGAGGGGGGAGCCCCCCCCCAGAAACCACCCCTCTGGTAGGTGCACTCTCAGAGGCAGGCATATTTTTGCCTGCTTTTTTGGCTGGGAATCGGGTTTTTTTTTTAACTTTTAAAAACTTTTTTTCTGTGCCGCTTGGCATCGCGCGATTGCCGCGATGCCAGGAACGACAACGACAAATCAGACCCAATTATTCGTTCGTCGGTTCGAGTTCGAGTTCTGGCAGAGTAACTGTCGTTTCCTTTTCCGTTACGTAACGGAAACGAGGAACGGAAACGGAAACGGGAATTCCGCTAAGTCGTGCCCATGTCTAGTCATAAGCCCATTCTGTGCTACATCGTAAATAAAACCCCACACATACATCCTTCATATGTGATTTCCCCCAGCCTACATCGTTTCATATGCAACATTTCCTAATGGTGAATTACTTATTTTTGGTGAATTCCTCTCTAGTGAAGCAAGATATCAGACTTTGAGATAGATTCAGGATATGCTTTCTGCTGATAAAAGGGCTGTACCTTTTTTTTTGAGGGGGGATGCCCTTGCCCTATAACACAGATCACTCTGTTCATCAGGATCCCCTAATACTCTGTGTAGCGTTTTTGGGGTGCTGAAAGGGCTTTGAGGAGAAAGGCATAAGGAAATGTCTTCTGCCACCCCAGTTGCCATGAGCTGAAGTCTGGATCCTACTATGTTCTATTGCTGTAAGTTTTATTTTATTTTTATATAGTGCCTGTCTTCCAAGGGAACTCTGGGTGGTTAACAACAGTCAAGCAACAATTTAAAAACAACAGTATATATAAAGTGAATTAACTAAACTAAAACTGATAGATAAAAATAGGATAAATAGAAGAAAATAGAATAGAATAAATGAAGAATAGAATAGAATAAATGAAGAATAGAATAAATGAAGAAAAGATAGGGAAAAAGTAAAATTAAAAAATTAAAATTAAAGGCTGCCAAATGCCTCATGAAAAACATCACTTTGATGTGGGTCACCATTTTCCTTTTGTATATAGTCTTGCTAAAGAAAAGGGTGAGTTTACATACAGGTAGAGGCATGCTTTTCCAGGCAGAAATGGGAGCTTGGGCACATACCTAAAGCCTGGATGCCCCATGTCTTTAAAACCTGTACAGACACCTAAAGCCCAGACACACACTGTCTTTTAGTGACAGGCCCAGTTGCATTTCCAATTTACATACAGATGAAAGAAAATCAGAATGGGTGGTGACATTACTTTCCTTGTTGCTTGCAGCAGACACATCTTTTTGGTGAAACATTTCCCACTGACACAGCAGAAAAAAAAGAGACGGCTAAGGAAAGCTGACATGGAGGATGATGCATTTGCAGAGAGGAAAGCATCTATAAAGTCATTGTTTTGTGTTAACAGGCTCCCATGGAGTATGTATCCTGTGTAGCTGTTAAATATTAACAAGTTCTAGTTGGACCCAAAGGCAAAGAACAGAAGATGGAAGGCAGATCAATCTGACTGTGAGATAACTAAAAGGACTGGAAAAGGAAGTGTTACAGAACAAGGGGATTATGGACCCCAAGATGTTTGCTCTCTATGATGTTTCCTAGTCATTGCTGGTTTCATATCATTCTTGGAATCCTGATTTTCTGTTTGTTGGCTCACTTGATATCTGGAAGCATCAAAGGTTTAGAAGCAACCAATAGAAAGAAGCTTAGAAGATTATCTTGATTATCAAGTTTCCTTCTCCTCTGGCGAATGTTCTCATGTTCTGATTAAAAAAAAAAAACCATCTTCTTGTGCTTGTGTCCCCCTAGTTAAGATGAATTAGACAAGCTAATGAGACTGATTAGTCCTCTGCTGTGACCCTTGGCCTTTGGGATGTACTTTCAGCTAATAAGGAGAATGGGAATTATGAGCTGTGATAATGTGCTTGTGTTGGCCTTTTAAAGGAAAACACATTTATTGCTACTTAGAGGGAATTGATCTAATTGTGCTAGAAGCATTTCTGCAGACAGAACATGGAATTTTTATTAAGTAGGTGACTCAAGTTCAGCCAAGATAGCTGCACTTGAAATGGGACCAAGATATTTCCCCCCAAAAAGATTTCAAATGGAAATCTTCCCTTCCAACAGCTAATGAGCTTTCCCTGATTGCTCTTTGACATAATGCTTAGTGTGTGGTGTTTTCTGCTTTGTGCTTCTTTCTTCAGCAGAAAAAGATCTGTTGAACGGCTAAGGTTAAAAAGGTTTTTTAAAAATATATAATTAAGTATGTAGTAAATAAATAACCGTGTGTGTGTGTATGTGTGTATATATATAGGTCACCACAACACACACACACACACACACACACACACACACACACACACACACACA
>JAHTLZ010000129.1:83623623-83637613 GCA_023846285.1 Phrynocephalus versicolor | reverse complement strand
ATCTATCTATCTATCTGATGTTGATATTTATAGTTAAATTTATAGTTATATATAATTATAATGATATATTACTCTTACAGAGAACAGACACATAGCACCATCAATATAGGAGGAAACTAGTTAGATGTCTCTGTGGTGATGTCTTATGTGGTTGTAGGGAACCTAATGTGTGCTGCATTCTATGAGGCAATCCCCAAAGTCTTCAGTGTTCAGAGGCATGAATGAGAACACAGTCCTTTCACTTCTGGCCAGAAGCCGATAGAAGAAAATGGAGCCCACATGATATACACACAAGAGTCCTGGTGCTCTGTGGCTATACTATGAACCAGGGAACAAATACTTCAGTAAAGCTGTTATGCTCCTTTTGCAGTAAACAACTATTGCTTTTTCTTCATGTAAGTTGTAATAACCTGTAGGTTTGAAGACATCCAGTTTGTACCATTCCTTTCCATATTAAGTGTGGTAATGAGGACAGGAGGATACTGAGGTTCAAACAAGATGAGACATTGAGTTGATAATTAGAAACTGAAAGCCCAGTTTTCCATTCTGTGAGGTAGTTTGTGCCTCAGCAATCAGCATTGCAAATGAAGCCTGTGTTTGCCTCTCAGTAAGGAATATGTTTCTGCCACAAAATATCTCCAGAGCTTCAAATACTTGCTTTGGAAACTGATGAACCTCTGCTTGGATTCCAGATTTAACAAGGAACCAACAGACTCTCTCACAACGAGGAATCACAAGAGGAATCATGGCAGGGAGTCTAGTTAGTGGCAGCCTGCCTCTGTGGTGGCATCGTTTCCTCTGTGTCAGAGTAAGTTGTGTGAGAGGAACAGAAATGAGGCGTTTAATTTGTTGTTGCTTTTGCTTGAGACTGACAGTAGCTAATTCACCGTATTAGTGCAATTGATCTGGAGAGCAAATTCTTCAGTTTGGAGTAATCAAAACTTATTGACCAATATTATAAATCTAATGGATACCAATGTTTATCAAAAATGACATGTGGCTTGTCACTGTTGACTCCCAGCGACACATTTGTGTTTGACTCACTCAAAAGTCCCTATTAATCTTTGTCAATAATGTTCTTTACCCAAAATTGAGTTCACATTCCATGATATAATTCTTAGTTTCTGGCAGTGGGGTCCAAAGTACAAGTGGTACCTCGGATAACGAATTTAATTCATTGTCTGAGGCAATCCATTATCTGAGAAAAAATTTGTTATCCGAAATACAATTTCCCACAGGAATGAATGGGAACCTGATTAATCCATTATGGAGCCTAGGAAAAAGGCACAGACACCTTTTCATATCTCACTCAGCTCATAGTGATAAAAAGTTTCCTCCGTATACAATATTTACTCAGCCTTTTTACAAAAGTACAAATAAAATCTGCCAGTGTTCACAGATTCAAGTTGGGTTGCTGTAAAAGTAAATACATAGGAACTAGATATGGAAAGCTGTACATTGGAGGGGTGGGTGTGGGACTGGTACTGGGGAGAGAGAGAGAGAGAGAAAGAAAGAGAGAGAGAGAGAGAGAGAGAGAGACCACAATTAGGAACAAAGGCAATCAAAAATAAACTATAAAATACATGAATCGGAGAACATTAGGACAAATTAATGGACTACATGAAGAGTGATTCCTTGAGGATATATTCGAAGTTTTATTAAATGCTTCAAAGCTCCCAGGGGGCTTGAATTGCGCAGACAGAGAAATGGCCTGGATGGCCACAATAAATAGTGTCAGGCTTTCTTTCATCATAGTGGAAGCAGCGGCTACAATAAGCAGTACTTAGTGATTCTTCTGGCAGGCCTTCTTTGCTTGAAATAGTTCAGTGTCAGAGGAATGTCTACCTGCAAAGTGTTGTTGATTCTGAGAATTAGAATCCACTGAGAAGCCTTGAAGAATGTGAGGTGATGTGAGCACCGAGAGAAGCTACAAGCGGTTTGGCTGATGTTTCATGTAGCTAGGGAGACTTCGCTCAGATTCTATCACTCTTCTATGAAAAGTTCTACTTCTTAAGTACTTCTCCGGCCCTCATCATTGCTTAGACTGGAGGAAAATAAGAAGAGAGATAGCCTGTGCGGCCTTGGGCAAGCTGGACAGTCCCAGGATTCCCCCAGAAGAAGGGGATGGTAAACCACTCCTGAGTACAATGACCCACTGCCTATCATGGGGGTTAGGGACCCAACCCAACCTGCAATAATAGAAAATCTGTGATATGTAATTGCTGGCTCAGGCCGGGACTGCGGGGCCTACCTGGGCCTCCTACACTTACCTGAGGCCTGGCGCTGCCTCGAACATCAGGAAAAAATTACCCATAATGAGAGCTATTTAGTAGTAGAATTGACTACTTTTGAGAAGGTACTGAGTCAGTTCATTTTAGGTTTATAAGCAGAAGTTGTATAGTCATGTACAGAACATAGATGTACAGCATGTTGATAGCATTCAGGTGACCATTCTTTTATTTTCCCTCATTCTGGTATCTTTAGTCCTGCATGACCTTTAACTTTAGATATTTCAGAGAAGGCAGTACAAAGGCTTCCCATTAACTCCTCTTCTCCTCTGAGCTGAGCTAGACAGAGGAAACCCTCCAGATGGCGGTAAATCAAGGGGACTTACATCAGACAGAGTTGATGTTGCTTGAAATCCTTGCATCAGTGCTCAAGGGAGCCTGAATGAAAGAATGATATGAACAAGGTTTGGTCACTTTTCTGGTCCTCAGGGCATCATCTGAGTTGCAAAATCATCAGTCAGGATTGAATGAATGATTTTTTTAAAAAAGACAAAAAGACAGGAGATATGATGGGGGAATTTGCTTGGAAATTGTGTGTATTGGACTGGATGAAGTGACTGAGGGAATATGATGCCCACTCCCCCCTTCTTTTTTGGGGTGGGCGGGCGGGAGGACTCAGCCTGCAGTAGCATTGTGACTGTTCATATAACTCATAGAAGTGGTAGTAGTATCAGTGAACCATGAGTGGAAAGCTTAGTGGTAGGGCATATGCTTTGCATTTGTCAGGTCCTAGGCTCAGTTCTTTACATTGGTCAGGCACAGCAGCTATCTGAAAACCTGAGAGGTGCTTTCTACTACAAATCCAGTAAGCCTCAACCAGCATAACCAATGGCTGAGGATGGGACATACAGTCCAATGTTCCTACTACACCTGTGTGCCTAGATCTTCTTCCCTGAGGTAGGAAAAACATTTCTAGTGAAGGTCTGGCAATTCTTTTAAAGCACAGATTGAGAATGCTGAATCATTCAATGTTTTCTGTTTAGCGTACCAGCCAGCGGCCAAGCTGCATAAAGCTTGTAGGCATGAATGTTAGAAGCATGAATCTCAGAAAGGTACCTATAGCTTGAAAACAAGAGACTTGCATCCACATTATACAATTATAGAATTTCAATATCTTTAAATCCCATATGATAGAATGCTGGGATTGTTGGTTGTTGAGGTACTTAGAATTCTTCACTAGAGAGACGCTCTAGGACTGTCCCACAATCTGCAGTAACAAACTTCTCTGGCAGAGAATTCTTTGGCATCTCACCAAGGATTCCTTAGAATGGAGGCATGGTGGATGATATGTTATCCAAAAGTTATGAATGTGTAATATAGATGCACTCAGATAATGACGATAGTCCCAAGGAAAACTAGTTTATCCTGGGGCAAATGATGCACAAATCATGTGTGTGATGAGATGTCATAATGTCCTGGGACAGAGGAGAAAAAAACTTTGAAAAAGGATGAATACATCTGAAAGCACCAATGGCTGCTGTTGCTGCTGATCTAATAGCTTCCTCTGGTAAGAAGGGATCAATCTGGAGAGACATGCTTACTGATGGGATGTAAAAAATAAATGGCTGGACTGTCCAGATCACAAAGAACAGAACAAACATTTCACAACTGCTTCCTCTTGTGAGTGGCGGAAGCAAGGCTTGCATTGTTTGCACCAAATCCAGACTTAAGCCCTTGCCTTTGTCACTCAATGGCAGAAAAATTCTTCTCAGTCACATGTTTTATTTTCCTGGGATTTTTACACACAAAAAAGAAAGACTACCGTAATGGTCTGTGACCTGTTCGGCTTCTAGGATTATGGGGGGTTTATAGCTTGCTATTCAGATAGGCGTCTTGCTTCCCTTTCCTTATGATTGTCAGTGTATCATCACACTGTTTGGATGACAAGGGCAAAGGAAGCCACAGCTTCACATATCCCATTACAAAAGAAAAGGAGGGGGGGGGCGAAGGAAAGAAAATAAATGATAGTGGTGGATTTGAACACACACTGGTTTTTCTTTCCAGTAGAGCTACTTCTTTCTGCCAGAATACCCCCTTCTTCCCAAATAAAAAAATACATAACTGACCTATATTTCTTTACATCCAGTTAGCCCAATCATTAATCTGCACAGCCAATTATAATAGTCATTAATTTAGGGATGTCATTGTAGCAAAATATGGTCACACAGCCCTTAACTTGGATGGCTGTAGATGAAGATTTACCCAAGCCATTGGAAATGGGTTTGTGAGCTGTAGGAAGTCAGGATGGCTATGTGGAAAGCCCAGGTTTAGAGAGACTGTTAGGAGTCTGCACCAGGTTTGGATAGATTCCCCTCCCCCCCCTGGATAGGATGTTTTGTTATAATCTGCTATAAACTGCCTAGAGTTCCTGTGGGAAAGCTGGGTGGTTAATAAGTGCAAATATAAATAAATAAATATACATCTTAATGGAACATTTTATGAGATCTTACACCCAGACTTGAAAGTTTGCCACTGTCTCTGTGATTATCTGATTTGTAGCTGCCAACTAAATCTTTAGATTTTCGTTAGGACACATACTGGGACATTTATTCATAATTGGATAAATAAGTTGAATACTTATTCGATTCCTGTAATAATTCCTAAATTTTCATCTATACCTTATAAATTAACTTATGCATTTTTTTTGCAAATCTTCATGCTCTTTTGTATTTTTTTAGGGATGCACTAAATAAGAGTTCTTTGCTATCTAACATTATATTTTACCCAGAATATCCCCCACTTCCTGTCTCACCAATATCCTTAGTCCCCCAGTTTTTTAATGAATTGATTTCTAGAGCATACACCCAAGTCAAGTCTGATAAAGTACTAGTTCTTTCTACAGGGCTGTAAATGCTACCATGGCCTCCAAAGGGTTAATTCATTATAGCCCATTGTCCAGTTGACTTTGTAGCTGGCAGCAGATTGGAGCCGACTGGAACAGCTGAAGTGGGGATGAAAAATGAGCAGAGCCTCGGTTTGCATTAAATATTTAATATTCTCTCAGTGGGAGGTGTCAGGGAAAGGACCATATAATAAATACAATGAGAGACAATTCCATCATTGAACTCGTCTGTTAATGACCTCATTTGCTTTGACAGAAACATTGCAAAGGCACTGTCTGTCTCTCACTCTCTCACCCCCACCGCTTTGCCAGCCCTATCCAGGAGACTGTGTATTCTGATTTAAAAAGAAGGCCTGCTCTTCAGTCACATGGAATCCCACTCATTCTCCCTTTCTTTTGACCTTTGGATTACTCAGAAAGAGCTTCTGATGGCAGGGGAATAAATGTCAACCTCAGAAATAGAGGCAAGACTGTGCTGGTATGTTACTTTTCAGCTGCAATTTGGGGTAGGTGTGTCCACTGCATTTGGACTCAACAACAGGAGCAAAGGATTTTACAGAGGTTGTCAAGCCTCTCCTGCCCATACAGAACAGTGATGGGGAAAAGGGCCAAATTTGATCCTTCTTCCACCCCTTCATGAACACAATTCTCAAATTGCTGAAATCTTTCATTTTAAATGATGTGGGGGTGAGACTGCACGGTTGTCCAGAGACTCCTCTTCAGCCATGAAAACAATGTGACCTCAGGCCAGTCATAATCAGTTGTGTGTTGTGTTGTTACAGTCGACTTGTGTGACCCCCATGTCCATGGAGCTTTCTTGGCAGGCATACTGGAGTGGTTTGCCAGTTCCTAGTCCAGGCGCCTACAGCACCTTTTATTCCCTGGTGGTCATCCATCCAAGTACTAACCAGGGCTGACCCTGTTTAGCTTCCAAAATCAGGTGAGATTGGATGTGCATAGGGCATCTAGGCATAATAACTTAGCTTTACCTAATTTACCAAACAGTTGTGAGAATGAAGCAAGGAGGAGGAATGCCAATGCATCCTGATTTGAGCTCAGTCAAGTCGCTGCTTCAGTCTGAGAAAAGTCGGCGGGAGGATTCCAATTTATAGTTCGCCTTGATTTCACCCGACCCTGGTCTTAATAGGTTCGTTAGGTGGAAAATGGCCTGGGAGGGGTTTTCTATACACACATGAATAGCTTCCCTGATTCCTTTCTCCAACCACCTATCTTCTCTGCCTAATTGGTTTACATCCTCATCTTTGAATGAGTGTCCTTTGTCCTCCAAATGAAGGCACGCTGCTGATTCTAGTCCTGAACTGTTGCATCTTCTGTGCTGGGCCAGCCTCCTTTTTAGTGGCTGTTTAATTTCTCCAATGGGGTCACAAAGAGTCGGTCACGACTGTAACGACACAACAACAACAAACAACAGGAGCTCTGCACATTCCTCTTTTGGGTGGACGAGTCTCTGCCTTAGAGTGTTTTGTGGATTTGAAGTAAATGGGTATGTGGTATTAACCAAAAATTCATTTGATCTTTTTAGACACACACATGTAAGGAACGATCAGGTTGTTCCATTGGCTTTGGGTCTCAGGCTGATCCAGTCTTCTTCTGGGTCAGGACACTGCCTTGTTGAAGGCCCACTTTGGATATCCACAGACCTTAAGTGCAGTTTATAGTAATAACAGACAACTGGATTTTTTTTTTAAAAAAACACATCAATTAAAATAATAATTTAAAATATAGAGCAGACCCATCAAAATTCTTTACTAGTCAATTAGCTGTCAAAAGCTGCCTGAAGGCAATGGGTGTGTGTGTGTGTGGGGGGGTGTTCTTTGCTTATGGAAGGACAAGAGAGAAGGGACTGGTGTACCTCCTTGGGGACACATTGGTCACTTGAATAAAGCAAATTGACTGGGAATCAATTTTTATTCAGAATGAAATCAAGTGTTTGAAAAGAATGATGACACCCCCACAAATGAATTTTCATTTAGAATAAAACTGTCAGGTGAATAAAATTTTTTAAAATGAGCCAATTGGTTGAATCAAGCAAATAAAATAATTTTAACAATTACTTCATCTGGACCAAAAAGGTTTTTACAACAAAAAAGGATTCAAAATGATAGGGATGATTTTTTATACTTTCTACTTCTTTAAAAATGTAGAAAGACTCCTGACTCTCAAGGCCAGCTCTTTCTACAGCTACACCATTGGCGTCTACATATAATGGAGGAAGTTTTGAAAGAAACCCAAGAGAATATCAAAGGAGGAAAGAGAAAACATTTAGAGGAAATATTAAAATAAGCATTTGCTCTGAAGTGTATAATTGTTCCTTTGGAGTCCATGCTAGTTTCTCTCTCTCTCTCTCTCTCTCTCTCTCTCTGTGTGTGTGTGTAAGATTATGGGGGACATCAACTCTCATGCCTTGACCAAATGCTCACTTGGGAAATTAATTTGGTTATTGCCTCTGGGGCTGGATCTTCTTGTGCTGTTCACTTTCCATTGTATGTGCAATATTAATTCATATTTCCAGAAAAGCTCTTCACTTGCAGACAACAACATTAACTTTTATATATTTTAGCTAATTCTGACTACTATCTTTTAAAAAATTTTATATATTATTTATTATAAAACCAATCACAAACAACCCATGCAAAAATAGTGACCCCCAGGCATCCGATACATTGGATATACATTAACAATGAAACATATTCAAATTAACAAAATGTACAATTCTATATAAATTAATAATTAACAATCTGCAAGGTTTATTTAGTCTTTAATGTTTTAATTACCCCAAATTGATCAAACATACTCAAATATTTCAGTAGCTTCTCAAACCATTCCTCCTCTTTCTCATTGACCTTAAACCCTTTCATTATGCGTATCTTCACAGTTAGGTATTCTAAATTTATAATATTATTTAATTTCTTCCTCCATTGGTTCACTGCTAGCTCTTCTGCATTTTTCCAATTACTTCCTATGACCTGTCTGGCTGCAATTACCATCAGATTTACCCATTTACATTCCTCTTTTGTTTTTAACTCTGTGCTATCCAGGCTAATGAGAAGCATTAATTTAGATATTTCCACTTTCCTTCCCACAATTTTCGATATTTCTCTACCAATCTGTATCCAAAAATTATTAACTAAAGGACAATCCCACCACATGTGATTGTACGTTCCCATTATTCCGCATTTCCTCCAGCAATTTTTGCTTCCTGACTTTGTGATATGATACAACCTTACTGGTCTGTACTACCATTTTTGTACCAGCTTCAACCCCTGCTCCTGGATTATCCTAGAGCTCGTAACATCTGACTACTATCTAATATGGTGGGAAGTCTTTGTGAAGGTAGGACTGGTGCAGAGAAATGTCTTGAAAAGTTTATGTTGATATGGTATTCTAAAAGTTAATTGATGGATGAATTCCTAGAATACCAACCCTCTCTTTTATTCCATTGCTCTCTTTTTGTAATCCAATAGGGCAGGATGAAAACAAATGAGTATAAATTGCAAGGGAGGAGAATTCAAGTAAAAATTAAGACAAAGGTGCTAAGCTTGTACAGTGGAACAGACAGCATCTGGAACTGACTGTCAGTCCTTCTTTAGTGATGCATAAACAGAATTTGAATGGCCAACTAGTAAGATGGTATAATTGCATCATACGTTGCAGATCCTATGCTGTGTGGTGCACTGGTTTACATGACGTACAAGATTGTTCCTTCTAACTCTAAAATTGTATGCTTTAGCCTACGTGTACAGTGGAACCTCAGATAACGACTGCCCTGTATAACGAATAATTTGGATAACGACTCGTTATTTTCACCCCCCCACAACAGCCCACAGCCCCAGCCTCCCTCCCCATTTCTCTTTAACTGACCTGCCGAGGAGGAGGGGAGGCAACATGCAGAGGTGGGGGCTGAGGGGAGGAACCGCTACATGCCACCCGGCTCTCGCGCTACCGGAATGCCCAGCAGCGGCACCGGTGGTGGCAGAAGAGGAGGAGGAGGAGGGGTGGATGGGAGGTGGGGTAAGGAACTGCCATATGCTGCCCGAATGCCCAGTGGTGGTGGTGGTGGTGGTGGCAGCGGAGGAGGAGGAGGAGAGGTGGGGGCTGGTGGGTGGGTGGGGAGGAAGCACTGTAGGCAGGTGTGGGGGAGGAGGGGGAGGAGTGCACTTTGAAAGTGCACTTTTTAAAGAGGTCTCAGGGGGAAAAAAGGGTTTTTTTTTTTTTTTTTACCTTTTTTCTGGATTTCCGGAATGGATTAAAATGGTTTCCCATTCATTTCAATGGGAAACCATGTTTCGGATAAGGATTTCTTTGGATAACAACTTACCTCAGAGAACGAATTAAAGTCATTATCCGAGGTACCACTGTATATTGGTCTTCAAACAAATTTCTTGAATTCCCTAATCTCATCAGCAGGGTTAGGAATATTAGGCTATAACCCTGTACAACAGGAATTGTAGAATCAGGGGCCTGAAGATCCAGAGCTATCATTGTGATCCACTGTGGGCAGTGCGGGTTACCGCTTCTGGAAATGGTGGTTACCAACACTGGGAGGGTTATTTGCTCTCTGTTCCTTGTGTAATGGAACGTAGTTTTGAGAAGACATGAGTAGAACAGTGTTATAACTCCTTTGAACCCTACAACCCTTAACAATCACTCAGTTATATTGATTAAAATCCAGTTTTTATCAGCTGAAGTGGTTCCTTATTGGGCATCAGATCTTTGAAAAAGTTAATCACTTTTAACAGAATTAAAAATATGTATATGGCATGGATTGGGATACAAGAACCTTCTCGTTCTATATAAGATCTTGTAGTTCCTGTTGTATGAACATGTGTTCTGTAACACATACAGCTTATGACAATGGCAGGGGAGCATCTACCCCAGAAATTTTGGCATGTCCTCTGCCTCCCCCCCCCAATATTAGCCCATTCCCAACACAACACAGTCTTATTCAGGCATTATAGCCTGCTTACATGAAAAGTTCTAACTGTGATGGGAACATAGGGACATTCAGAAGTCCCAAGGTCTTAAACTTTGAAGAGAGGCTTCGAATGCCAGTGATCCCATGGACTAGAAACTCAGGATCTCTGCAGGTATCAGGAGCTCTCTGGATATCATTTGAAGCTCCTTTTCAGATCCTCCTGTTCATCTTGTGGTATGGCTAACCTCTGGGTCGAAGGAGCCATAACTTACATGCTCAACCCCTTTCCCACGATGACTAGAGAGAGACCTCAATTCAAGCATGTAGGCTATAATGGCTGAACAGAGGTAGGCATCACCTGCTATGGCTGTAGCAGAGGCAACAACAGTGGTGTAGGTGGCAAGACCGGGTAGGGAAGGTGATGGGGGCAGCGGGAAAGGAGCGGTCCTCCATATTGGAAAGGAGCGGTCCTCCAAAGCAAAATGAAGTACCAAGGGGCCAAAAGTTTAGCACTTCATTTTGCTTTCACCAAACAGGATCCCAGAATTGAGTGGTGAAACAAACTATGAGCCAGCTGGTTTTTCTGGCTCATAATTCACGTCATACTGATCTCTAATGGTAATGAAAAAGTTCATTTAAAAATAGGATAATGTGTTAAGCATTGCAGTATTCTGTAATTAATTGCTATCTGTCATTCTCACTCACCTAACTGAGTTAGAAAAACTTAAAGATGTTGAAATTCCCAGTGCTGTTTTTAATACAACAGTTCATATCCCAGTTTATCTATTGGACTTGGAACAGAGTTTGTGAAACCAAAATACTTCTGTTCATCAAGCTGAACAGTCCACTAGCCTTTGAGCCTTTTCACACGACCCCTAAGATCTGCTGGCCACTTAAATTCGGACCAGAGAGCTTGGGGGTTCTTCCTGCGTCCCCACCCCTC
Source organism: Phrynocephalus versicolor (assembly GCA_023846285.1). Lineage (NCBI taxonomy): Eukaryota > Metazoa > Chordata > Lepidosauria > Squamata > Agamidae > Phrynocephalus > Phrynocephalus versicolor. The sequence continues at coordinate 83,626,604 of JAHTLZ010000129.1, read as the reverse complement.
TGCACTTCCTTGCTCCTGTCTGTGTGAGGGGAGGGAGAAAAAAAGAGAGGAAAAATGCAGGCTCACCTCGGAAGCCGCCCGGAGCCCTGTCGTCGTCCTGATTCCTTCTCTTAAAGGGGCGGCAGGCAAAAAAACCAAACAGACGCGAGGAGAGCCCGGCACTCACTCCCTTAAATCCGCATCAGGGATTTTCACCAGCGGAGAGCAGGTACATGAAAAGTGCGCTGGGACATGCTTAGGTGGGTGTGGTCGCACTTAATTTTCTGCAAACTCCGGAGCTGGTGGGGAAACAATTGTAAGCTCCGGAGCTGGCAGCCATTTGTGGCGGAGTTTAGAGGTCGTGTAAAAATACCCTTTGAGTCACCAGGAATCCCAATGGAATTCCATTTCTAGTGGGGTTGCAAAACCAGGTTTTCTTTAGCCTCTGGTGGACCATACTTTGCTAGATAGGTCACAAAGGCTGTGCAGGACTTGTTTAAATTAAGCTTCATTTTAAAAAACATTGTAGAACGAAGCATGTACACTTCTAGTCTGTGAAAGATGCCCTGTTCTTCCTAGAGCTCCCACCTTTCAGAGACTTAAATATATACCTTTTGGCTTGGGCAAGGAGCTATGCTCATTTGGCAGAGGTATTACAAGAATTGTAGTTTTTCCAGAGCATGTTGCTCTGGACAGCCAAAATTAGACTCCATCGTCATATAATTTAATTTCTTGATTTGCCTCTAGCTGACGGTTTTACAACTGGCCTCCGAAAGGCACACAGAACTGTGGTGTGTAGTTCCCTCCCCCTCCCTATTTTGGAGGCATTAACATATTTTCTTTTGAATCTGTATGAGGCTTTTCTAAAAAGTAATGGATTTTTTCCTTCCTTCTCTTCCCGCCCCCTCCAATCTGGGCCAAATGTATTCAAATCGTAACTCAGTTAAGTTAGAAGATTGGTATCGGCTCAGCAGGGAATCCCGCCCCTTTATTCCACAAATCAGCATCCTTTTTATTTGCCTTTCTGATGTCCAAAGTAAAAGGGATCCTTTTTTCCCTTAAGTTTAACTCTGACGCTGATGTTGCATTGCTCTTTGATTGCTAAGAACACAAGGGGAGGTTTTCAGGAGCAGCTGAAAACTTCATCAGGAAGGGAAGGGGGAAGAAAAAAGGAAGGGAACTGGCAGAAAGTGATACTGTTGAAACAACCCTTTGAAATTTTCCAAATGATGTTTGATGTGCTAGTTCCTTAAAGCTGAAGCAATACCTTGAGCATCAAACATGTCTTTTTAAAGGTGGTGGGCACAAGTAAGGAAGCAAAGAAATGTAATAGCATTGCCCCCTTTTTGTGGTCTGTGTGTGATGTGCAAAAAGGAATGAGTTTAATATTACCCTGTAATGGTTCCAACAGTAATGTTTTTTTTAAATGTATTTATCAGGATTTAAACTGGATTCTTTAATATGTTCCCTCTATCCCTTATTTGGGAAGCATTCTTTTATATTTCAAAAGAGCAGCAAAGGACACACAGGCATATAGAAAGGGACAAAGATCAGCAGTGATGGATTCTCAAAAGGAATGACTGCATATGAAGCAAAAGCAGGAATTAAAAACTGTTTGTAGAAAGTTTATGGAAACATGCACAGCAAAGGCCTTGTCCAAGTGTACTCTGAGTCATGCTTCTGGTCCATTTTGCTCCTGCAGGTGATGATTTGCTTCCAGGATTCTGACAATTCATTGACTGCATACTTTAATTTTGTATACACAACAGATCAAATCTCCTTTTAGAATCAGGGGGAACTAGAGTTGAAAACAAGGAAGTGACATCTAACATTCAGCTGTATTTCTCAACTGCACAATTTGGCTAAAGTGACCATCCTGGGATATTCTTTTTAAGTGCTGACTTGGAAACTCAGCACATTTCTGGAATAAAGATCTGTATTTATTAGTTGTGGTAAGGGGTGAAAAATCACATCCTTGACAAGTGTTGGACATGCATTAGATAGCTCACAATGCCAAAGTGCATCTCTTAGTGGCTTTCCCATGGTAAAGCTTGGAAAATGGCTGTCCCTGTGAATCAGTTCCACACTGTACACTAGCATTCAGTTGAATGTAAAAGAGAGTGAATCCTTAGTGAAGAAAACTGAGCAGCAGTAGACATGTCGTGAACTTTGTATGGGACACAGAACCCGTAGACTGTTAAGTCTTCCAACTAGAGATGGGTACAAACCTAAAAAATGGTGATTCATTTAGTTTCATTTTGTTTAAGGCTTTGGTTCATTTTGTTTCCTTTTTAAAACATTTTTTTCCCAGAAAAAAAACATTTCATTGGTTCATTGGTTCGTTATTCGTTTTTACCTACTTTGCACGATTTAATCCATTTGACCACGCATGGGCATCCCACGCCCCAGACCAAACAGAAAACATTTTTAAAAAAGCAATCCGAGAAAACACATAAATGGACATTTTTAAGCACTCCTCACCCCCCTGCTAGGTATTATCAGGCAGAAAAAATAATTTTCGCTGGGTTTTAAAGTATATTCAGGACATTTTAATACCTTAAAAATGCCATTCTGCAGAGATTTGCTGCCATTAACAAAGTATGTGGCAGCCATTTTGTTCCCTTTAAAAAAAATATCTTTAAAAACACATTTTTAGATGTTTTAAATCACTGGCATCAACCTAATAGCTATAATCAGGCATAAAAAAATACGATATTTTTGAAGTGTTTCTCATCCATTTAAAGCATTTAAAAACAGCTCATTTCTTCGCGCGCCACCATTAATGAAACAAAACTTAACAAACTAATTTTTCCTGGTTTGTTTCATTTCATTTAGATTTTACTCCTAGTTTCATTATTCATTTTGTTATGTAATGAAACAAATAATGAATAACAAAATGAATAAAAATACATAAATAAAAAATTCATTTTGTGCCCATCTCTACTTCCAACATCTGTTTCATCATCCAGCAAGTGCTGCTCCAAACGGACCCTGCTTCAACC
>JAHTLZ010000129.1:83598638-83616235 GCA_023846285.1 Phrynocephalus versicolor | reverse complement strand
TGTGTGTGTGTGTGTGTGTGTGTGTGTGTGTGTGTCAAGATCTAGGTTCATTTGGAAATACAATGGAAACATAATTCCTCAGTGTGTTGCAGTTAATTATCATTTGCAGTCTGGCCGGCTTCAAAGCTTTACTAGCACGAAGGGGATCATTTTTTCATCACAATACCACTTTCAGGATTCATTTATCTTGTCTTTTAGACTAATTATCCCTGAATTCACCAGTAGGCTGTCACACACTTACATTCTCCAATAAATGTGGTTTTAAATCAGCAGCTTACTGTGTCACAATCGGTACAAGCCAGCCTTTGCATTGTGTCTAAACTGGAGCTATTCATCTGTGATCACAACACTAAAGGGAGAAACAACATTACCGTTTGTATGAATGATCATGCTTATTTATATGCAAATACGTCTGACAAATCAATAATGTATGATTTAGTTCTTTGGCTGTGCATTAGGAGAGGTACTAGCAGTCCTGGGTGGCCCTTGCAAAGGGAACATCAGCCCTCCCTCTTTCCCTCCAACACCCTGCCTTCTCTTCACAGCTCATCCCCTAGTCAAGCATTTGAAAAATGGTCTCTGTTCCCCCCTCCACCCCAGCTGAATGCCAGCACAGAATGAACTTAGGCCTTTTGTCAGCTGCATAGCTGCACAATGTTGGTAAAGCAGTTGTCTGGGATGTAGGGGAGGGGGAGGGGGAGGGGGAGGGCCAGAGGCAAGCGGACAGCAGCCTTTAAGGACGCAGGCCTACTTGACAGAAGCCTTGGAGCTAAGATCTAGTGAGGAGGAATATCACTTGGAAGAAGCGTCTTTATGATAAACAGCCTGATATGTCAGCACAACACAGAGAACTCTTTGTTGGATGACAGCTGAAAAAGAAAAGAGCTGGCTCTATTATCAAGGTAGATAAGCGGTAGAATAACTCGTCCTAGCTTTCTGAGCCTGAAACATCAACTCACTGGATTTTGGCCTGACAAATTGCCTTCCACATCCCTGTGTCTGTCACAGTGTACGTTGCCCCCAACGAAAAAGCAAAGTCCTTCCCACCCACCGAGGAAGTCAACATATATATTTACTCCCAAGTGGTTAAATTATCTTGGCACTCATGGCAGTAACTTTCTTTAGCATTTCTCCAATACACTGGGGAGTGGAGAAAAAACAGTTACAAATGACGTAAATTCAGATGGGCTGCTTTTTCAAGACATCAAACCAATTGTTGAAGCAACTGCTACTGTTTCACTCTGCCTAATGGTAGGGCTGACTGAACTGTAACAGTTCACCTGTAATTAATATAATTTTAAATTGCCTGCGAGCAAGTTTCCCAGTTAAGATTGGAGGTAGGGGAAGCAAAGAAGACAGGGTGGTGCAGTGATGGAAGCGGTCCAATAGTGAACACCTGACAGCAAACTTGAAGAGATACCACAAGCAACACAATCACAATCTTTCTAGTATGACATTTTTATTTAATGGGTAGCATTTAATTTTGTATCTCTGGTTATAGAACTATCATATGGAAAGTTTCTGCAGATTGTATTTTCTTTTATGTTCTTTTGGGGTGATTCATTTTTCTAAGTTTTGGCCAATCATAAAAGTCCATGCAGGGTAAGAATTTGGCCCTCTTTGCTCGTCTCTGATTAGTACTTGGATGGGAGACCACCAGGAAATACCAGGTGCTGTCTTCAATCCAGGGAACAGAAGGGGGGGCAGTCAGCAAGAACAAAGTAGAGAAGAGGGCAATCAAATGTTCCTGGAAAGAAAAGGAAAGAAAATAACAGGGGGTGGGGTGGAGGAGAAATGAAACAGCCAGGTCTGTTTGGATACTCTTGTTTCATTTTTCCTCCACCCCCTGTTGTTTTTTTCTTTTCTTTCCAGAAACTATTGATTGTCCTCCTCTCTGCTTTGTTCCTGTAGGATAGGACCATTCTTTATCGCATGACAATGAACTTTTAAATGGGTTGCTCCAGCCCCATGCATTTCCCTGCACAAGCAAAAGCTCCAGTCCTTGCAAAAACAAAGCGGAGATGAGTCTTCAGAATATGGAAAGGAAACAGAAAGGACAGTTTTGCTTTTCCTCTACCCAACCACCATCTATGGGAAGGCTTACCTGCATGTATACAATGCCCCTTAATTTTTTGTGCCATGATTTTAGAAAAAAAATAGCATCGTATACACTGAAAAATATGGTACATTGGGACATTCACAGATGTACCCAGGCCAGCAAAGTAGTTCTTGTTCTTGTTCTTCTTCTTCTTCTTGTTCTTCTTCTTCTTCTTCTTCTTCTATTTATTTATTTATTTATTTATTTATTTATTTATTTATTTATTTATATACTGCCCATCTTCTGAAGGAACTCTGGGCGGTTATCAACATTAACAACAACAATAGACAGGCAACAATAAAAAAGATAATAAAAATAATTTAAAAAAATCTTAGATTTCTTATTCTTAAAAAAACAAAACAAAACAAAAACAAAAAACAAAAACAAAAAACAAACAAACAAACAAACAAACTTTATTCTAACTTTCCTGGCCTGGGGCCAGCCACCAGATATCTGCGCATATCCCCATTTACTTGGCAAGTGAGGACATGTGCCAATGTCCCCAGACAATGCTAGGCTGGCAAAGGGGGAAAAAGAAAACACAGGTGAGGACCAAGCAGTGGAAGCAGACAAGTGCCGTTACTTCACGAGGTGCCTCTCTTCGAATTGACCTTGCCTTCGATTTGAATTCGGAGGCGGTCACGTGGTGGTCACGTGGTCTCCCTTCGCTCCCACCCCCGTTTCTCTGTACTCATGCGGGGCATTTTTGGGACCGAATCGATTACTACCTCACCTGCTCCCTTCGCATTAGAAAGCTGATTTGCAACGTCCGGTTCCACTCTCCTTTTATTTTTTTTTAAAAATTTACTCGGCATATCGATGCATCAATGCTTGGCTGTCATTCATGACAGAGCGTGGTTACTGTACGATCCTGTGTTTTGTTTCCTGGCATCATTGGCAGTCCCCCGCCGCCGCCGCCGCCGCTACTCGGGGGGAGCCCCGCATGGCACAGCCGCCCGCCCTCCGCCGCTTGCACGCTGCCTGCCCCGGGTGCCCTGCTCTGGCCGGGCGAGGCGGCAGCGGCTCCTCCTGCTCCTGCCACCGCCGCCGCCGTCGCCGCTACTCGAGCGAGGAAGTAACAGCGCAAAGCGATGAAACAATATAGCGATGCATCGATATCCCTGTTTGAATATTTTTTAAAAAAACTTGAAATAAAAGCCGAAAACCGAGACCACACGTGACGTTGGGAGCGAAGCGAGATGCGAAGCGAAAAGATTCCCGTCCTCCGCCAGGGGAATCACTCACCCCGGTTGGAGCACGCTAAAGGGGGCGTGGTCGGGGTGACGTCGCAGCCAAAGAGGAGGAGCGTGCGGACTGAAGCGATCGATTCGCACAGAAATGACGGCTTGCCGCGAAGCGAGCGGCTCGTGAAGTAACGGCCAAAGTAGGGAGGAGGCAGTGGGAATGGAGTTGGAGGTAATGTGTGTGTGTGTGTGTATGTTTAAGATAGTCATAGACTGTCTAGAAAAGAAAGGGACAAATACAAACAAGGAAAATTTCATCTTTGAATATCAACCCGTGTAAATATATGTCTTTATGAGGTAGATCTGAGATGACTTTCCAGTTTTGGATGCTTGAACTATTGCTGCTTCAGACTAGATGTCAGCACAGCTGTTACTTATACCACCCCCTGAGCTATAGAAATATAGTATTGGTAGATAACTGTAGAGGACTCAGTTCCCATAATTGGTGCAATCATTCAGCATGCATCCAAAGGAAAAGAAATAATCTTGGCACATACGGTGATGGGTAAGGGCTCTGGCAGCAGCAGCAGGAGGAGGAGGAAGGGAGAAGAGAAGTCTCTCTCTCTCTCTCTCTCTCTCTCTCTCTCTCTCTCTCTGTGTGTGTGTGTGTGTGTGTGTGTGTGTGTGTGTGTGTGTGAGTGAGTGAGTGAGTGAGTGAATAATAGTAACTTTAATGGCTTGTGTGAATTGTCAAGGAAACCCTCTGCAGACTTCAGCATCTTGGCTCTGTCTCTCTCTGACACAGGAGCGACATTTATAGGTCATAACTCTGAGAAGCAGTTGGTCTCTCTGGCACCATTTCGCTTAAATGCGAAGAGTTTCATCTGCTGACTACCACAGTGGAAAAGGCAACTTGAGTAGTTAAAGTACCACTTCACACAGATCCCTGTGGAGGGAATGAAACCAGTGAAAAAGAGGGAAAGAATAATGAAGCATTCTCGTAACTCAGCTATTTTGCTGGATTAGGTCCCCCTATTTAACATTCATCATTGTTTTACATCCTTTCTGTATCTGTGCAGCCAGACAGGATAATTGAATTGTTCCCTCAATATGTTTATTGCTAAGCAGAACCTATGTCGCACATCAAATTCAGCACATGGCAGCTCTTCCTTTTTTAAAGAACTAAATTCCCTGCAAGGAGACATGGAGACAAATTAGCCACATGTATTTCTTGCTATTATGATATTCCCTTTCTCCAGGTAAGCAGAAATGTTCAAAGCTCAATTCGCACTGCACATAGAGTTGGTGCTTAAGGTTTGTTGACCTATCACAAAACAAATGTAAACTGATTTGAAACATGTAGAAAAAACCCAGGCCAATGCTAGGATAAACCAACATTTTTCACAGGTGGACAATATGAAGACTCCCAGGGACATTTTTGTGGCTTTGATGCCGTCAGGGAACCCAGATAGGAAGACTGGAATATCTGACCCCTGACAAGGAGCTACCAGAACCTGGAGACTTTTACTGTTTTTCTTCTATGGGGGCTGGGTGTGTGTGGAATCCGTTGATGGTCCCCAATTCCAGAAACAAGTGTTCACTTATTTATTTGTTTCCAAGCTTGTTTCTGAGTGTATCTGGGGCTGGTGTCATCCATGGGGGAGACTAGTACAGTAGTCCCCCGCCTGTTCGCAGTTCATATACTGCGGTCCCACTATATCACGGGACTGCAGTTTATGAAAAGACCTGGTGCTGCCCTGAACGGGCCTGCGAGGGCCTTCCTGGGCCTTCTGGAGGCCTGAAAATGGCTTCCCTGTGAACCGGAAGTCACTTCTGGTTCACAGAAAATCATTTATGAGGCCTCTGAGGGGCTTTCTAGGCCTGTCGGAGGCCTCAGAACTAATTTTCAGTGATCCGGAAGTGACTTTTAGTTTACCAGAAGTGACTTCTGGTTCGCAGGGATGCCCTTTTGGGGCCTCCAGAAGGCCCTCACAGGCCCATTCGGAGCAGTGCCAGGCTGCGGGTAAGTACAAGAGCCTCCAGCTAGACCCCCAGGCCCGACCCATGATAATTGAAAATCCGCGATATGCAGGGGCTCACTGTACCATGATTTTTGACTTTTCGGTTCACTAGGATTGTTTGTTTGTTGTTATGTCCTGTCTACTTGCCCCCAGTTATTTACCCCCAAAATATCCTACAATTAAACAGCCTTGCTGAGTCTTGCAAACTCAAGGTTGTGGCTTCCTTTATGAAATCAATCCACCGTGTATTTGGTCTTCCTCATTTCCTGCTGTCTTCAAACTTTGCCAAAATTAAGATCTTTTTAGTGGTTGCTCCCAAGTTATGGAATACACTCCCTCAAAAATTCTGCCTGGCTCACACCCTCTTATTTTTCTACTGCCAGGATAAACTTTTCTTTTCAGGGAAGATTTGGTAGGATTTGGGTAAGTATCTGTTTTAGAGGAATGCTGTATTTATAATGCTGTATCAATGTTTTTTTAAAATGTTTTCAATGTTTTTTAATTTTTAAAAAATATTATTATGGATTTAATTTTTATATTTATTTATTTATATTCATTTATTCAATTTCTATACTGCTCATCTGGTATAAAGCCACTCTGGGTGGTTTACAACATAAAACAAACTTTTACAAAATATAGATACAAGGATATAATCAAAAGCAAAAATGTCACAGATGAAAACAACTAAAACAACATAATTCATAAAAATCAAAATTAAATCTTATATATAGTAAATAAAAATATATCGTAATAAACACACACACGCGCACACACACACACACACACACACACACAGTGGTACCTGACAGATTTATTTTGGTTTAAGATTTTGTGGAAAAGCTTATGAACATGCACGTTGAAATAAATCTCCTATTCTAATCTCCTAGTTTCCTACACTACTTTTTGTTTATTTATTTATTTATTTTATTATTGTATGTCACACATCCTGAAACATACTAATATGGCTACTTCCTTTGATTATACTGTAACAAGTTGCAAGCTGCAAGTGCAACTTGTATTTGATGGGAAATGCAGGGAACAGGAAACGCAAAGTAACTATACTTTCTGTTTCTTCCACTTCTTCTCAAACCAACACCTAAATCATTTCTGAATTACTTAATACTGAGGAATATTAAACCCCTATAACACAGAGGATCATTAAACCTGTGATAAATTTAATTTAATTTAATTCAATTTAAATACATTTTATCCTGCCTTTCTCCTTAAAAACATTCCAAGATGCCTTACATCATATTTAAAAGGAAAAAATATGAATATTAAAAATAATTAAACAAGTATTATATTAAAATGAATAAATTCAGTATTATAACAAATTTAAAACAACAGAGCACAACAATCCATTAAAAAACCCTCTCAGACTATGAGTTATTAAGGAAAAGCCTATGTGAAGAGAAAGATCATTGCCTGCTTGTCGAAGGATAGCAAAGATGGGGCCAAGCCAAGTTTTCCATGGGAGGGAGTTCCAGAGTCTGGGATTAGCAACACAGAAGGCCGTCTCCTGTGTTCCCACCAAGTGCACCTGTGAGGGTGATGGGACCAAGAGAATGCCTTCTGATGATGTTAATGCCTGGGTAAGTCATCAGAAAAGATGTGGTCTTTTACTGTAGATACCTTGAACCTAAACCATTTAGGGCTTTATTGGTTAAAACCAGCACTTTGAATTGTGCCCCGAATCAGATTGGCAGCCATTTTGTACTGACACATTCCCAAATTTGCCTATATAAGTGTTATAACTCTATTGATTAATCTGCAATCTTTCATGTTCTTTTTTTTTTTTTTGGAGAAAAGTGGATTAACAAGATATCTGAGCAGTCATGTTGAGTAGTCCCCATACAGTTGTAATTGTAGTCCCTTCTGGATCGGAGGACACCTGAAATAGTATGCTCCTAGATACTTCCATGAGTTTATTATTTCTTCTTCTCCCCTTGTTCTTCTCACTCTGCAACATTCGAGACTACATATCCCAGCATTCTCCCTGCTTCAATGATACCAAAAAGAATTTGTTTCCATTTTCTAATAAAACACAGCTTGTTGCAACGTGTGATTGTGCACAGGTTGTTTTCATTGCCTCTGACAATGAGCCCAGGAGGGTGAAAGAATGATCTATTATGCCAAATTTGGGGGGAAGGTTTTGTTGTGCTCATGCATGCTCATAATTTCCCATCCACACACATCTATAAATATGCAGTTCAGCTAAAACCTCTGTATTTCTACAGGGTGCTTACCAATATGAAATATTAAAAGTGCTCGGTCCTTCCCTGTTCATATTTCTTCATATTCGGGATGGTTGCTCCATTGATATGTAAATAAAGCGGGCCTCCACACTGTAAACCACAGCTACCCTGCATTATTTAAGCATTTGAGGCGATGCATCATCCGTTATGTGGCTCATTGGTGGAGTCCTGCTGAGTATTTGGCAATAAAGCCACAGAGTGCCTCATCAGAAACAGCAGTTGGTCCGGGGGAAGTTCATTTATGCATGAAATATTCACAGAGCAACAATGCAAACCTTAAACATCAGTAATTGTTGGGTTTCTATTGCTGCTAACGAGTGTCTCTAAATTATTGTAAAACATGGGCCAATTTACAAATTACATATATATTTGTCATGCTTTTGTACCTTTAGTGAACTAACCATAATGTGGTGACAGCACTCTTCTCTTTAAAATATACACACATTTGCTGAGCCTACAGGCTGCACAGATGCAAGCAGTGGGCCGGCTTCTGGAGCAAAGGTACTGGTGGCACTGGCACATTAAAAGGCTACTTGACACTGGTGACTTTGTCATGAGCTGGGCGGTCATCCACTCTCAGCAGAAATGATAATGAATCCCAGACAAAAGAAGCTTAATTTCTCAGGAATTTATCTTTTGCTCTGCATTCTTAATTAACCACATGTGTGTGTGTTGTGTCATTACAGTCATGACCGACTCTTTGTGACCCCACATCCATGGAGTTTTCTTGGCATGAATACTGGAGTGGTTTGCCAGTTCCTACTCCAAGCTCCTACAACACCTGGTATTCCCTGGTGGTCTCCCATCCAAGTACTAACCAGGGCCGACCCCGCTTAGCTTCCGAAATCAGGTGAGATCAGATGAGCTTAGGGCATCTAGGCAGTATTAATCACATACTTCCCTATATATATATATAGGGTTTTTTTTATTAATATGTTTTTATTACTCTGCTTATCACTGTTTTATATATATAAAAGCACCATAATAGAGACTCAAAACAGTGATAAGCAGAGTAATAAAAACATATTAATAAAAAAACCGGGCAGGCAGACTTATAGATTTTCTTCATCTGCATGTTTAATACATAATGGCCTACAAGTTATGCATACTGACTGGATAGCTCAGTGGTTTAGATTTCTGTCTACTTAAACAGGGGTTGGGAGTTTGATCGCCCACTGGGTCTCCTATGAATAGAGCCAGCCTGCATCATCCTGGTCAAGCTGCACAGCCGCCGGATGCCCTCAGAAGAAAATGGTAAACCACCTCTGAGTATTATCTACCTGGAAAACCCTGAAAAGGGTTCTTGTAAGTTTGAATTGACTTGATGGTGCATGATCATAGGTCATGAAGATGGTATTGCCAATTAGATGTTAATCTCTCCACTTCACTACCAGGCTATCCTAGCAGTCCTTGTTTGTATCAGAAGTCATATCTCTTTGGGAGAAATAGTTTGGGGAGAGGACAATGTGACAATGGAAGCTAGTGACTCTGATGTTCGAAGTGAGAGTGAATGAATCCACTCCAGTTTTCAGTCTGAATTTTACACTATCCAAGCTTCTGATCCCACCTGTCCCACCACAAAAATGCAGCTCAGCACCTTATATAACTGACAACAACAACAACAACAACAACAACAACAACAACAACAAACACCCTGATTCATTTGAAATATGGTGCCAGAGGAGAGCTATGTGGATACCCTGGGCCTGGACTTCCAGAAACACCAACAAGTGAATCCTAGATCAAATCAAGCATGAACTGTCTCTGGAGACTGCAGAGAATTGAAAAGTAACTTTTTTTGAATGCAAACTGCAGAATCCCCTTTAGTCAAGAGGAACACTATGGTTAATTATCTTTTCCAGATTCCTTAAGGACATTGTCCTCAAGTTGACACCTTCTGGATGTGACTACCATTTGATTGGCTGAAAATGATGGAGTCTTGTATTCCAACATATATGGAAGGTACCAGAGGATGGACCACTGTTCCATTTGGTAAATAAAAGCAAGAAAAAGCTCACCTGTTTTGTATGCTCCCTTTCATTTTTGCTGAACTTATGAAATATTTCTATATTTATTTTGCCTTTCAAACAGATAGATTTTACTAGGAACACAATATACTTTGCAATGTTTTTCCCCCAACAGTCTTTTTGATTGACACTCATTGCATTTTGTTCCCTTGTTTGGTGATTCGGTAGGTTTCTTCTTTGTAGCCATTTCTATAGTTATGACTCAACAATTAGAAAGATGTCTGTGAGGATTCTCAGTCACCCACTGAAGTTCCAAACAATTAGATAGCAACGTTTTAAAAGCCACCTGTTAGACATAATGTCACAAGGGCTTTAAAATAATAGTTACAGTTATACAGTAGTTTTAAAATGTAGGTCTTGACTCTTCAATTTCTTGGAAGTAATTAAGCATGTAGTTTTGTTTACTTTTGTTAAGGAATGCATGAGGGTCAGCATAAGAGATTTGGTCTTTCTCTTCCACCATTTTATGATGCCACATCTTTGTAACTACTGAAGTAATTTTAAAAGTTACAGTTGTAATACAAAAGCCATGAAGTCATTGCATCTCACTTACAATCTTGATATAAATTATTTGCACCCAAGTTAATGGAAAAAGAACAATATACAAGGAACTTCTTACTTGCAACTAATGACTCTAGATCCACTAATACTGAAAGATGGCAACTGTTAATTGGTAGACTCTCCTAATAGGATTCATTCTATTAATTGATAGACATCCTATGTAAGTGGTTATAGCTTGTAGCAAGAAATGTGGTTACAGTAAAAGAAAGAAAGAGTGTACTAATGAAGGGGGTAATTCTATGTGAAATAGTAAGAAATAAAAGCCTAACAGTAGGTTTTGGTACATCAGCACTTGTCTCGAGAAGGATAATTGAGAGAAGAAACAGTCCATATTATAACAGATCAAAAAGTTTTACAAATGGCATTCTAATAGCTATTCAGATATAAATGACCATAAAACTAATCTCCCACCCTCTTTTTCATTAATATAAATAGATCCTTGAGCAAATTTTAAACCTACAATCTCTCTTTAAGCATTTGTCCTGACTCCAGGTTTCAGTTTGACTTCTTTTATGATGAGGTTTTTTTTTTTTTGAAAGTTCGGAAAATTAAATCTTTCCCACTTTCAAAAATGTGCATGATGGATGTGTTTTGGGATCCAAATCAAGGGTAGGAGAATGCTTCTTTAAATTATTAACTTGGCTTCTCTCCACCATCCAGCTGCTCTGTTAATTAAACAGCGGACATATGTTAAAGCTGTTTTACAAGCATCTGGAAAGAAAAATTAACATTTTTTATCACTGTCAGAGTAATTTCTTAACTGTACGTATATATGGACAATATGAAAATTAGGTTCATTAAAAAGTTAGGTTAGCTTATATTAATTAGAAAGCAGACCTTGTAGCTAGAGAGATTTTACCCCACAGCTGCACTGCAGGTTATCATGAAGTTTCCATAGGGCGAGGTTATTAATTTATTTATTCAATTTGTGTATTGCCCAGTTTAATGCCAAGCACTACTCTGGGTGGCTAACTATCTTGTAAATAGCCCTCCCAGCTAAACCGCTAAAACAAATAAAACTCTCTAATACCCCATCAGAACAGACTAAACCCCAATTCCAACAAATCAATTAACCATATTACTGTGATACTTCGTATAAAGGGATTAATTAGTTCCAAATGAAATTATGTTAAGCAAAATTTCCTTTATACAAATTTCCCATTGGAATGCATTGAAAACAGGGTAATCCCTAATTGCGACCATTTTTATATCGTACGGATTCACCCTATAGACAATTCTATTAAGCAAATTTCCCCTATCTTTGGAGTTTTTTATGTTGTACAGATTTTAGGTTATACAAACCGATTGTTATACGAGGATCCACTGCAATTGCGGACAAAGTAGAAACAGTGCTCATGATTAATGAATGTGTGTGTGTGTGTGCGTGCAAGGGAGGAGAGAATGTTTCAAAGGTTTCTTGGAAGAGAATAGTCTTTTATAACTTCTTGAAGGTTGGGAAGGAGGGGGCCTGGCTGATCTCTATCAGGAGACTGTTCCAAGGATGTGGGACCACTAGTGAGAAGGCTCAGTTCCTTGTGGAAACTTTGGCCTCCTTTGGATAGGCCATCCATAGACAACCAGCCTGGTGGTCTGAATGGCACGGGCTGATGTTCTTTGAGGGAGGCACTCTAATAGATAGCATGGTACCTAACCATTAAGGGCATTATATGGCACAGGACGCCAATGCAGCTGGGCCAGAACTATGGAGAGATCTCCAACCTCTGTTAGGGCAATCTGTATGGTGTTCAGCACAATCCTATACATAAATACTTGGAAGCTGATTTGCCAGGTCTTCTCCAGACCTACAGCAGAGAGGCAAATCTTCCCTGAGAATGTATGGAAGGCCCTATTCAACCATAAGTGTCCAATCAGAGTTGATTATGAGTCTTACCTGTTGGGCTAAGTGTACCTCCCAGGGGTTTGGAGGGGCAGATAATTGGCAGTAAAGTCTCTGGAGTGTGCCCACATTTGTTCCTGGAAAATTATTGGTGTTAAAACAGCACAAAATTGGCAGAATGCCACTCAGCTCAAATCAAACATATTTTAAAAAAAGACCTCCTAGGCCTTTCTACCAGTTTCTCTTCCTCTGTGCAAGTAGAGGAGTCCTTGAAAGCGAAGAGGAAAAATCAGTAACAGGGAGGCCTTCTGGAGAAAAGAGGAAATATGGTTTTTGGCTTTGGTGCATCATTAAATTGAATTAGGAATAGGAATGTAGGGAGGAAATTTGTCACCCAGGTTTGATCTGTCCTCTTTAGAGATGGGCACGACTTAGCGGAATTTTCGTTTCCGTTACATAACGAAACGAAAAACGAAAAACGGCTCAAAACTGGAACGAAAACAGAAACGAAACGACTAATTTCGAGCCATTTTTCGTTTTTCGTTACTGGAAAAGCACTTAATGGAGCTAAATGGGAAGAAACGAAATTTTTTTTGCTTTCGTTTTCGTTTGTCATTTTCATTACGCAACGAAACAAAAACGAAAAACTTTGAAAATTAGCTCACAAAAACGGAAACGAGCCGAAACGGACCCCTAGACGAAAACGAAAACGAAAACGAACAATTTTTCTGAGTCGTGCCCATCTCTAGTCCTCTTTATCCATCAGTTTGCATTAAATAGAAGGCTGTGTGACAATTTTTATGCAGCTGGCATTCAATTTTCTCTAATGTATACATTCTGTTATTTGCTACTTCCATTAAATACATACCTTTTGGTATATATGGCAGTCTCTCTCCAGTTTATCCATCTTTATATGCATTCTTTGAGATTCCCATTGTAGTGTAGGGATAGCATGATGGGCTAAGACTCTGGAGAACAGGGTTTGATTCCCCCGTCAGCCATGGAAACTTACTGGGGGAGTGAAACTGGCAAAACAACTCCTTAAATATTTCACTTACTTTGAAAGCCCTATTAGGGTCATCTTTACATGTCAACTTGATAGCACAGAACATAGAAACACAACCTTCAGAACACTTGCATTGTGTAGAGACTTTTGTTTGCAGAAGTACACTGCAGAATTCAAAGACCCACAAAAATGGAAGTCAAATTTGGTTCTAATCTATGTATTAGTTTAAGATGAGAAGATTAGGGCAGTTTGTATCAATTCTTTAAAAACTATGAAGTAAATGAATTTTCTTGAAGGCTTTCACGGCCGAGATCTGATAGCTGTTGTGAGTTTTTTGGGCTGTTTTTCTGTCTTCTGGAAGTTCTTCCTGACGTTTTACTAGTCTCTGTGGCCGGCATCTGAAGACAAAGAGACTGGCAAAATGCCAGGAAGAAAACTTCCATAACATGGCCAAACAGCCCAAAAACTGCTCACATTCCCAGGGCTGGAAAACTACAACTCCAGGAATTTTTATTTTATTTTACTGATGTGCCATTGTCAAGATATGTAAAAGTTGACAAATATATATATATAATGTATATTTAACAGATAGGGAAAAAGAATTGTAAAATGGAGGCAGTTAGATTCTGCAGTCTCATGATGTTATCCACAAGTGTAAGGGATAAGTAATCACAGGCAAGCTACGTGATGAAGCACAGGTGGAATAATTTATAACATCATGGTTGCATCAGATTGCATCAGATTGTAATTAATGATGAGTCATATCTGATGGGTGCTAAATTGTATATAAGCACTAGCTTGTCATATGTTAGTTGGGACTGTTATGGTGAGAACAGTACCCCACACTGTTTGTTTGTTGTATTGTAAATATTGCTTGGTTGTTATGCTGTTTGTATATTTTGATGTATATATGAATATATGAGTTTTTACTCTACTCATTGTCATTTGTCTTTTCCGTTTACTGAACTCTGCAATACTTTATATCATTACTAACACTTTATCTACGTGCAACGGCAGCGTGCTCTGTGCCACATTTATTTGTTTATTGTTGACATGAAATATTTACCTCTGCATGCTCAGGACCACCCAGGACAAGGAATATCTTTTCTTGTGTTCAGGAAGATGGCACCACTGTTGATTTTTTCCTCTTCAAGTGCCATATCCTGGTAGGATGGTGGCAATCAGTAGTGTGATCTGGTTTTTATCCAAAGCTATTCTAGGCAGAGAAGTGGTGCTCGCTGAGAACAATTGGCTTAAAGCCAGAATGTTCTTCTATGTCCTACGCCACTCTTGCCATCTTATTTTCCTTCGAGGATAGCCTGCAGCAAATGGTATTTGTCATTGCGTATTATGTGACCAAAATATTGTAATGTTCTTCTCTTTATGGCATCGAGAATTTCTAGTTTTTTTATTCCTATTAATGCATCCACATTAGTGACTCTGGCTGTCCAAGGTATCTTCAGAATTTGTCCATACATCCATATCTCAAATGCTTCCAGCCTCCTACATAATGAGTCTGTAAGGTTCCAAGTTTTTTTTCCAACACCATAGAGAAGTATACTAAATACATAATATCAAAGTATTTGGGTATTTATTTATTTATTAAATTTATACCCTGCCCATCTGGACATCTGTCTTCTCTGAAATGAAATCTGATTAATAAGAATCAGCTTGTCAGGACTGTCTTGATTTTCTGGAATGATTTTCTAGCTTCTTTACTTTCATCTTCCCTATCCCTTTCCAAGGAGAATTTCAGAAGAGTGAAAACAGGTCTGAGAAGTGGTGAGTTACGATGATCCAAAGGGTAAAAGTTGTGGACTTCAGCAGGAACTAAACACAAAGCTGGGTCTGAATGCAAGCCAAATAAGCCACAGTTTGGGTTATCAGATCACGAGGTCCCCGCAAATGAAATTAGTGCTAAGTTTAAAAGAACACACAGTTCTGGTAATGCGACAAAGTCTTTTAAATATATATAAAAAGGATCTCCATGCCTTTTAATCTGATACAAAGTCTTCCAATATTATCAATGACTCTTGAGCTACAAGTGGTTTGTAGGCCGAGTAAGGGGAGCTTACCCCATCATTTTGTGCCTGGCTCCATCCCTTCTTCATTTATGGCTGCTTCTTGTACAAAGCATTCTGCACAGAACTGAATGCTAAAGAAGCAATAAAACTGCAAACGTGACAGTAAGAATATTTCTCCTGAATGTTCTCATCACTAAAAAAATAAATCAGGGTAACACAGCACATGCTGCTAGTCTGTTCCGTGCATCTGCACCTATCTTGTTTGCAGTATGCGGTCAAACGGATGTATGACACCTGTTCCAGAGCTCCCAGTGTGCTACTGCTAACCATGACAATATGTTATATAGCAGCGAGGGAAAATCCAATTCCTAATTTCCTTGAGTGATGAGATATACCTGCTCGTCCAGCTGGAGAGAATCATGTCATCGTCCCTAACGAAAGAATTGAATGGAGCTTAGAGCCACCACACAACACCCCTCTGTAATGGGCTGTGAAATTTCAAGACTTAGCACCAAATCCTGCCTGACAAGAGTCATACAGAGAATGCAACCACAATCAACCAGGCTATGCAAGGTCAAAAAGAGCTGAAAGCAGGAGGGTAGATTTCACTCTTCCATCTTACACCTGCCAGCAATACTGACATCTGCTTGGGAATACTGTACCCTGAAGCAAATGGTGAGCCACTGTGTGAGACAGAATGCTGTACTGGATGGGCTGTGGCCTGTTCCAGCAAGGCTGTTCTTATGTTCTTATGTATAGGCTGTGTCTGACAAATGCTCATTTTCAGTACGCCAGCATTATTTGCAGAAAAAAAGTTCCTTGAAGACAAAAGTTCTTGATTTCTTTTCACATGTTTCTTGGGGGTGGGGGTAGGGAATTAAAATGTAATATTTGTAATGGATTCTTGGAGTGACATCCAGACTTTGTAAGGCTTAGAATCCACTTACTGAAATAAACAGGCCTGGCCAGAGCAGACTAATGTAAACCTTAGTTATTTTGCTGGGCTTTTTCTTTCTGTGCATGAGAAACGTTTGTGCATGCTAGCTCCACTCACGTTGTTGTCTCTTTAATAAATATATATGACTGTATGAAGAGGCAGGAGCTGTGGTATGTGGGTAGCTTCTCCATATTATAACAAGTAGAGATGGGCATGAATTGAAAAAATGGCATTTGAGTTTTTTTGTTTTTCGTTGAGGTGTCTGTTTTGGTTCATTTTCATTTTTCGTGAATTTTTGAAAAAATCATTTTCGTTTATTAGTTTTTTATTTTTCATTTTTACCCACTTTTTGTGCGATTTTTAAAGCATTTCCATGCGTGGGTGTCCCCCAACGCCCCAGACCAGAGGGAAAACACTAAAAACATGATGCTGGAAGAGACACAGTATAGACTAGGTACGCAGGGAGGCTGCAAAGGCAGCGGCGGGAGTTGCCCAGGGTGCAAGGAAGCTGCAGAGTGGCTGTACTGTGGGGCAGGGGAGGGTACTCACTGAGAGGTATGCACGCACACACACAGGGAGGCTACAGGACTGAAGCTAGAGAGAAATCTCTTCTTTCTCTCCCCTAAGAGCCAGGCTGCAGCCAGCAGGAACACAGAGAAACTCACCTGCCTGCTTGGCCTAAAGTGAAAATAACGAGTCACAGAGGCAGCAATCCCACCCTAACTCCCACCGGAGACTGCAAGGAGGACGGGGGCTGCCAGACCTGCCCAGTCTGCAACCTGGGCATGCTATTGGTTGAAGTTGTCCAAGAATTTACATGATCCCATCACATGGCTTGCCTCCATTTTGTGGCTGGCGACATCCATTTTGTCATCCTTAAAGGGAAAAGAAAAATACATCGCCATGGGAGAAGACAAAAACAAATGTTTTAAGGACCCCACCCCCCCAGTAGGTATTATCAGACAGTATAAATAATTATCACTGCATTTTTATGGATGTTTAGGGCATTTTTTAACATTTAAAACAGCTCATTTCATTTCGCGTCGCCATTAAGAAAAAACGAAATGTAAAGAACCTAATTTTTGTGGTTCTGTTCGGTTCATTCCAATTTCATCATAATGTTCATTATTTGTTTCGTTACGTAATGAAATGAATAACGAATAATAGAAACGAAAAAAGTTCATTTCGTGCCCATCTCTAATAACAAGCCAATCCACCCTGAACCAGCATTCTCTCTCATAGGGAGAGACTACTCATATGGCTACACCAGCTTCCTCTTTTCTTGGTTAGGCCCTTTTTAAAAATTTAAAACATATAGAAGGGTGAGCTTAGGCAACTCTTTTTCAACATGTGTGCACTCTGCATGCTTTGAAGCACAACTCCATACCACGTCAGTCTGGATCATTCCAGAAGAGTAGTCGTCTTACTGTAAAAGGAGGTCATCCTGAACCCAATAAAGAATCTTCTGGCATCTGATGTACTAACAAGTTTTGTTTGTCATTAGCTTTCATGGGCTAAAGTTTTGTGGCATAATGTAAGCAAAGTCTCACATTTCAGCTTTTTGCTTGGTTTTAAATAAAGAGCCACTGCTCTGACTCTGGTGTGTGTGTGTGTGTGTGTGTGTGTGTGTGTGTGTGTGTGTGTGTG
>JAHTLZ010000129.1:83570140-83592640 GCA_023846285.1 Phrynocephalus versicolor | reverse complement strand
TGGTTCTTACATTTCATTCCAATTAGGCTAAAATCATGCACACTTTCATGCTTTTATTTAAAAAAATCAGAAGGAAAACACTGTTAGAATCAAGTTGTAGGAATTTATGAGAAAAGGTGAGTTGCAAATTCAATCTGTTGTTTAATAAACATATTTGGCTTATGTTAGATTTACATTTTCCATCTTTCTTTACTCAAGGCTGGTCTGGGTGTGTATGAAAACTCAATGATTTCCCATGTCCATCTTCTTCAAGAAGTACTTTTAAGGATGAAAGAAACTCACCTATCTTACACCCTTTACAATGGCTTACTTTGCCTTTGATTGTGATCTGGAAGTTTTGCTTAGTTCACAGAGACTACATCAGCAGAACATAAGATCTGGAGTTGTTAAGTGTTTAAGAACGACTCATAGTAGTGGATTTAACATCTAGTTGAATCTAGTTCAGAGGCTCATTGTACTGCTATAACTGGAGGAATCCACCAGCTGAACTCCCAGCAAGCAACTGGTGTTTATTTGAAATTGATGGACACTGAAGTCCCGGGAGAACTTTGGTCCCTATAAGACAGAGGTCCATTTTGAGAGCCTACCTCCTTCAGATGAAGTTCTGCAACAGAGTCCAAAGCAGAAAACCCTTAAAAATTGAGGTGGTTAAATAGGCAGAGATGCCTAGAAATGCTCAGCTACCAATCAGCATACCTTAAGAGTAGGGAATTCTTTGTCCACGGCACTCGTTTTGAAGCTTCTGAGGTGATGCCACTGGACCGTGGGGTGGAACAGACAACTCCTGCATGAAAGCATATTTGGAGTCTTGAAAAAATGCTAAAGCTAATGGCACCCATGTCCAGGAATCCTTGATGTTGTTGCTTTCTGAACTTCTTTAATCCTCAATATCTTTTGATCTACTGGCATTTGATCCTGGTTTGGTAGATGACTTGGGGTATTTCCTTCACACTTGGCCTTGTGAATCATCTAATTTGACCTTGATTTCAACTCAACCAACTTCCTAATTGTTTTTTTTCTTTTTCTTTTTTCTTTCCTTTCCCCCCTGCTTTTGTAGCTATGTATCATTTCCCCCCAGCTTGTCTCTGGATTGACTGATTCTGTTGATAGAACATGCCTGTTGTGGTAGGGCTCTCATTATAAAAATGGTCACAAAGTGAGGGGACAAAAGAGCATTAATGGAAGGGTTATCTTCATTGATTATAATAAAGATATTCAAGAGATGCATTTTGAAGATTGGTGAGTTTAAATACTGTAGCTAGGCATACAGTTGAAGCAGATCATAACTATTCTACACATTAGCCCAATATTCTAGACCTATATCTGTACCTATAATTATGTAAAATCAAGTCAGAATTGACTTATAGCATAGGGTTTCAAGGTAAGCAAGATATTTAATGAGTGCTTTTAAGAGTTTCAGTCCCCCAGTGAGTTTCCACAGTCAAATGGAAAAAGTCCTAATTAGAGATGGGCATGAAATTAATTTTTTTGTTCTGTTATTTATTATTCGTTTCATTACGTAACAAAACGAATAACAAAAATTGTGATGAAATTGGAACAAACTGAACAGAATCACAGAAATTAGGTTCGTTACATTTTGTTTTCGTTAATGGCAATGCACAATGAAATGAGCTGTTTTTAAATGTTAAAAAATGTCCTGAATATCTGTAAAAACCCAGCAATAATTATTCATTCTGTCTGATAATACCTACCAGGGGGGTTGGGTTCCTTAAAATGTGCCTTTATGTCTTTTCTCAGCTCGCTGTATTTTTTTTTCCTTTAAGGGGAGTTAGGGGACATCAACCCAAAATGGCTCCCTGATGCCTAATATTGATTTCTTGGGTATTAAAAATCCCTGGACATCTGTAAAAATGCAGTGATAATTACTTGAAATTATTACCTACCAGGGGGTTGGGGTCCTTAAAATGTTTGTTTTTGTCTTTCTCCCATCGTGATGTATTTTTTCTTTTCCCTTTAAGGATGACACAAAATGGATCCCAGCCACAAGATGGATGCAAGCCATGTGATGGGATCATGTAAATTCTTGGACAATTTCAACCAATAGCATGCCCAGGTTGCAGTCTGGGTAGGGGTGGCAGCCACAGAGGGCATAAAAAGCTCTGGCAGCCCCCGTCCTCCTTGCAGTCTGTGGTGGGAGTTAGGGTGGGATTGCTGTCTCTGCGACTCGTTACTTTAGGCCAGGCAGGCAGGAGTGTGTCTCTGTGTTCCTGCCGGCTGCAGCCTGGCTCTTAGGGGAGAGAAAGAAGAGATTGATCTTGCAGCCTCCCTGTGTGCGTGCATACCTCTTGGTGAGTACCCTCCCCTGCCCCGCAGTGCAGTCACTCTGCGGCTACCTTACTCCCTGGACAATGCCCACCGCTGCCTTTGCAGCCTCCCTGCGTACCTAGTCTATACTGTGTCTCTGCCAGCATCATTTTTGTTAGTGTTTCCCCTCTGGTCTGCGGCATTGGGGGACATCCGCGTGCAGAAATGCTTTAAGTCTGCAAAAAGCGGGTAAAAACGAAAAAACAAAAACAAAAAAAATTACAAAAAAAACCCCAAATGATTTCCCCCCCAAAAATTCATGAAAAATGAAAACGAACCGAAACGGACCCACAATGAAAAATGAAGAAACAAAACGTCATTTTTTCAATTCGTGCCCACCTCTACTCCTAATCCATCACTCTTTCCACTAGACCATACTGCGTACTCATCTATAGTACTTATATCTATTTCTCTTTGGGTATTTGTACACAACCCCTAAACTCTACCGCAAATGGCTCCCAGCTCCGGAGCTTAAAATTGTTTCCCCACCAGCTCAGGAGTTTACAGAAAATTAAGTGCGACCATGCCCACCTAAGTGCGTTCCAGCGCACTTTTCAGGTACCTGCTCTCGGAGGGTGAAAAATCCCAGATCTGGATGTAACCTAGAGTGCCGGGCTCTCCTCACTTCTGTTTTTTTTTTTTTGCCTCCCGCCCCTTTAAGAGAAGGAATCAGGACGACGACAGGGCTCGGGGTGGCTTGGACCGGCAGACGGAGGTGAGCCTGCATTCCTTTGTCTCTTTTTTTCTCCCTCCCCTCACGCAGACAGGAGCAAGGAAGTGCGGAGGGGTGGGGACGCAGGAAGAGCAACGAACCCCCAAGATTTCTGGTCTGAATTTAAGTGGCCAGCGGATCTTAGGGGTCGTGTGAAAAGGCCCAGAGATTCAAAATAGTGGCAATTTGTTCCTTCCTGGAAGGGAGCAAGAAACTTTTGGTAACCCCCCCAGAGTGGAGCAACACCTCCATGAATCTGTTGTGCTACATCCATCACTTGGAGTTACCAATCTGAGGTGAAAAAAAGAAAAATGAAAACTGAGGAAGATAGAAGAATATGCTCCTAACCTTTGGAGCAAACCTTCTTTGCTTTTACTGTTGGAAAGTAATTGGTTAAAGCATCAGAGTGTGTACCATGGCCATTAACTTTAAAACCTAGAGAATAAGAAGGATGCCAAAAGGTAGAGAAGACATCAAGTGCAGAAAAGAAGCCAAATGCCCTGCAGGAAAGTGAAGAAAGAGAGGAAAGTTAAAACAAACAAACAAACAAAAAGGCAGTGTATGCTCTTCACTTTACCAAGGAATCTTTTTTGTTTCCTTGCTTCAACCTCTTGGATTAAATCATCAAATTCTAAACAATGGTGCAGCTTCATTAATGTCAGATCCAGGGAAGAGGGAGGGAAAGGGGCAGAGAGAAAAGACAGCAAGCGTAAGGAAGTGCAGGGTCCCTGAGTTGTCCCTTTAAGAAATAATTAAAGAGGATCCTGCCCACTGACCTTTTACAGGACCATACTGAGTTCTTTTCCAGTAGATATCTAAGGAAGCCAATGGAGGCTTTCTGCTGGTGGCTGAAAAAAAAAGAGAGGGAAAAAATAAAATTCATTCATTCATTCATTCATTTATATACCACCCATCTTCCAGAAGGAATTCCGGGCGGTTTACAACAGAACAATAAAGAAATCAATAATACAATAATATGAAAAAATAACATTAAAATAACATTAAAATAACACAATTAGCTAAAACAGCATGAAAACAGCATACAACAGCATAAACCGACTGTAACTCTTGTTGTAATGGTCCCAATTAAAGGAATAAGAATTTAAAAACTTAAAGACCAAGATTTTAACTGCTCTCTTAAAGGCAGGCAAGGATTCTGTAAGGCAAAGCTCACTCAGAAGTTTGTTCCTTAATGACGGGGCGACCACCAAGAATGCCCGGTTTCGGGTAAACAGAAGGCCTGGTTCTGCAGAAAACAGACGACTTGGTTCCACAGAGAATTCCTACCTGATTCTTCTGTCCTGCCAGCACCCTTCAGTCTATGGACTTGCTGTTAAAATTTTCTCATATAAAGGGGTGTTTCCTTTTCCCCGGAGAATCAGCAATGGTTAAATAGTGGTCTAGACCTGGACAAAGTTTGGGTCTCAGTATCATAGGATGCAGTAGCGTACAGGATGGGCTGGGAACCCATCCATGTGCTTTTACTTGGGTACACACACAAACTGCCACAGACACATATGAGAGAGAAGGGAGGAGGGAGACAGTTGGAGGGGTGTAAATATACATCTCTAGTTTTAATAATATCGATACACTATCTGTGAGGAAGAACAGCAGTTTTTGCATGTAAACAAAGAAAAAGAAAACATGTTTTGCTATGCTAGACATTAGCTGTAGTTGGACATAGCAAATTTATATATTCTAGGTCCAGGCTGCTTGAAATCAGGTTATTTGCAAAACTACATTCTCCCACATGAAGCTGCCACCAGAGACATATCTGACGGGGATATGAGAAATACCCCTATTGATGGCTTATCCTAAAATCTGGAATTGCTAAGAGGGATACATTGTGCCCCCATTAACAGCCTGTAGTTCTTTGCATTTATCAAGTATACTGCTAAGTGCCAGCTGGGGATGACATCCTGGCAATTGTAATCATGAAAAGTAATTATTTTGTGATATATGTTTGGCCATTGCTTTTTTGCATTTGTGTATGATCTCAAAATCCATTTCTGAAAAAGAGGATAAGTGGCCACCACACAAATTGTTTCTTCAACAACATTTCGAAGGCAATGGTCACATATAGTTTGGATGCCATTTGTTGGAATTGATTTGTTAATTGCTTCAATTTGCAAAAGTGGAAAACCTTGCTTGGTTCCACCTGGCAGATTTGCTTTTGTTTACCAATTTACTGTTAATTGAAGAGGCCGTTGGGGATTTGGAGGTGAAGACTTAGCTTGTACTCTGGTGCTACCAGAAAATGAGCAAAATGGGCCCTAGGATAGGTGAAATGGACCTTGTGGCATTGCTAATTTATTAAAAGCAAATGCTATGTCCTCTTGACATATGAATGAGAGACATGAAAAGAAGTCACAATGATTGGTTATTTATTTATTTATTTATTTATTTATTTATTTATTTATTTATTTATTTATTTATTTATTTATTTATTGTATTTTTATACCACCCATCTGGCAGCGAGGCCACTTTAAACACAGAAGATTCTTTTTATCAACTTAGGGAGTTTAGAGATGAAAAACAATTTAAGATCAGAAATACTAAAACAAATAATAGCTAGAGCATACATTTTACATGGGTGTCCTGTTGTTGATCTGATGCGTCTCCTATTATGAGGTTGCTCAGGTGTTAAGATCTTCAGGAGATGCTTTTCTCTCACTCTGACTATCTCCACAGATGCTTTTGGTGGCCTCACAGTAGAGAGCCTTCTCAGTTGCTGATACCAGACTTTGGAACTCCATCCCACAGGAAGCACTGGTAGCTTTAACAGAGCTTCATGACTGATCAGACATGCCTATCAACAAAGCCTGTATTAGCAATCACCAATCAGAAAAGCAAGCAAGCTGATTTCTTAACTGCAGCAAGTGCAGAAAGATTCTGCTGTGATCATCAAATGTTTTCAGAACTAAGGGAATTTGCTCTTCTAATAATGTGCAACATATAATGTATTGTTTGACCAAGAGAAGCCTTACCAATATGGGAGAGGAAGAGTAATTTATAATTGTTCAAGCTTTGATTTTAATGTGAAATGGAAAATTACTGTTGAAACATGTAAACTCCTTCAATCTTTGAAAGGCAGCTTTTTCTAAATTCCAATTTTCATTTCTGAGCTTGACCTCCAAAATATGTACTAGCATCAATAATAGAGATATCCTATGCGTTTTGACTGAGCTTCATCATATAGACTGTTGCCATGCCAGCATTTTTAGCCACTTCTATAAGTAGAAAAGAGCACTTGAACTGAACCTAGGAATATTTTTAGGAAGCCATGCCCTATACTTTGAGAATATAATATATCTCAGCAATTCCATTCCATTTGTCTCTATGACTAATCTCAGCTGTATACAGGTAGAACTGTGCCTAAGAGCAGTTTGCAAAATTCCATGGAGAACTGTTGTATTGCTGATTTTTTAAAAAAGCAAACACTGGATTTTTCTTGCTGTTCTTAAAAATGCCTGCTGTTTGGTTGAGAAAACCCCAAGGGGGACCTTATTATTTGTCATATAGAGAAAATATTCCAATTAAAGCAAATCCATAGCAGCTACAAAGATGTATAAGGAGCTGCATTTAGGAAATGCAAAGAGAACATAATAATAAAGTACCATTACAAAGTCTAGAGACTGCATAATAGAACTCGGGCAAGAAACATTTGGCTGTTAGGATTTTTTTTCCTCCCAAGGCAAAGAAAGAAAATTAAGAAGCAAAACAAATGATGTATGCATCTGGTACAATTTACACTTTGAACTTTGTGGTTCAGGCTGCAATCATGCCTATCCTTTATTTGAAAGAGAGTCCCATAAAACTTGATTAATACACCCTGAAAACTTGCTGCTATCAGTAGAGATGGGCATGAAATTATTTTTTTTGTTTCGTTATTCATTATTTGGTTTGGTACATAACAAAATGAATAACAAACCTAGGGGCAAATTTAACACGAACCGAACTGAACTGAGAAAAATTGGTTCAGTTAGGTTCGTTTCGTTAATGGGGGGCGGAGATGTCTCCTACCTGGTGCTGGTCCGGAGGTCCTTTTGCGCCGAGCTGTACAGAGGGAGCACACACCTCATCGGTGCCATCGAGGGATGCAGCAGGCTCGAGCCTCAGCCCAGCCCCAGGAGGAGAGGTAAGAAGCAAGCTGCATTTAGGCGGCCAGAGCAGCGCAGCTTCAAAGCTACCCTCCTTGCGCCTCCCTCCTGCGGCCCATTATTGCAGGGCCAATTGGGAGGGGAGATAAGGAGGCTGCGCTTAGGCGGACAGAGCAGCACAGCTTCAAAGCCACTGCCCCTTGCACCTCCCTCCTGCGGCCCGTTATCATGGGGCCAATCAGGAGGGGAGATAAGGAGGCTGCACAGTGGGCACTGGGGAAAAAGTGGGTAAAATGAATAACGAATTAATGAAACAATGAAACAATTTTTTCACAAAAATCGTGAAAAATGAAACAAATGAACCAAACTCTTTAACAAAATGAAACACCATTTTTTCGATTCATGTCCATCTCTAGTTAACAGTAAGCTTGAATTAGATTGTATCTATGGCCACCTCTGTCATGATGCAGAATGAGATGAGGAACTAGGGGAGCTTTAGTGATCAACTAGACACTCTATGTGGCATATAACCTGCCCTATGCCACTTTCAGCTGCAGCAGAACACGTTGTCTTGCTGACAGTGCCCAAGTAGAATCCAATATGGCTGGCTTTTGTCTGTGGAGTGGGAGTCTCTTTCCTCAGGCAGCAAAATCCTTGGGCCAGCTTGGGGCACATCATTGCTTTAATGCCTTACATTTTCTTTGTATATGGGAATAACTTGGAATGAATAGCATATAAGCATTGACCCACCTCAAAAATCAGAAGAAGTCATCAGAAACAACTGTGCAAACATGCTTTTCCTCATTGATAATCCCCAGAAAACTTTATGTGAGTAAAACTTGGAATATGACATATTTCCCCTTCAACTTCACTTCCCTACAAAAAAAAAAAAAAAAAAAAAAAGATTTAACCAGAATTCATGCATGCCCAGGGAAATATGCAAATGAAACACTATAGGCCACAGGTGGCAATTCTTTGGCACTCCAGCTGTTTTCGACCACAACTTCCAGAATTCCAAGCCTAGACTGCCAATGACAAAGGACTGTAGGAGTTGTCCAAAACATCTGGAGTGCCAAAGGTTCACCACCACTGCTATAGGGCATTCATTGCTAGAGTATCCTCATAATGTTCTCCCAATCAAGAAGGCATGTCCAAACTTTGGCTCTCCTGATGTTTTGGACAACTCCCAGAATCCTAATCTTAGATTGCCAATGACAAAGGACTGTGGGAGTTGTGGTCCAAAACATCTGGAGGGTCAAAGTTTGGACATGCCTGTCAGATCAAGTGCTTGTGGAGTTCAAGGTGGATTGGAGGACTTCTGTGCCCAAAGGCCATCACCTAACCAGCCTGGAGATATGAGGAGAGACACAATGAATGGATGAAAACATGGGCCACACTTTATTAACACACAACAATTTAATGCCAATTTAAGGGGGGGGGGGTACAGTAGGGTGAAAGTATCCTCTGAGTCTGGAGCCAGCCTCGTCCCAGACCCAGATCTCTAGGAGAGTTCACCACATAATAAATGGTTGCCATCACCAAACAACAGCCACCTGAGGCTCCCAGCTCTAGGCAACCAACACATGTGGGACCACCTCCTTCTCCCACCTCCTAGCGACAAGTCCTCTGGGTCTTCGATCACCAGGAGGTGGGCTGGTCTACACCCCTCTTGGTGTCCTTGAACTCACCTACTGCATCCTGTCTTCTGCCACTACCCGCCACGCGTGACCATGAAACACCACACCCTTATGTGAAAACACATAAAGAACAGGGTGGGCGAAAACACACCTGCTCCAATAATAGCCAATCAAGGGGCAGGACAAAAATTCCTATTTGGCCCCGAAGCAACCAGCTAATTCCATTCTTAACAAAAGGTGGGTGGGAGGGATGAGCTCAGCAAGGAAGAGGCAGGAAAATAAAAAACAGAGATTGGACAGCTAAAGGAGAGGGAGGAAGGGTGTAAGAGGTAGAAGAGAGTGGGAAGCCAATAATCCTATCCCAGGCTGGGGTGGTGGTGGTGGATCTGGGTTGAAAATCCCTGGACCCACAAGTGGGAACGATCAATGGTGCAAAGGGAGGCAACTGTTCATAGGAGATGAGTGGCAGACAGGGAAGGTACATCTTATTGGGGAGAAAGAGAGACTCAAGGGTGGCGAAGAAGGATTAGAGAAAAGGTCATGCTAGAGGGAAAAAGAAGGGGAGGAGCCCAAATGGATCTGGCACCAGCACATGTTACAGAGGGAGAGGAGAGTCCGTGGGAGCGGCAGTGGGGTGGTGGCCTTTCAGAGGAACATGTTCCCTTGCTGCCATTACCACCAAGGGCATGTTTAAATGATGGAGGGAATTTTGTTACTCCTGGTGGACTATATTTGTTTCATGAGACTGTAACGTTCAAAGGTTCTAACACATTTTGTACTCCTTCAGGACAAAGTGAGAAGTTAAATGTTCAAGTTGACTTATCAGCATTCAAGGACATTCTTGAAACAAATGTTGACAATTATGATGTTAAGCAAGAGTGTTTACTGAATGATGAAAATAACTTGGATGAGGACCTCTCAGTCAGGAGAGAATCCCAACCCTCACAGTGTTCCTTTGGTCAAAATTTCTTGGTGGCCAAAGGATTAGAAATCAAGTGGGGAAGGGGGTGTCCTAAGGATTTTTGTAAATACTGAGTTTTGTTGAAGGTGCAGTGATGGACAGAAGATAGATCTACAGCTACTAACAGATCACATGTGAGCTGTGGTGGGTCAGCAAAGACTTCAAAAAGAGATCCTGACTTCAAGATAACAAGGGTGAGTATAATTTTGCTCCTGAACGAAAAATGATTTCATTCCAGTCTCTCGAGAGCAAGATCCCATATCAAAATTAGATTGGAGAGCTTGGAGTATATGAATGTTTGTCCTATCAATAAGTTGTCTATGGGCAAAACCCTTTATTTGTCTGCTTTCTCTACCATGCTTCCCTCTTAATTCATTTTCAGTCTTTAATGTACTGTTGTTTAGCTTCCTCTCCCATTAGGCCCTGTAATGTGCTCCAATTGCCTTCAGCATGACTGCACTTAATAGCCAGCGTAAATAGAACTTAGTGTAGCATGCACTAACATCTCTATCCATTGTCCGGAGATTAAATACATGCCACAAATGGTTTACGCATCATCAGCCTCAAGCCCTGGTTTCATAGCTACCATCCAAAGAGGATATTAAATTAATTTGCAGGTTGCTTTAGCAAATCCTAACAAAAAGGGGGAAAAGAAAACCTGGGGGCCGTTAGGCATATAATAGCCATCAATCAAAGTGTGGGGTGGGAAATGATAATGGTGGGTCATTATGGTTGGACAGGTGTTCACAAGAGTTAGTTCTTCTCCGAGTGGCAGGGGCCAAAGCTTAATGGGGTTAACAAGAGACAAACACCATTTACTGTGTGTGTGTGTGCCCAGCAACAAGGCAGAAGGGCAGCGGTGTGGGATAACAGATCTGCCTGTTTTGGAGTTTTCATGCTTAATGCTTTATGATACCTGGACAAGAAGATAGAGACAGAAAAGCATTTCCCTTGTTCGACAGAATAATAGTCCTAGTAAGGATTAGAATTTTGGTTTTATCAAGCTAAATGTCAAGTATTGGAGCTATATTACAGGAAAGATTTCTCTAAACATTAAAAAAAATCTTCCTAAATGTGAGAGCTGTTTTGGCAGAAGAATGGGCTATCTTGGAATGGGAAGAGTGTCCTTTGCTGGAGGTTTTTAAACATAAGTTTATGAGCCTTGTGGTGCAGTGGTTAAATGCCTGTATTGCAGGCAAAACTGTGCTCACGACCTGAGGTTCAATGCTAGGTAGCCGGCTCATGGTTGACTTAGCCTTCCATCCTTCCAAGGTCAGTAAAATGAGTACCCAGCTTGCTGGGGGGGGGCAATGTGTAGCCTGCATAATTAAACTGTAAACTACCCAGAGACTACTTGAAGTAGTATGGGGCAATATATAAGGCAGAACACTTTGCTTTAAGTTGGGTGGCTATCGGTGAGGAATGTCATAGCTCTAGATTTCCTGCTTTGGAAGGGAGTTCCGTTCAAGGACCCTTGGAGTATCTTCCAGATCTACCATTCTATGGTCCAATCAGAGCTGTAGGTAGCAATTTTGGTACCTGGACAAGCATTATTATTGCTCACCTACTGTACCCTGAGGTATGATTGTAAGTCATTCATGAAAAAGAAGAAAGAGGATGTAGTATACCTTCCCCCACCCTCAAAAAGGAAAGTAATAGGACCAAGATTTGTTTCTGTTTGCTTTGCCAGCAGTATCTAGTAGATTCAGCTCCAGAGTATGGTGTGCTGGGGCAAAGCTCCAGTTGCTCCACCCTAGTCACAGCTCTGCAATCTATGGCTCAAGTGGCCATATAGGCTGTCTAAAAAAAAAAATCAGTGAACCAACAA
Source organism: Phrynocephalus versicolor (assembly GCA_023846285.1). Lineage (NCBI taxonomy): Eukaryota > Metazoa > Chordata > Lepidosauria > Squamata > Agamidae > Phrynocephalus > Phrynocephalus versicolor. The sequence continues at coordinate 83,581,077 of JAHTLZ010000129.1, read as the reverse complement.
ACTGTTTTTTTTTTTCAATTCACAGATGGGGACTCATGGTCTGTGGTTCATATACCTTGACGAACCACAATGAACTTGGAGGTTTGTCCCCATCTTTAGTGGAAACACATTTTCCAGAGCCCTATTGTGAGAAGGAGAGAGAAGAACAGGGAGTGATCGGTCCGTCCGCTGAAGACAGCCAGGGAAAACATGATGACGTGACAGTAAGGAAAGAAATAGAAGAAAAGAACAGAAAAGACCTGACAGTGGAGGAAAGACCAAGGAAATTATTCTTTCGTGACGAGGACATTAAAGAAAGTCAAAAGAAGAACGAGTTCAAAGAGAAAGGAAAACAGAACCTTATCAAAGAGGGATTTATGGCAGTGGTGAGGGAGGCTATGGCATGGGAACTTTTGAAAGGAGAATTAAAAGAAGTGGCTAGATATATTAAGAACAAGGGTACACAAACAGAGACAGAGATAGAGATAGGGAGAGACGTTATAGATAAAGGGATACAAGCTGAAGAGTGGAAGTGTCAAGGAAAGAATGTTTTGGTACAAGCGAATATCGAGATTAAAAAGGAGACAGGAACAATAGGTATACAGGTGGGAGAAAGAGATGACAGATTCGCAGTAGGCAAAATGTGGCACATGGGGATACAGGTGAAGATGGAAAAGGAAAGGATTGGTAGAGGCGTAGGGACCCAAGTAGGGAATAGTTTAAGTAGAGTTCTATTTAAAGAGACAGGTGTGCAGGCAGGGGCGCGCGAGACAGGATGGAGGTTGGAGAGGTGAAGCGTTAGACGGGAGCACGTGACTCAGACTGTTGGAAAAGTTACGTTGGTCCTGGAGAAGGGGATTCAGACAGAGGTAGAAATAACACAGAGGATAGAGGTGAGACTCCCACTTCCCACACCAGTAGGACCTCCAATATACACCTCTGGATCGGCGTCCCGGGCAAGAGGTTTTAGAGGTGCTCCAAGCCAATCTAACCCACCCAGATGGATCCCTGGGTGGGGTTGGGATCTTCGGTCTTCAGTCCAGCATCATTGCTGCAGGAGCAAGTGTGCCGGACCACTGAGAGCTTGAGTTTCAGCACCCCACAAGTAAATAATAACCATTTTATGAGATCTTTCTGCAGCTAATGTTTCTATCAATTGGGTCAATCCTAGTTGTGAAATCCCCATATTAACCCCGCTCTATGAAACTCAAGAAAAGAAAACACTCAAAAAACTTCTGTTTGAAATGTTCAATAAAAGTTTATTAGAATTTCAAGCAACAAAGACTCTGGTTTCTGATTATCTGTGAGTCATTAATAAATATGATCAAACCCTCACACCTGTGCTATCTCTTCTTTTTATTTTGTGCTGTTAAAACATTTTCAATGTATGACAACCCTAAAAGAGGTTTTTAGTTATGTGAGATGCTGAAGGTGTGGCTTGCCATTGCCATGTCCCAGTGAATTTCCATGGCCAATTAAGAATCTGAATAATATCATCTGGGAACTAGTCTCATGCTCTTGTGCACTATTATTTATTTATTTATTTATTTATTGAATTTGTATCCCACCCATCTTCCCACAGGGAACTCTGGGTGGCTTACAGGGCTGAACAAGTCAGCAAACCATACAGATAAGAACAACAGACAAGCTCTGCAACAGCAAATTGTCGAGCGAGCATTATAGATGGTGGGGGGAGAAAAAAAAGAAAAGAAAGAAAGAAAACTAACATAGATCGCCAAAGACCTCGCTGAAGAGCAGAGTTTTTAATGCTCGGCGAAAGGCTAGCAGGGACTCTGCAGAGCGCACTTCACTCGGTAGACTGTTCCAGAGGGAAGGGCCAGCCACCAAGAAGGCCTGATTACGGGTAGATGTTTTCCTGGCTTCTCTAGGGGTGGCGACCCTGAGTGAGTGCGCTTGCGACTGCCGAACTGGACGGGCCGAGGTTGATTGCTGGACGATTCGCTCTGACAGGTAGTCCGGGCCCAAGCCATGGAGGGTTTTATAAACCAAAACCAGGACCTTGAATCTGATCCGGGATGCAACGGGCAACCAATGCAGGCGAGCTAGAACTGGGGTGATGACGCACACCCGCCACCAGCCTGGCTGCTGCATTTTGTACCCGCTGCAGGCGCCGGAGGAGAGTCAAGGGCAACCCATGTAGAGAGCGTTGCAGTAGTCCAACCTCAAGATCACCAGTGCTTGCACCACAGTTCTCAGAGAGTCCCCATCTAGGTACGGGCGGATCTGGGCAATTTGGCGGAGGTGGTAGAAAGCAGATCTGGACACGGCGGCCACCTGGGCTTCCAAGGCGAGCACTGGATCCAGAACCATGCCCAGATTCCGGACCGTAGATGCCAGTTGGAGGGAAACCCCATCCAAACTGGGAAGAGGGCCTCCATACCCAGATGGGGAGCTCCCGAAGAACATCACCTCTGTCTTCTCAGGGTTGAGCCTGAGCCTGTTCACCCTGGTCCATGTCAATACCGCATCCAAGCACTGGTCGAGGGTCCGGACAGCTTCCACTGCAGAGGTGGAAAAGGAGAGATAGAGCTGCGTGTCATCAGTGTACTGGTGACAGCAGACTCCAAATCTCCTTATGACCCCAGCCAGCGGCCTTACATAGATGTTGAACAGCATGGGGGAGAGAGATGAGCCCTGCGGAACCCCACAAGGAAGTATCCACGGGGGCGACAACTCTCCACCATGCTGAACCTACTGGGGTCAGTCCTCCAAGAAGGACCGGAGCCAATTGTGAGCAGTGCCTCCAATTCCTACCTCGGAGAGCCGATCCAGCAGGATACCGTGGTCGACGGTATCAAAAGCTGCTGACAAATCCAGGAGAACCAACAGGGTAGAGCAACCCCTGTCAGCCGCCCGGATTAGGTCATCTTGCAGCGCGACCAGAGCTGTCTCAGTCCCCCGGCCAGGCCTGAACCTGGATTGGCATGGGTCAAGGCATTGTTGTTCCTCCAAAAAGGACTGGATCCGGACTGTGGCCACCCTCTTGATTACCTTGCCCAAAAAAGGGACGTTGGCAATCGGACGATAGTTGGCTAATTGGTCCGTTGCCATGCCTGGTTTTTTAAGGATGGGCTTAACCACCATCTTCTTAAGTCGGGAGGGAACCCCCCCCTCACTAAAGGAGGCGGTGGCAATGGCAGATGCCCACTCAGGCATAGCCCCTCCGGCAGCTTTTATCAGCCAGGAGGGGCAAAGGTCGAAGGGGGTGGACGTGGGCCGGCAGTGGACAATCGCCCTGGAGGCCTCCAAAGAGGAAACAGGCCCAAGCTCATCCAAACGAGGAGAACAGGGGGGTGAAGCAACTGGGGATGGCGAGGGAGGGCTAGTGCAGCTGGAGTCGAAACCAGCACAGATGACCTCTATTTTAGATCGAAAAAAGGCTGTGAAATTCTCACTACTGAACTCAGTAGGAGGAGGCCCCGCCAGACTAGGATTGGTGAAGTCCTGGACCATTCGGAAGAGCTCCGCCTGGTGGTTCGAGGCCTCACCAATTCTCAGGAAGTAATAAGATGTTTTAGCCTCCCTGATCGCTCTCAAGTAGCGCCTAGTCTGGACAACAACTGCAGACATATTAATTGCCGTGCGGGTACTCCTCCAGATGCTCTCCAGCCTTCTCCGTTCCTGGTTCATCGCTCTCAACTCCACTGTGAACCACGGCGAAGGTCGAGCTCTGCTACAGAGAAGGCGCTTGGGGGTGATCCGGTCGACAGCGCGGACAGTTGTGTCAAATCATAGGTCAGCCGCAGCCTTGACTGGAATGTCAGCCAGGCCACCAGGAAGCTCCCCAAAGGCATCCCGGAACCGGGCTGGGTCCAGGAGCCTCCAGGGGCAGGCCAACACAGGAGGCCGAAGGTCCCCACGGGGAGGGGCTGCAACCGACAGGGAAAAGGTCAGCAGGTGATGGTCTGACCATGACACAGGCAGAGAACTGAAGTCCCCTACCTCCAGAGAAGAATTCCCCAACCTGGAGGTAAAAACCATGTCAAGGGTATGCCCTGATCTGTGGGTGGGACATAAAACATGCTGGGATAGTCACATGGAGGTCATGGACTCCATGAATTCCAGAGCTGCACCAGAAAGTCCACCGCCAGCATGCACATTGAAGTCCCCAACCACCAAAAGGCGGGGGGACATCAAAAGTGCTGCCGCGATGAACTCCAAAAGCTCTGGGAGGGATTGTGCTGGGTTGCGGGGAGCACGGTAGCCCAGCACAATGCCAAATCTATCCCGCTGTCCCACCAACAGGTGAAGGCATTCAAGCCCCTGACTTACCAGCGACGAGGCCCTGCTGACATAAAGAGTGTCCCTGTACACAATAGCAACCCCTCTCCCCTTCTGACCCTCCAACCTGCCCACCTCCTGGACCAGAAACCCAGGCGGGCACAGCTGGGCGAGGGAAGCTCCCCCTTCTGTGCCCATCCAGGTCTCGGTAATACAGGCCAGATCGGCCCTCCCATCAGAGATGGAATCATAGATGACAGGGATCTTATTTTGGACCAATCTGGCATTCATGAGGAGGCAGGACAGGTTGTGGGCACTGGTGGGATGGCTCCGGGACACGTGGCAGTGAGCTGAGGGGTCTGAATGTGGGACAGGCACAAGTTGCCTGACCCGAGTTCTTCTTATCCGACTAACCCCTCAGCTCCTAGCGAATCATCCACAGCCCGACACAGTCGGAATATGAGTCCCTGCCAACATGGCGGAGAAAGAAAAAACCCCCCGAGGAACAGGGGGGAGGAGCGGGGGAGAGATAACGAAGACCTTGGCGAGACAATCACTGACATGACTCACAACAAGTGGAGATTCGCAAATAACATGCCAGACAGTGCGATCTTCAAGGACAAGCAGCAACTGAGCTGCAGGGCTAAAGAAAGTTGGAAACCTCAGCCAAAGCAATAGACCAGAGCAAATCACGAGTGTCACAAAACACCCTGTCCCCTGTCCCAAAGAATCAGATCGACAAGTCAGGACAGAAGCGGAGGGGGGCGGAGAGCACCTCTTCAGGCAGCAGCGGATACTGATCCAGGTCTGATGCGAGTAAGGGGGGACCCTCGCGCACCCCATGGTCCATGGGAAGCTTTGGAGTGCTGAGCAGATGACCAGGAGGTGTCCGCTCCAGGTGGTCAAGATAAGTGTAGCACGACAGCAAGTCCTGAGGCAGGCTAGCGTCCATAGGTGGCCTCTGGCAATGCATAGGCAGGGGGACTGGGGCAGCAAGGCAGGTGAATAGAATGCAAACCCTGCAGCCTCAGGAAGAAACCATAATCCACAAGTCAGCAGGCAGCCACAAAGGGATAACAACCGCTGCCAGTCCAAACAGTCACCCGACAACCGGGGAAAGGGGGACACCGCATGGCTACCCCAGTCCGAAGAAAGTGGTGCTTCTACTGGAGGACCCAAACTGAAGCCACGAAGGGTGATGACAGTCCGCTTGGGGTCCAACGTCGCCAGACAAGGCAAGGGATAAGGAAGCGTCCAAAGGGGCAAAGGTGGTGGGGGGAGGCAAACAGCCACAGCAGACATCTTCGGCCAGCCGACCGGGAAGGCAGCCGGGTCCGCCGCAATCCTCGATAGAGAACAAGCCTGATGAGGGCTTCTCGCCGGGAGGCGAGCCAGATGGTAAACTGGGAGGGCGGACAACACACCGGCAGCAGCCATCAGCAACAGCCCAGGAAAGATGGTAGTCCAGGAGCGGGGCCAAAAGACACCAGCGGCGGCCAGTCCGAAGGTTCCAGACCAGACCAGTCCATAGGTCCTGGGCGGAGGATCAAATGGGGTCTCAGCATGGGAGAGTGAAACACCCGTCGCGCCATGATCGTCGCCGCGCCGTCCTCCAGCCAGAAGACAAACAGCTGAAGGGAGGGGAACCGCCGGCCAAAGGCTGTCCCATAGAATCTTCTGCTGGCTCTTGGTGGAAGCTGAGCTACGCAGGGGTAGAAGTCAGTCGGCCATACGAGTGGCAGCGAAACGGAGGGATTTGGAGAGTGGGGGGGAAGGGACGCTCAACCAACCTCAGCGAAGCAGATGGAGCAGCAGATGGGACGGCATTTTTCTTCGCTTCTCTTCAAGGTGAGCTCCCCCTTTGAGCCCCCCCTCAAAGCCCTGGCGGCCCAGAACAAAATTAATAGTAAAAAACATAGAAAACAAGGCAGCGCAGCAAGAAACAAAGTTCAAAAGCGGCGAGATGCCGCCGCCGCTTTGAAGTGCTGCTGCTGCTGCCCGCCATCTTTCTTTCTTCTTTTGTTGTTTTGCGCCAACTAAATTGGCTCTTGCCTTTTCTCCACAAATCAATCTGTGAAAGGATGATGATGACAACAACGACAACGACGACAACGACAACAACAACAACAATGTGCAACCATTTTAATACTGTTTACTGAGACAATGTGTGGCAATTTGTAAAATATTTTGATCATTTAAATCACTCTATACAGAGAAGGTGTTATTATTTTCTATAGAAGAACAATATAATTTATGTTAAACATGTTTATATAGAAGCAAGAAAGGGAGAAAGAGTTGGATAGATTTTTTTTCTCCCCCCTCCCAAAGAATACTAGAAACTGGGGCCACCCACAAAGCCCAAATAGTGTGAGATTCAGAACAGAAGCGTAGCTAGATTTTTGAGCGCCTGGGGACAAAGTCAGTTTTTGCACCCTCTCCTACCCGTGTCTCACCCATCCATCAAGGGGGGACAGATCCTGGGGGAACAGTGGGAGAGGGGAAGAAGGGTCTCTCCTTCTCATGTTCTATCTGTGGGTCTCCTTTCCAGTTAAAGCTTTCCTGTGCAAACTGCACAGCATGTGGATAGTGCCAAGCAGGCAATTTTTTTCAACCATCACCTCTGTAGCATGCTTCCCCCTCCTCCTTTCCTCCAGCTAAGGCTTAGTTATTGTTAGCCCGGGGAAAGGAGGAGAGGGAAGCAGGCAATGGGATTTCTTTCTCCAAGCAGCGCCTCTGTTGCATGCTTCCCTTTCCTCCTTTCCCTGGACTAATGATCGCCAAGCCTTAGTGGGGGTGGGGTGGGATGGAGGGGGAGCAGTCGACGGAGCTGCTGCTTGGAAAAAAATGTCTGCTTCCCTCTCCTCCTTTTTCCCGACTAAGGATTGCCTAGCCTTAGCGGGGCAAAAGGTGGACTGCTGGCAGGATGGCAGATGGCTTCCTCCTCCTGCTCCCCTACAGGTGCCCCCAGATTGCTGCATGCCCCACGGCAAATGCACTCTTCCGCCCCCCTCCCTAGTTATGCCAGTGATTCAGAACAAATAAAAAGAATACTTTTTTACAAACAGTGCATAGTGAAACTTTGGAATTTACTCCTGGATATGAGCTGTGGGGAAGAAATCCCTGCCCTGACTCCTTGTCAGAATGATACCTGTGCCTGGCTGGAATAGTCATCGACCCCCAGGAGGAGGTCCTGGCCTGTGTGTGGTGGCTCGTGAGTGGGGAACTGGCTGAGGGTAGGGTTGTGGGAGAAACACATGTCACCTATGGTGCCATACCAATTAATTTGTAATAAGTGTAATGATTTGTGAAATATTTTGATCATTTAAATCACCTTATAATCAGAAGACAGGATAGGATATGGTGACAGCTGCCAGAGTCCATAACTTTGAAAAAGGAGGAGACAAATGTTAGAGGGGTTAGGGTTATCAATGACTACAAGCCAGGATGGCTATACATCACTTCCAGTATCAAAGGTAATGTGTCCCTCTATATTAGCTGCGGTGGAATATGAGACAGAGGAGAAGTGACTAAATGGACCATTGGTTGTTGGACTAAATGGACATTTGGTCCGATCTAGCATATCTCCTCTTAAATTCTTATGATATAGTCGAACATTCCAGTCAATTCAAAGGACCTTACTTTCAAACAGATTAGGTGAATCTATGGACAGTAGATCGGGCTACTTGTAAAAGCTCTTCTGCTTACAACCTTAAAGTGAAAAGTGTTTTCTAATATTTTTAATGGCTTGCTTGTGTTCACTAGTTAAAATGGGAATGTTTCTATAGCCAGATAAAAGTAGGTTAGAGAATGGGATTTGCTGAAGAAAGAGTTCTTGATGACATACATATTTGCACTCAAATCTGGCAAGATCTATCCCATTCTTTCTATGATTCTTCTGGACTGAGAGAACCAATCAATAAAGCAAGAAGGAAGCAACAGTGTATATCAAGGTGATTGTGGACATAAAGCTAACAGTAGTGAATGTGATCCAACACAATCAAAGTCTAGCATTCTTTTTTTAAAAAATAGTAACCTAGAACTGGAAATCATTCTCAAGAGGATCAACATACCCATTCTCTACCTGAATGATGGAAATTACCCACATCATTCTACACTGTATTCTACTCAACAACTGCCCTTCCTTCAGTACTGCATTTCTCTGTGATGCTTCTTCATTCATACAGGGCTATGTTACCTGGGAGGTAAAAACTGTATTCCTGACTGCCTCACACTTAAGATTTTCAAACTTCTTTTCAGATTTGCAAATGTGAACAATGCACAAACACTGTCCTAATTGTTGCCACCACCACCCCACAGATAGAAAACTAGAAAATTTTCATTTGCAACTGCATGAATGAAATAAACAAATATGTGTGCATTCCTACAAAACTGGTGTCAAAAGAAAAAATCCTCTGGAAATATTGAGGAAACGCTTCCCATTTTTTGTCATCTGCAAATAAGGTGGCAAATCTGAGGAAGAGAAGGTGATGTGTTTTGGCATACACATCTTCATAGTCAATTAAACAAATTAATGCATAGAGCATCCCTGTGAGACCACTGTGGGCATCTTCAGAATTCTGCAAAATTTTCTATTTAAAATATATATTTAAAGCTTTCTTCTTTTTAAAAGGAATTAGCACACATTTATGCACAAAACAGTGCATTTGTGAGAGTGTGTGCACATACGTGCATGTGAAAGTGAGTGTGAATGTGAGTGAAAGAAAGAGGGGTGGGTGGATGAGACAGACAGACAGAAACAGACAGACACATCTCATAAAGATGAAGATGCTGAAACTTTTTGTAAGCTACTTTTCTTTCTTCAAAACCCCCATTAGTTCCTCTATCATTTGCATTAGAAGTTAGCATCACTAGAATATCTGAATTTATGCCCTTCTTCCAAAAACAACATAAATCCAGTCATCTTAATTACATTATTTACTCTTTTAAATGAATGATTATGATGCAAAGTTGTGGGCAGGCAGGCAAGGTCTTGATGGTGTTGTGATCTAGGGGAAGTGAAGGAAGCAAGAGGAAATAGTGTGGAGGGAAGCACGTATGTTAATCAATCCCTCTGGCTGAGTGTTGCACACTCTGGAACAATAGATGATCACTCTTCATTATAGCAGCCGGGATGGGTGTTACTCTTCCAGTTCCTTTCCTCACATTATCAGATCAATACAGCCTTAATTGCTAAAGAAAGGGAGTAAGGTACACAATCACAGCACAATGGCTTAATCACTTGGATGTCTGAAGTTAATTTCAGGCAGTTAATTTTTCACTCAAGATTCTCACTGCACCAGAACTGTCTTGCCTCCTTGAGCTGCACAGGTGACACACTAAAGGTGACTTATTAGTAGTTTTCAACAAGATCACTCGGGTTAATTGACCATGGGGAAAATGTTAACAATATGCATATCTACAAACACACATTATTCACATATGCCTTGACCAGGTTCTTGAGAGAAGTACAAAACAATCTGCACTGTTCTCTTGTCTTGTAGTGTCTTTATTTTTTATTTTTATCTTTGCTGACATTTAAGGGGTCTCCCCCTTCACTTGCCAGATGTCATAATACAGTTCCTCTACAAATCTAATTAGTCAAATGAGAATTTTTGTAGGAAAATTTGATCTGTTGTTTGTATACTTTCTGTGTTTATTCTGATAACCTGGCTGCCACAATTAGTGATGTGCAGTGATGAAAAACAACAAACTAGCTAGCTAGCTAACTAACCAACCAACTAACTAACTAACTAACTAAGAGCCTTTGTACACGACCCCTAAACTCCGCAGCAAATGGCTGCAAGCTCCGGAGCTTACAAGTGTTTCCCCACCAGCTCCGGAGTTTGCAGGAAATTAAGTGTGACCCCGCCCACCTAAGCGTGTCCCAGCGCACTTTTCTTGTACCTGCTTGAGGAGGGTGAAAATCCCCAGGTCCGGATTTAATCTGGTCAGTGCGGGGCTCTCCTGGCTTCTGTTTGTGTGTGTTTTTTTTGCCTCCCGCCCCTTTAAGAGAAGGGGCGGGAGGAAAAAAAAGCAAACAGAAGAGAAACGGAGCTCCGGGAAGCTCCTCGGAGGTGAGCTGCATTTTTTCCGCTCTTTCTCTGGTGGAGAGGAAGGAAGAGCAACGAACCCCTAAGATCTCTGGTCCGAATTTAAGGGGCCAGCGGATCTTAGGGGTTGTGTGAAAAGGCCCTAACTAACTAACTAACTAACTAACTCATAAGATACACCTGTAGAAAACAATTCGTTATTGCAACTTCCCTTCACAGTGTAATATGGGGTTGGTGGGGGATGGTTTGGAGTTGGGTATTTTGGAAATAAAATGGAATATAAATGTTAGGGGAGAGAATATCCAAAATTCCAGATGTGTCCTTGAGGAAATGGTGGAAAAATATTCCCACCATCACTACAGCATATCTGCATTTACAGCATATACTGCACAGCATATGTGCATCTAGTGGGATAGCTCAGTGAGTTAAGAATCTGACTGTGGAGCCAGAGGTTGGGAGTTCAGTTTCCCACTGTAGATCCCAGGCGAGCCAGCCTGTGTGACCTTGGGCAAACGTTAAAGTCCCAGGATGCTCCCTAGAAGAAGGGAATGGTAAACCACTTCTGACTATTCTCTACCCAGAAACCCAGGAGATGGTCACCATAAATTGACTTGATAGCTCTTCTTCTTCTTCTTCTTCTTCTTCTTCTTCTTCTTCTTCTTCTTC
>JAHTLZ010000129.1:83555898-83570130 GCA_023846285.1 Phrynocephalus versicolor | reverse complement strand
TCTTCTTCTTCTTCTTCTTCTTCTTCTTCTTCTTCTTCTTCTTCTTCAGATCATTGACATTTCATTTATGCCATAAGAAATGAACTGCAGATATATACTAGATGAAAGTGAGTTCAGTATGGCTTACAGGTAAAGATGGAAAATCTCTTGATGTCAATTTTGGTACAATTCTCCCAGTCCCACCATTTTTAGTCTAAGCTTGCTTCCTCACAAATCTTTGTTTGTTCTTCCTACAATGTAATTTATACACATCTGCACATTTTTCTGACTGATGAATTGATTTTTGTCATCTAGATATATTTGCACATTTTGCCTTATGTGCATGCTCCTTCTCCTGTAGGTCAGAGGGGTTTCATACACATCTCCCCCATAAAGATGAGAAAGTTAATAGAAAGAGACAAACATTTATTTAACTTTGAATAATAATTATGTTTCATCAAGTGGATAGAGAGTACTGTGAAGTGTTTTTTCACTCCCTTCTGCTGATCACATCCTGGGACTAGGCAGCCTGCTCATGGCTACCCACCCTATGGTTCCACCTTATTGAGCTACTCATCCACGTGAACTCTGTATCTGTCTCAATGGCAACTCACAGTGTCCCATTTCATTCCCCACAACACCCAGGTCTGGCTCTGTGAAGGGGATCCATGCATGGAGCCATTTTGTCCCCCCCCCCGGGCTTAAACAAGAGGCCGTAACTGCTCTTGTGAGGGTAGCGGTGGCAGGGCCCTGCATAACACAGGGCTCCACGAGGCCACTCGACTCTTTCCAGTGACAGGTTTCCCCTCCCACCCACTGCAATTTTATTGCACTAGTGTGAGTCTGACTGGTGGCCACATGGGGCCGGATAGGAATTTTTATCCCATACTGGTGCACATTGGGGGTGTTAGTTAGAGTTCGTGTCACATTGGCTGCATGGGCGGTAGTGCAAAATGGTAAGGCATTTGATGAGTCAGATTCCAAGATTCTCTTTTGGCCCATCCAACTTCTTGGCCTTGCAGAGCAAGAAATTACAGTGCCGGGGGGAAGAACGCGCTTGGGGGGCCTCCCTGGTCCATGAGGTGCCAATAGCGGGCGTGGTGGAAGCAGGGAGGGGTTAGGGAATTTGCCAGCTGTGGCTGTGCTGTCTTGGGGACAGGACAGTCACGGGGTTTTGACTCGCCCTTACAGATGCCAGTTGGAGGGGTCCCAGGAGACCTCAGGGTCCCAACTTTGAATTCGCACTACTGCAGGCCCCTCATTGATTTACGTTTGCTGTTGTGATGTTAATAAAGTGTGGCCCTAGTTTATACCCAACCTCACTGTCTCGAGTGTTTATTTCACCTTGGGGGGGGGGCAAAGTGTTTGCATTTAAATCATTCTCATCCTAGCATGCAAACATAGTTTAGCACATACAGTACTTTATTTTCTCTGAACTGTCGTGCTTGCAAATAAACTAATTCATGAGGTGAGGTATATTTCTTCTCCCAATAAATCTTGGGAGATATGAAAACACTATTTTTAGTAGGGCTGCTAATCCAACAAAAGTATTTTTTTTTAAAAAATAAAACCCATATAATTAAGTGTGCATAGTTTATACCTACTGTCTTACTCCAGAAATGGTTCCCAGTAGATGCAAATTCTTGGATGCGTGTGTGTGCGTGTGTGTGCGCGCACATGCACACACACACACACACACACCTCATAATAAGTCCCAATGAACTTTGTAAAAATTAAATAGATCTTTATTGATTGTACTCTTAGACGGCACATACATGTAACAGAGAAAGGGTTAAGTGCCATTGGACTTATTATTCCTTGGCTTGGGCTGCACTGGATGGCTTTGCTCGTTGCTTTTGTTTTAATTCATGCTAGAAAGAAAGCACCTCAACTCCAGAGTGAGGGTCAGATAAAAAAGATGAAAGCTTTCGCTCCCAAGAAGAGGCTTGAAGGGAAACACAATTTCTTTGTTGCGATGCTTTAGGCTAACCATTATTCACCACCTTCCCCCCATATTGCATCTTTCATGATTTGCTTAAGTGATTTTAAATTGCTTTTGCAATGCGGTTTAACAGAGATGGCAAAGGGAAAAAAATACTCTGACCCCAAAGTCTATGAAATGAAACAGCCGGCACATGCCAAGCCGTGGAAGCCCTCAACTGCCTCACAATGAGGTTAGCAGGGCTGCTGCTGTGCGCGCCTTGCCCTCCAAGTAGGAAAACGAAGAAAGGAAGCAGGAGGGGGAGGGGGAGGGGGAGAGGAAAGGGACCTTGATTAATGGATGCAAGCTGAGCAGCATTAATACTTGGGGCTGCATGGAATGGTTTATGTTAAATCTATACTAGCTCACACTGGCCACACAAGTGCCATTAAGAGCTGTTCCAAAGAAGCTGGGTCTTAGTCCCAATCTCTCCACGGAAGGATGCGTGTCCATGTGTGCATTTCAAAGGCAAATAATAATCTTAATATTTTGGCCGGCTGTGAAGGCTCCAGTTGTGATTTTTATCCTAAAGCAACCCTTGTGCAAGTGTACATCTCGATGATACAGCAAAGCAATGCTTAAGGAAAGGCCTTATCGGACCCAGAACAACAACCATGTAAATCCTTTGAGGGGAAAACTATGAGGAGATCGCAGCATTCAATTTGAATTTGGCATGTTGCTTCAAACCAAGCAATTAATGGAGTAACAGTATCCAAATATGAGGTTAATAATTACAGCCAGAAACATAAACTATATTCCAGATGCCTAGGATTTTATTGCAGAAAATATTTATTTATGTGTATGAAGATTTATGGACATTTGCGTATATTTTGTATCTGTGGATAATTCCATCCATGAGTTGGAATCTCTTTCCCTGTCTCACAAGCTCTAAGACTCATGCCAGCTAATCATTTCATCACACACCATTCGTATCACTCTTGTTCACAATATCGAGGTACAATCTGGCAGCTTCTCAAATGGTTTGTCTCCTTTCTCTACAGAGACTCTAATCCTCAACACATGCAGAACTATCTTGGCTTTATGTACTGATGAATAAAAGGAAATAAATATATGGCTGAGTAGTTGAAATGTTCACAAACATTCCATTGCCATCAGCAGTTGGGTCAAAGGCTAGGCTAGGATTATTTTTATCCAATGACCATAGAGCTTCCACTGCAAATAACTAGAGTAGTTTAAACAGAGGTTGGCCATGGTGGTGGGAATATTCTAGGAACTACATAACAGAAAAGTAACTTCTCCCATATCTCTGGCTTTATAAACTTCAATAGAAAGCCATTCTGCTTTCGTCACTTTGTGTTAACCTCCCTCATCTATAATTCCATCAAGACATCTTCAGTTTAGGGCAGACATGTCCAAACTTCGGCCCTCCAGATGTTTTGGACCACAACTCCCAGAATTCCAAGCTTGTATTTCCAATGGCAAAGGGCTGTGGGAGTTGTGGCCCAAAACATCTGGAGGGCCGAAGTTTGGACATGCCTGGTTTAGGGCCTTCTAGCACCCCTCCTTGACTGCTTGATCAGACAATGTTAAGACACCCTCAGTCCAAAGGGAAGGGTAGGCAAGACTTTCATTATACCCCTACAATATCATGGAAATAACTTTGCTTTTGACTAGAGATGTGTTGAGTAGGCAACTGCCAGAGGAAGAGAAAGAAAGTATGTGCTCCTGCCTAGACCAGTGATGGCGAACCTTTTAGAGACCGAGTGCCCAAGATGCAATTCAAAACCCACCAATTTTTTTGCAAAGTGCCAATACAGTAAGTGAACCTATATAAAGGTAGCTATGAAGGAGCAATGTCGAGTGCCCACAGAAAGGGCTCCGAGTGCCACCTTTGGCACCCGTGCCATAGGTTTGCCATCACTGGCCTAGACTGTCAGTCACCTGTCAAGGAGGACCAGGGCAGCCCAAACCAGTATTTTTGACCCCACACAGGTCTTTGCTAGGCTGGTTGCTCCCAATTGACTGAAATGTGTAGAGAAGAAGGAAGGGTTATTCTTTGCTGTCTAACCATTTCTTGCTGCCTGCCCTTTTTGATATTTTTAATCGTTGAGTTTTAGAGTGTGCTTTAATGATTTACTTTGTTTACACCACCCATAGTAGCAATTTGCTAGATGGGTGGCATAAAATTGAAATAAATAAATAAATAAATATTATGGATAGTGCAGAAAACACACACATAGACATCCCAGAAGTCATGGCCAGAAGTGCTTGCTAGATTCCTTGGTTAAAAATAATTAAAAAATGTTATCTGCATACTCAAATCAGAGGTATAGGTTTTGGATTTCACCTCTGGTAGTCTGGACCTTATCTTGTTGAATAAAAGGATGTCAATTATTCACCACTCTCTCCTAACTTCTCCAAGAATCCTATATTGAAAAGTAAGATTCTTTTCTGGCTGGGGATAGAAGCACACAAGCCCCGTGCCAAAGAAGTTGGAATGAAATTTAGTCTGCACACTAGGTGATTCAGTTGCAGACTGGAATGACAATATGCCCTGGTGGTTGGAGGAAGATGTAGTCCTCAGTTCACAGTCCTCCTGACTGATTGAACAATATTAAGTGTTTATGTTTGGTTAGTGCTCTTGTTGGCTATTCAGTGTCTCTCCATAATTTATTTATTTATTAAAAATAGTTCTATCCCACCTTTCTTCTCGAAAGGACCCGATGTGGCTTATAACATAAAACAGTTTAAAAGCTAAAAACCATAAATACACAAACTTAAAAAAAACCCAAGGATTATATTAAAATAGGAGTAAGATCAATATCAATCCATATAGTTATGGCTAATAGGCACTAAATGACAGGAAGCCAGGAAAGAATGTCCTAATTGTTAGAGCAGTGCAACGATGGAACTAAATGGGGAGATGGTGAGTACTCCAATGCTGGAGAGATAATGGGATAACCATCTGTCAAATCTACTTTTATTTGGATTCCTGTATTGAACAGGGGTTGAACTTGATGGTCTTATGGGCCTCTTCCAGCTCAATTACTTTATGATTCTATGAACTTATGACTCTTCTTTTCCTATGGCTAACCCTTTTTTTGTTGGCATCTGTCTCCTTTCATCATAGGGTAGTTGGATTCATCAGTTAACTGTGCTGGAATCATGACAGCGTGAGATCAAATCTGAAGACTAAGGAGCAGCCTGACAATTCATACAATATGTTCCTGCATTATTAAACCACCATTTGATAATGTGAGCATGCCTTAACTCATGCAGGAACAATGGGCAGAGCCTCCACAGCCACTGTCCTCATAAACTCGAGGTTCCCAGAGCTGCTTTAACATGATTTTATTAGGGAGAGGGAGTGAGTTACAAAGAATAAAGGGACACAAGTCTCTCCCCATCCAGACATTCCTTAAGGGGATAGTTGACTCCACTAATCCCCTTGATAGTGTCTGCCATATCTTGAGTTCCCAGCACTGGGGATGGGTGTCCACAGCGTGCTGGTGTCATTAGGGCTTTAACACAGTCTTAAGCCAGTATCTGTGCTTCTCTAGCCCCTCCTGAAGATGCCACAACCATTCTTTTAATCTTCAACTCATTCTTTGGGGGCCAGATGCCTTGCAGGACACTGATGCCTCTTCACTTTTCATGGTTAATTATTCATTAGCACATGTTTAGACACATTTAACCTTGATTATGGGAAGTGGGGAGCATGTTATGAGGAATTGGTCTTTGTCCAATTTAACTGGGAAACAGTGTGCTAATGTGCGAACATGCTAAGACCCAAATTAGGTTTATGTAGGACCTTTCTGATATCTCTGAACTAGACATGGGCACGACTCGGTGAAATCCTTGTTTCCGTTTCCGTTCCTCGTTTCCATTACGTAACGGAACGAAGAATGACAATTACTCCACCGGAACTCGAACTCGAACCGACTAAAGAAAAAATGGGTCCGATTTGTCATGTTGTTGTTCCTGGCATCGCAGCGATCGCGCGATGCCAAGTGGCACAGAAAAAAAGTTTTAAAAAGTAAAAAAAACCCCCCGATTCCCGGCCAAAAAAGCAGGCAAAAATATGCCTGGCTGAGTGAGGGCACCTACCAGAGGGGTGGTTTCTGGGGGGGGGTCCCTGGCCTCCCCCCTCCTCTCCTGGGCTGCACATCCTCGTCGTCTCGCCAACTCGCCAAGCGGCGCGGCACAGAAAAAAAGTTTTAAAAATAAAAAAACACCGATTGATTCCCTGCCAAAAAAGCAGGCGAAAATATGCCTGCCTGAGGGCACCTACCAGAGGGGTGGTTTCTGGGGAGGGGTCCCCGGCCTCTCCCCCTCCTCTCCTGGGCTGTGCATCCTCGTCATCTTGCCAACTCGCCAAGCGGCGCGGCACAGAAAAAAAGTTTTAAAAATGAATAAAAAATCCCGATTCCCGGCCAAAAAAGCAGGAGAAAATATGCCTGCCTGAGTGAGGGCACCTACCAGAGGGGTGGTTTCTGGGGGGGTCCCCAGCCTCCCCCCTCTCCTCTCCTGGGCTGTGCATCCTTGTCGTCTCGCCAACTCGCCATGCCATGCGGTGCGGGCGGGGGATCCAAAATGGGGCGACCGCAAGCAATATTTATTTTGAAATCGTGGTGGTCCAAAAACACACCAAAGCACCACAGAAACATGTGAAAATAGCTAGTTTAAAACTGCCTGAATTTTTACAGTAGCAGCAGTGGGTTTTTCTTGCAACAAAACGTCTCCATTGATTTTATTTTATTTTATTTTTATTTTTATTTTTTTACACCTGCGCAGTGCGCAATGATGGGCTGGCCATGGGAGTGGACCATGCAAATTTTTGGAGCTATTCCACCAATTGCATGGCCACTTGACCAGGTTTTGACTGAGACTTCTGGGATGTGCCATTCGGGCATAAAAAGCCCACTAACCGTAGCCCGAACCCAAACCCGAACCCTAACCCTAACCCATACGCCAGTACACTGTCCTTCTTAGTGGGTCAGAGAAGCACCCAGAGATGCACCCCACGAACTCACCCTAACCTTACCCGTAACCCTAAGCCTAGCCCTTGCGCTAACCCTAACCCTAAGCCAAATCTGTACTTGCATTGCACTATACACACGCAAGTACAGTTCCCTTCTTAGTGGACCACAGAGCGCCCAGATGCAATAGCAGCAGTGGGCCTGCGGTCTACAGAGAGGCACCCAAAAGAGGTGCCTCCACTCAACTTGGTATGCATATCCAATTGGCTATGCATGCCATTTTGTAGCGGGCCAGAGGAGGCACCCACCCACAGAGGTGCCTCCAGGAGCCCGCTTTCCCTTCATAGCGGGCCAGAGGAGGCACCCACCCCAGAGAGGTGCCTCCAGGAGCCCGCTCCCCCCCATCTTCAAAAAGGGGAAAAAAGAGGACCCAAATAATTACCGCCCAGTCAGCTTGACTTCAATTCCCGGAAAGATCCTAGAGCAGATTATTAAGAAATCAGTCTGCAATTATCTAACAAACAATGCTATCATTACAAAAAGTCAACACGGGTTTCTTAAAAACAAGTCATGCCAGACTAATTTGATCTCTTTCTTTGATAGAATTACAGGCATGGTAGACGAGGGGAATGCTGTGGATATTGCTTATCTGGACTTTAGCAAGGCCTTCGATAAGGTTCCCCATGGTATTCTTGCTAAGAAGTTAGTAGGAAGTGGGATAGATAGTGCTACAGTGAGGTGGATTTGTAATTGGTTGACTGATCGCACGCAAAGGGTGATCATAAATGGTCTCTCATCATCCTGGAGAGACGTGACCAGTGGGGTGCCCCAGGGTTCTGTTCTGGGTCCAGTGCTCTTCAATATCTTTATTAATGACTTGGAGGAAGGAATAGAGAGTATGCTAATTAAATTTGCAGATGATACCAAATTGGGAGGGGTTGCTAATTCCCTAGAGGATCGGATGAAAATCCAAAAGGACCTTGACAGATTAGAAGACTGGGCCAAAGCTAATGGAATGGATTTCAACAGAGGGAAATGTAGGGTGCTACATCTAGGTAGAAAGAATGAATTGCACAGATATAAGATGGGGGACACTTGGCTAGAGAATAGTACCTGTGAAAGGGATTTGGGGGTCTTGGTGGACCACAAATTGAACATGAGCCAGCAGTGTGATGCGGCGGCCAAGAAAGCCAATGCGATTCTTGGTTGCATCAACAGAACCATAGTGTCTAGATCAAGGGAGGTGATAGTGCCACTCTATTCTGCTCTGGTCAGACCCCACCTGGAGTACTGTGTCCAGTTCTGTGCGCCTCAGTTTAAAAAGGATGTTGACAACCTCGAGCGGGTGCAGAGGAGGGCGACTAGGATGGTTGAAGGCCTGGAAGAGATGTCTTATGAAGAACGGCTTAGGGAACTGGGAATGTTTAGCCTATCAAAAAGAAGACTGAGAGGGGATATGATAGCTATGTTTAAGTATCTGAAAGGATGTCATATTGAAGAGGGAACAGGTTTGTTCTCCATGGCTTCAGAGACTAGGACTCGGGGCAATGGTTTCAAACTACAGGAAAAGAGATTCCACTTGAACATTCGGAAGAACTTCATGACAGTTAGAGCTGTTCGGCAGTGGAATATGCTGCCACGGAGGGTGGTAGAGTCTCCTTCTTTGACGGTATTTAAGCAGAGGCTGGATGGCCATCTGTCGGAAATATTGTGAAGGGGTTCCTGCTTGGCAGGGGGTTGGACTCGATGGCCCATGAGGTCTCTTCCAACTCTATAATTCTATGATTCTATGATTCTATGAAACCAGTACTAACGACAGATGAAAAACCGACAAATGAAATGACAAATTTTTGTAAAATTTCACGAAAAACAGAAACGAGCCGAAACGGGCCGGCTCCGACACACGACAACTTGAAAACATCATTTTCCCTGGTCGTGCCCATCTCTACTCTGAACACAATAGGTTGGGGATGAAAAGAATTTGATTGTTAGCCTCCCATAACACACCAAACAAGTGACAAAAAAGTTTCAGAAAGTAACTTTCCCCATCTCTGGGATAGACAGGCAATGCATTTCTTTTTTAGATTTTAGAAGGCTTCAGTAGAATCCAAAACCATTGAAAACCAATGAACCAAACCATTGAAACATGAAGCACCATGAGGTTCTGGACAGGAAATCAAAATGAGACTGAGGCACTGCATTCCTCTGTCAAGAAATCCAATTTTGAGATTTTTGTTGTTGCCATGGCACAATCTACGTTGCTGCAGCTGTGTAATGAGTTCACATCTGTTCATGCCACATGTTGCTCTGCATTACACAGATGCAAAGTCTCAATTTTTCTAATTAGCAACAACACCAAGTATATCTTAATTTTCTTTCCCTCTGCCTCAACTAAACGTGATATTAACAAGGTTACATGTCTACATCCTTGGTGTTTAATCAAATAAAATCCAAGATTGGATTAGACCTCTCTGTCCTCTTAATCTGGTGTCTGTCCAGATCTAAAATCATGTGTTTGTAATATTATGTGGCAGGCAAGGTTCATGAAGTGGCAGGGACGTTTTACTTTGCTTAACATGGATATAAACTAGTGAAGAGTGTTTTGCAGTGGTGGCTTCTGTTATTACTTCAGAGTAACTTTAGGGAAGGGCCTCTATGTGTACAGACTCATGTCCCTTTCTATAAAGATATGCATACATCAAGTATATTTTGTGAGCATTTCAGAGTATGCATATACAAACATCTGGTGGAGGAAAATTACTTTTTTGGATTGTAACTCCCGTAATTTCCCAACCAGCTGCGTTACAGTTTCTATGTCCCCAATAGACTCCTCCCCCAACCTCAGAGAATCACACCAGATCAGACTGTTTTGGGGTGATAATCTAATGTACTGATTTTCATTTTGTTTGTGTGCTTTTTCCTCACCTTGTCCTTTTCTCACCTTCCACTTTCTTCTCCTGTCCAAGATGTCCTGCTCCTTGTATTTCCTTTGATTTCTGCAACACAAAGTACAGTGAACTAAACCCATCAGAGTTCAGAAATAACTAACTACAGTAATTTTTAAAAATAAAGACATGGCACTCTGTTATAATTTAAGATTTCAATGTAATAATTCAGATTAAGGAAGATTATGTGTCTGATGTAGATTGTAGGGACCCTTACAGGCTCCTACTACACATATACAGTTGTATCCCTACACACGTGCGTGAGTGCATGCACACATACATAAGCACACCTGGACACAATGACACTGTGACTGTGGTGTCAATGAAAGATATAGAAATTACTTGTACCCAACATAATGCATCCTGCATGGGATAGTTGCATTTCAGTAGATAACTGAACAGAAATAATAGAAAGGGAGGTGGAATCTTGATATATGTCAAAAAATACATATTCCTGCACCAAAATACAGCAGGATTTTTGATTGTTTGATCAATAGAATCTGGATTAATATGATGAAAAATAAAAGGACCATGGTAGTTGGAGTCTATTCCTGTCCAATGAAGAAGAAAATCTAGATGCAACCTTTAAAAATAAATTTCAAGAATTTCAAAGAGACATTAAAAATAGGAGATTTTAATGATCCACATGCCTGTTGGAATGTAAATTCTGCCAAATATGACCGTACCTAAAATAAAAACCCTTCTCTGGGTGGCTAATAATTTTCTCATCTAAAAGGTGAAGGAAGAAATTAGAGGATTATTTATCCTTGATTTAATATGAGGAAAAAAACCCATCTTGATTGTTAGAGCAGTACAACAATGGGAACAGCGGGTCGTGAATATGTCAATGCTAGAGGCATTCCATAGAAAATTAGAGGTTCATCTATCAGAATGTGATGGCCTTATAGGCCCTCTCCAACTCCATTATTCTATGTTTATATTGTTCCCAATTTATTTTGGTGGACAAGCTTCCACTGCTGGTTGACCTTGGCTACTCCCTAATTCATATTGAAGTCTAATGTATGAATCCAGATATCTGGAATAACCCCATGAAGACTGAGTTAACTTCTTTAGGAAAGATGAGCTATAGATATGTAACCTGCAATTAAATGTTTTTTTTTCTAGACAGCCAGTAAAATTTCCTTGTGTAATTTAGGAACACATAACATTATGGGCATTGGATGGGCCAAATGAACATTTCAAATTCCCTAACATTACCACAGAGTAATGGCCGTAACACTCACTCTTCTCAGGCAAGTCATCTGAGGGTGCCGACCCTGGAGGAAGCCCAGAAAACTACCACCAGGAATTAGGCTTTCTCAGTGGTTGCACCGTGCCTATGGCATCAGCTGCCCTTTGAGATTTGTCTGGACCCCACTATGCAAGCCTTTAAAAAACAGCTAAAGACCTGGCTGTTTAGACTCGTTTCTCCCGATTACTGATTATCATACAGCTGATCTGGTTTTCGGATATTTTTAATCTGCCTCTGTTTTGTGTTATGTTATTTTAGATTTATTGTTATTGTTTTGTTATTTTTAAATTTAATTATGGTTTATATTGTAGATTGTATTACTTATTGTATTATTTATGTTTAAATTTTGTAAACTGCCCAGAGTGACTTTTGGGCCAGATTGAGTGGTATAGAATTCAAATCAAACAAAAAAACAAACAAACTATTTATTTGATTGTTTGTTTGTTTTTTTAAGTAGCATTCCCCTAAAAATTCATGCATAGAAGCCCCTTAGAAGCCACGTGGCATCTTCCACAGGGAGGCCATCCACAATGAAATAAAAGAGAGTTCATCTCACTGATCAGACACTTTCCGTTGTCCATCCTTCATTCATATTCCACCTGAATATGCAGCGGGGGGAATTCCATTGGGATACAACAGCAATTATTTGTGTGATTTAATTGGCATTATCATTTTACTGGCTTGACAGAGATAAATCGCTCGACTAGATAGGACTGCAGTAGTGACAGCCAAGTAGAAGGGAAGATGCCTCTTGCTTGCTGCTGGAAGAGGAGATGACTACTAGTGCCTCTTAATAATTAGCTGTGTTATAATTAATTGGACTATTTGCGAGCCAGTTTAACAAACAAATGGAGGGCTTGATCGTTCAGTAATTGACAATTTGTTTCCAATATGGTGTCTCTATGTACCCACTGAAAAACAGCCAGCCACGGAACTAACTCGAAGGAGCAGGCAGAAATGAAGGAGCCCAAGAGACAACAGCAGAGAAGGAATTCCTCTCTCCCCATGGCAAGTATTCCAGGGATATTTTTTTTTCCTCAAACAAAAGGGACTTTGCTCTCTGCCTTTTGTTGTACACCCAAAGCAGCTGCCAAATTGCATTGAGGGTCTTACTGGACAAGTAAAGGCGTGCTTTCAGTCAGTATCCTTTCCATGCTATTTCTGTCTTTGGAAATGGTCTAATATTTATTTCAGTGTTTCCCGGCAGAATAATGTCCTACGCTGGAGAACTAAAGCACATCTTTTAATTGATTCTGTGCACAAATCTGCTTTACTGGCAGGGGTATCTCTGACATGGACATTGTTTTGAAAGCTGTTGTCCTTCAGTTGGGCTGCAATGGTCCCAATGCAGCTCCTATGCTGATGTTTATAAGTTATAACTAACTCTGTATCACTTTGTGTGAACAAACCACGGTACAGGGGACCCTCGTATAACAAACAGTTTGTATAACATAAAAAATTCTGGAGATAGGGGAAATTTGCTTAACAGAATCATCTATGGGGCAAATCCATACAACATAAAAATGATCACAATTAGGGATTACTCTGTTTTCAATGCATTCCTATGGGAAATTTGTATAAAGGAAAATTTGCTTAATATAATTTCATTTCGAATGAATTATTTCCTTTATACAAGGTACCACTGTACTTCTTTTCTCGTACATTTTATCATTGTGTGATTTTCACTGTACTGTATATCACTTAAGGTTAGGGGGGAAATCCAAGATTGGTAGAAAACAAGAGAGTGCTGCAGATATGATCATACTGATGGCTAGTGGCTTTTCACTTTCACCTATGTACAGTCAAGTTCCCATATTTTATTGTTTTTCCAGATGACCTATATCATTCCTTTCTCCTTTTTAATGAGTTCATCCAAAAACACAGATAGATCCTAGCAGCAAATGTGACAATATCTACCACAAGCCATCCTTACTGATGTTCTAACTCTTCCATTGGCATTTTATAAATCTTTGGGCAAGATGGAGACTGCAAGGAGAAGAGAAGCCAGCAGCAGTGATATCAGAGCTGAAAATGTCCTCTGACTTCTTGCAGTCACCCTTTCCATGCTAGACGTCGAAAGTAGCACATTGTTAGAAGCAAATATCCAGAATCAAGCCCTGGGAGAGAAAAAAGGCATATGATTCGAATACTGGAAATACTTATGTCCCTTATGTGTGAAATGGTTTTCGATCTACCATCAAGAAAGGAGCAGCTCAGACAGAACAAAGAGGAGAACATAGCCCCTTGCCTCGACTGCTGCTGTGCTTTGCAGGGACCTTGTTTCTTAAGGTTGGGAGAGTGAGAAAAGGTAGGGAGAGTGAGAACAGACATGTTGTTAGTCTGTGGAACTCCCTGCCACAAGAGGTGATGATGGCATCTAGCCTGGATGCCTTCAAAAGGGGATTGGACAGATTCCTGGAGGAGAAGTCCATCACAGGTTACAAACCATGATGGAGATGTGTAATCTCCAGGTTTAAAACCAGGGTACTTCATGGGCCAGATGCAGGGGAGTGGTAGCAGGAGACAGATATCTAGTCTCGTGCACTCCCAGACACATCTGGTGGGCCCACTGTGAGATACAGGAAGCTGGACTAGATGGGCCTTTGGCCTGATCCAGCATGGCTCTTCTTATGTTCTTATGTTCTTATGTTCTTATGAAAGACAGGCACACTATTCTTCTCTTCCAACAGAAATGAGAGAAATGAAGGAATGTGCAGACAAGCCCCTCCAAAGCTTCCTCCTCCTCTCAGGTTTTCTAATTTCGCATAGGCCTCTCACCACGTTTAGCTGAACCGTAGTGGAAGTCCTTTGCACATCTTCTTGCTTATCATGGGAAGATCTTTGGAAGATTTCAACTACTCTATGATGTTGCACGTTGGGCTTATCTGAATCTTTTTCCAACCCCCCTTCCCAGTTTGCTCTTCATGTGTGCAGACAAATGCTTGGATAGGGTTTTTTTTCTCTCTCTCTCCAAGCTTTGTACCCTTATCTGTAGAATGGAAGTAATGGCCACCAGGGATGGGGATCTGAATTGCAGGACCCTCTAGCAAGTCATACTTCAGTCACACCAAAAAGCAAAGTGTTCTGCTTTAATAATAATAATAATAATAATAATAATAATAATAATAATAATAA
>JAHTLZ010000129.1:83527335-83549239 GCA_023846285.1 Phrynocephalus versicolor | reverse complement strand
CTTCTTCTTCTTCTTCTTCTTCTTCTTCTTCTTCTTCTTCTTCTTCTCCTTCTCCTTCTTCTTCTTCTTCTTCTCCTCCTCCTCCTCCTCTTCCTCCTCCTCCTCCTCCTCTTCCTCCTCCTCCTCCTCCTCCTCCTCAGTGCTGAGTTTTATGAAGTGCTATAAACAGAGTTATATACAGCTGTTGTTCTTGACATGTGTACAGGTGTCACTAATGGAATTCAGAACAAATCTTGGTAGGATGAAAGGGTTTCATAGCAATTAAAAATTCACTCTCCCTGAAGCTCCATGTTTCCTGCAGCAATCTCCTGCTGCCTACTTGCAAGAAATGATTCATGGGCTATTCATATTCATATCCCTGGGGATGCAAATACAAACAGTGGCAACCAAAAGTGCTATGGAAGTCCATTCTTCTCTGCCAGAATTAGACAGCCCACTTGCCAGTCACCACAAAGAGCTGGGGTCCTTCATTGTTGTCATACACCAATCACGGGAGAAGCCCGTCTGGCTCATTCCTGCCCCCCCCCACAACTGACCATTCCAGCAAGGAGACGGGGTAGGGAGTCTCCCAGCAATCCTGATGAATGGTTTGCTTTTTGGGGAGGTCGGGAAGAGCACAATGATGAAGGACTCCAACTCAGTATGCCAACTGGTGACTGGACTGGGCAGTTCTGGAAGGGAAGGAATCTCTGTGTCACCTATAATACTACTATTACTATTTTCCCAGGGATACAAATACAAATAGCCTGTGTCTAATCTCAACCATTTGACATACTAGTTGTAAACCTGAATGCTGAAACCTTCTTTGGTGACAAAGTTCAGCATCAACAACATGGTTAGAGAGGGGCACCTCTCCCGCCCAAATGAGGGACATCTGTAATCTAAGCAACTGAGGGGACTCTTGAATAGGAGCAAAAATATTCAGATATTTGGTTATAGCATAGGTGATTTTCACTATATTGCTACATTAAACATTTATTCAATTTATTCAAGGGTCCCTCCATTGCGTAGATTACAGATTTCCCCCATTATGGTCAGTCAAAACATACTAGTACGTTTCACCTTCTCACATATTCATGTGTTTAAAAAATTCTTTGTGTTTTTAATGTCCTGAAGAAATATGGAACCAATGGTATTTTTTTCAGAAAGAAACACAACCAAATTCTTCCACTTTATAGTGGAATAAACATTTTAATGCTAACATACAAAGCCCTAAAGAGTTTAGGGGCCTCACTGTCTGTCAGAACGGCCCCTCCTGAAAAGTAATGCCCAGATCACTCATTCATCTCAGGCAGGTCAGCTGCAGCTGCTGACACCAAGAATGGCTCAGAAGATGAGGAGAAGCAGCTGGGCCTTTTTGGTGATTGCTCCACAGCTATGGAACCAACTACCTGCAGATAGAGATGGGCACGACCAGAAAAAATGACATTTCGAGTTGTCGTTTGTTGGGACGGGCCCGTTTCGGGTCGTTTCCGTTTGTCGTGGAAATTTTCAAAAAATTGTCATTTCCGTTTCCATTTGTCGTTTGGGTTGGGGTTGGGGTAAGTGGGCTCTGGGAGGCACCTCTCTGGGTGCCTCTGAGTTGACCCACTAAGAAGGGAAGGGAAGCGTAATGCGTAGCCGTCGTGTACCATACATTACATTATGTTAGGGTTGGGGGGTAAGTGGCAGAGGCACCTCTCTGGGTGTGGGTGCCTCTGACTCACTAAGAAGGAAAGCATACTGGTGTACTGGCGTACAGGTTAGGCTTAGGGATAGTGGGCTCTGGAGTTTGAGGCACCTCTCTGGGTGCCTCGACTCTGACCCACTAAGAAGGGAAGTGTACTTGCGTACGAATCTGGGTTAGGGTTGGGGTTAGGGTAAGGGCTAGGCTTAGGGTTACGGTTAAGGTTAGGGTAGGTTAGTGGGCTGCACCTCTGGGTGCCTCTGACCCACTAAGAAGGACAATGTAGTGGCGTATGGGTTAGGGTTAGGGTTAGGGTTAGGGTTAGGGTTAGGGTTAGGGTTAGGGTTAGGGTTAGGGTTGGTGGGCTTTTTATGCCCTCTGGCACATCCAGAAGTCTCAGTCAAAACCTGGCCATGCGATTTGTGGAATGGCTCCAAAAATTTGCATGGTCCCATCCCATGGCCAGCCCATCATTGCGCAGGTGTAAAAAAATAAAAATAAAAATAAAAATAAAATAAAATCAATGGAGACGTTTTACTGCAAGAAAAACCCACTGCTGCTACTATAAAAATTCAGGCATTTAAAATACCTAATTTTCACATGTTGCTGTTGTGCTTTAGTGGGTTTTTGGACCATGGTTTAAAAATAAATATTGCGGTCACCATTTTGGATTCCCCCCACCGCATGGCATAGACTGAGAGGACGAGGATGACCCCCCCCCAGCCTGGTGCAAGCAGCCCAGGAAAGGAGGGGGAAAGGCCTCCCCGCCCCAGAAACCACCCCTCTCTGGTAGGTGCCCTCACTGAGGCAGGCATATTTTCGCCTGCTTTTTTGGCCGGGAATCGGAGTTTTTTTTTTTGCTATTTTTAAAACTTTTTTTCTGTGCTGCTTGGCATCGCGAGATCGCCGTAATGCCATGAACGACAACGAAAAATCAGACCCAATTTATCTTTATCGGGTCGGGTTCGAGCTGGAGCAGAGTAATTCTCGTTACCGTTACCCGTTACGTAACGGAAACGACAAATGGTAACAGAAACGAGAATTTCGCTGCTCCGTGCCCATGTCTACCAGCAGAAATTTGCCTAGCTCCCTGACTGCAGATATTTAGATTACTATTAAAGACCTGGTTATTCAGATTGGCCTTCATCATCCATGCAGATAACGACTGACGCCTGATACTTCACCACGTAACTCTGCCTCTCTTTCAGTTCTTTCAATTATCTTTTTTGGTCTATTTTTTTTGCTATGTTTTGTTTGGGTTTATTCATTTAGTCTGTTATTCATTTCTGTTAATGCCTATATTGTTTGAAAGTATTTTTATGTGACTGCGCTATGTTTTGTTTAGTTTGTTGTTGTTCACCGCCCAGAGCACCCCAGGTGAGATGGGTGGCATATAAATAAATAAATAAATAAATAAATAAATAAATAAATAAATAAATAAATAAATAAATTCCTTTGTTTTGCTGGACTGTCCTTTGCCCCTTGTTTAGCAGATTATAAGCAAAACCACTACAAGACAGAGGGAGGGAGGAGACTGCATATTCAAATATCACAAGCACTTCCCTTTATATCAGAGCTCATTTATACTGCTTCCCAACAAGCTAACTAACTAACTAACTAACTAACTTGCAAGGATGGGACTAGGTAAAAAATTCATCTAATTCTTTCAAAGAAGGAAAAAATAGGAACATTTTAAAATGTATAAATTCCATTGTCAATACATTGGAAAACAGGTGTATTCTCTTTAAAAAGGAAGAGGGTGGTGGTGGTGGCAAAACCCTTAACATTCATCACAGCAAAGGGCTTTCAGTGTTTAGTTCTTAAATGTGTGGCAGGGAATCCTTACATAAATTCACTGATGTATGTGGTGTTGAATTAAAGTTACCACTTGCTACCAAATTTATTCAGTCAGAATCCTCATATTTAATGGGCACATGGCAGGCGAGCACAGCATGAACCATTTCATACTATAAACTGGTTAACTATTGAATTTGGCCAGCAGAGCTGAGTGAGAATTCCATTTGGTTTATTTTTGTATTAGAATTTTTCAATTCATTGGTAATCAGGACAGGAGGAAAAACCTTTCAGAATTCAGAGCACCCAGATGTTGAAGTGAAGCTGAATGTAGAAGGAAATGAACCTGGAAGACTACATTTCTCTTAGTTAAATGAGGATTGTCCCACATAAAGGAGAAGAGAGAGCAACAATAAGCTATTGTAATGTGTGCATAGCATGTAGAATCATGAAGACATAATGCTCCTTTTCTTTTAAAGACACAGCTCACTTATTCTCTTGCTCACACATGCACAACCAACAAAATCAACTACAGATTAAGTTGATTGTGGAGGAGGGAATGAGTCGGGACAGGACTGTTCAATGTATACAAGGGCACAATTTCAGATCTATAGGCATCAATTTAGGTGCCTGGCATTTGGCTGGATAGCTCAGTACTAAAGAATCTGGCTGCACAACCAGAGGTTGAGTTAGATTCTCCAATGTGTCTCCCTGTGATTAGAGCCAGCCTTGTGTCCTTGTGCAAACTGTAAAGTCCCACACACCTCCAGAAGTAGGGTGTGGCAAACCATTTCTAAGTATTCTCTCACCATAAGTCAGAACTGCCTTTTATGGCACTTATTATAAAATTATCACACAGCAGACAAGATAACTATACTAGATTTTGTATTACAAATGACTAGTCGAACGCTTCCCAAACATTTAGGACTATGTGATATATCAGTGAATTATGCGAGCAGATCCCAGTAAGGTGGCTTACTGAAGCTGACTGATGGTGACTTTGTTAACTCCAATTTCTTCTAAATAGAGATGGGCACAAACCGAAAAAATGGCAATTCGTTTTGATTCAGTTCATTTTAAGGTTCAGTTCGTTTTAAGGTTCAGTTCGTTTTGTTTCATTTTTAACGATTTTTTTTGAAATATTCATTTTGTTGGTTTGTTTTGATTCATTATTCATTTTTTCTTCCAAAGCACTGACTGCGTGGCCCCAAACTCCTTTTTTATTTGATCTGATTGAAGGCAAAAGGAAAAGGAGATGGCCGAGAATGAGATGGTTGGACGGTGTCATCGATGCAACCAACATGGATTTGACCAAACTCTGGGAGGCAGTGGAAGACAGGAGGGCCTGGCGTGCTCTTGTCCATGGGGTCACAAAGAGTCTTCAAATCCCATGAGGCACTATTCCCTTCTATTCAGCACTGGTTAAGCCTCAGCTTGAGTACTGTGCTTAGTCCTGGACACCACACTTCAAAAAGGATGCTGACAAACTGGAACAAGTTCAGAAGAGGGCCACAAGGTTGATTAAGGGTCTGGAAAGCAAGCCATATGAGGAAAGACTGGAAGAACTGGGCATGTTTAGCCTGGAGAAAAGAAGACTGAAGGAAGATATGACAGCACTTTTAATATATTTGAAAGGTAAGCATATAGAGGAGGGACAGGATCTCTTCTCAGTCATTCCCAAGTGGAGGAGACACAACCATGGGTTTGAGTTGCAGGAAGCCAGATTTTAGTTGAATATCAGGGGCGAAAAAACTTCCTGACGGTTAGAGCAGTAAGGCAATAGAACCAATTACCTCAAGAGCGGCTGAGTGCTCTAACACTGGAGGCACTGAAAAGAAATATAGGTAACCACCTTTGATTTATATTCCTGTATTGAGCCAGGGATTGGACTCGATAGCCTTATAGGCCCCTTCCAATGTCATTATTACACAGTTCTCTGCAATTCTTTAAACAAGAGTAACAACTCAGTGAAAGCTCTTAATGTTTTGTTCATTGCTTCAGGAAATCCATTCAGAGATAGAAGAAGGGGTAAAGCATCGTTATATAGACCCCCTAAAACTCTCTCCTATGTGTGCAGATCTGCTCAAACATTATGTTATAGGTTATCTGTCCCTCTATAGTTAAGATAGAAGCAGCAGAAAGTGACCATGGGGATAAAGTAACTAATGAGACCTAATGTAGCAATCTTAATAAAGATCTAGAAAAGGGAGATCTAGAATGGGCTTTCCCATTTTTCTCCTCCTTACCTAATGGTTGAGATCAGTGGTGATACCTGTTAGTGCAGTGCTTTCAGTCTCATATTATTGAAGTTTCCTGGCAATTAAAAGAAAGTTCGTCATTTTATAGATGATCCTTTGATTTAGGATTTCTTGCTATATGGCAGGGTTGTATGAAAATGTAGTCTCATGTTTGATCAGTACTTCCAACCTTATCAGTTCCCAGTGATGTGCAACCTCTCCTCCTGTTACTCTTTATATAACATAATATATGTGTCACTGCTTTCTCTTTTCTCATCTATCAGAGAGCAGAGGGTTCATAATCTGATCCCAAGAGTCAAGATTTCTTTTTGCCGCACCTAAAGGGAGTGCATGGCAGTAACTGTGCTTTTAAGGAAGAAAGCCAATAACTTCCATATAAATTGTTTGGGAGAGCAAACTTCTTTGCTTTTGGTGTTTGTAGCTGTTTCAGCATTTTTCCTTCGTGGAAGATGAAAAACTTTTGCATTGAGCAAAACACAGATTTATGGTCAATAAAGTGAAGTTTAACAGTTTATAGGGGCTATACATTCTTTTTTTTTTTTTTACAAACTGTTATTAAAAACAGCATGTTCCCTCCTCAACAGTGTGTGTGGAAAGAATGCTCTCCATAGCTTGCCAGTATTTCAGAGCTCCAGGAACACAAGGAGGGAATTAGGAGTAATAGTGGCCTGTACGTACTTGTCAGTTGTCACTTTCACCACTTGGTGAGTGCTGCTCAGGTGAAGTTGCTTAAACAGTGAAGTAGTCACATCAGAGAATGGGGTGGCATCAAATACAGAAGATTGCCTTAGAAATGGGAATTCCACTCTTGTGCCATTATATGTGGAATCAGAACACTCTTCTGTTAGGACAGGAATTGCAAAACACTAGCTACCCATGAATACAATGGACCCTTGTATAACAAACAGTTTGTATAACATAAAATCTGTACAACATAAAAATCCAGATAGGGAAAATTTGCTTAACATAATCGCCTATGGGGACAATCCGTACAACATAAAATGGGATTACTCCATTTTCAATGCATTCCTATGGGAATTTGTATAAAGGAAAATTTGCTTAACATAATTTCATTTGGAATGAATCAATTCCTTTATACAAGGTACCACTGTATCTGAAATCTTGTGCAAAGATATCCCCTCTGCTAGGAAAATACTCATGGGCAGTGCATTGTTTAAAATTGATGGGAGAAGTTCCTTTTTGGATTATAATGCTGCCAACTCAGAAGTGCACACAGTCCTTTAAGATGTTAGTTTTATGATCTCTGACGTTGAATAATGGTGCGAGTCTAGATTTCCCCCATTTTGCTTACCATAGCAAAAACTGAGCATACTGTACATTTTAAAATATTGTGAGGCTGACATTGCCAACCTAGCCTTCGGTCCAGAGTTTACTTCTCCCTTGCAATTCCAGGAGCATGGGCAATTCTGAGCTTGACCTATTACTCTTGTCCATTGCCCTGGCCCATAGCCTCCCATGGAGCTGCATTTGCACAGTAGGAATGGTGGCACAAGCAGCAGCGGAATACCGCTAAGAGTTCCTTTTTAATTTCAAGTTTCTGCAGAACTCACACACACAGTGAGATGACATTGCATTTTGAAACCGGGCCGGGTGGGGGGGAATCTTCATTTAGCAGCAATCTGCCACTGCTGGTGACAGACATCATTCCTGCTGTGCAGACAGAACTCAAGAGGATACCAGCCATTAAGAGGCAATTAAATACCGGGGGGGGGGGAGTATTTGCGTAGCTATAAAAATGCAGATAAAGAATAAACTTAATAAACAAACATAAAAATGGAAATGTACTTAAAATGATAAATTTATAGGACTGGGTTTGACTCTAAAAGTCATGTAAGTTCTCTTCCGATTCAAGAAATCCACTTTGCTACTATTTTTGTAGCTGGCTGCCGGGCCAGTGGTTGGGGGTTCAATTCCTCACTCAGTCTGTGATGGTGATGGGCAATCTGCATAGTCCCAAGGGGCTAGGATAAGAGAACAGTAAACCACTCCTGAATATTCTCTACCTGGAAAGCCCTGGAAAACTAAGGAATGATATGATACCACTATTCAGGATCTGTTCTTGATCATCCCAGAGCTTGCGATGCACAACAATGGGCTCAAGATTAGAGAACCGAGCATTTAGCTGAATATCAGGAAATACATCCTAACTGTTTAAGCAGTATGTCAACGGAACCACTGAGCTCAAGAGGTAGTAAGTGCCCCAACACTGGAGTCATTCAAGAGAAATTTGGACAACCGCTTGGCAGAAATCATAAGAACATAAGAACAGCTTTGCTGGAACAGGCCACAGCCTATCCAGTCCAGCATTCTGTCTCATACAGTGGCTCACCATTTGCTTCAGGGTATTCCCAAGCAGATGTATTCACCTTAGAGATGGACACGAAATGATTTTTTTTTCGTTCCATTAATCGTTATTTGTTCCATTACATAATGGAATGAATAATGAAGCCCAGAGTAATTTAGGAACGAACCAAACAGAACCGGAACAAATTAGTTTGATTCAGTTTGGTTCATTCTTCCCCACTGGCGATGACAGCCCAGAGGCAGGACCAGGATTCCCTCTCCAGCGATCTCTGCCGTGGGTGCACTCACAGTGGAGGGTGGCGAGAGGGAGCCGTGGTCTTGCCTCTGCATGCAAAAACAAATGCCATTTTGGTTTTTCATGCCCATCTCTAACTCACCTGCTTACGATTCCCTGCAAATGGCATTGAGAGACCTGGAGGTTGTCCTTAGGCATCCATAATGATAGCCATTGATACCCTTGTTCTCCATGTACTTTGTCTTATTTGTTTGAGATCTAGCACCCAAAAGTTTCATGGAGTTGTGCGATAGGGAAAACAGTTCTAGTTCTAGTGTTGTGCGATAGGGGAAACAGTTTTGTTTTTCCTTATCTACTTTGTCCACACTGTGTATGATTTTATAAACTTCAGTCAGGTCACCTCTTAGATGTTGTCATTCAAGAATGAAGAGGCTCAGCTATTTGCAGCCTCATCCTTTGATTTGTATTCCTGCATGGAGCAGAAGGTCAGACTTGATGGTCTTGTAGGCTCCTTCCATCTTCATTATTCTACAATTCTATGATGGGTTAATACTGACTTGATACCACATGGCTATTAATATTTCTGTATTTGAATATCCAGTCTCTGCTTCAATCTCAAATGAAAGACAGACCATTTCCTTGTAAAGCAATCTGTTTTGCTACCTCATCATTCAATATGTTAGGGACATCTTCCTAATATTTAATCCAATGCAGGAATGGATGAAGTATTTTCCATGTCAGCATGCAGCATTGCTTAACACTGTGCATGCTATTTGGGTTGCTGGAAGTTGCATTCTAATCATGTGGTGGTGTTGTACTTCAGCTGGTAACTCTTATCCACAATCATTTGAACTTGATGGTTTTGGAGTCCACCCTTGAGAGCAACAGAAATCCAATTTACTTCATCATCAAAGTATCACCTCTTCAGATATTGGAACATAACATCTGAAATGCTTCTTGCCACCTAGCCCAGCACTACTAACTTCTCTACCAGTGTTGACAATGATGGCCAGATTGTAAACTTTTAACTAAGCATGAATGACATGATGAATGGCACCTCATTTGGAAGGGAATTTTAAGTCCATCTTTATGGAAAAATATTTTCCCATAGAATACACCGTTGATAATTAGGCCTTTTGATCAATCAAGGCTTATATCTCTATATTAACTGACATCCACCAAAGTGACTAAAATCCAGTAGTAAGCCTCAAATAGAGAGCACTCATTAAATCAGTAGATATGATAGGTACTGACTCACTAGATCCTCACTGATTCAATTGGCCTGCTCTATTTGCACCTTACTGCTGGATTTCAGTTAGTATATATCCTTTGGAGAGATAGGTTATACCCTCAAATTGTTTGGAAGCTTACCTTCAATTTTCATTTCAGATCTGTGCTTCCTTACCTTCAGCAAACAACCCATGATTTGGAACCTCTAAAAATTAACTGCACTAAGTCTTCTTTCCAAATAAGTATCTGAACGCAGTATCTCGAGGTTCATGTCTGCCATTGCCCTTGTAAATATACCAAAGACCTTAGAAATAATCTTGTTTACAAGTTATTGATTATGGTTCCCTTCTTTTTGGACAAAATCAGCCACAAAAATGCTTTTGTGATTTGTATTGTGATAACAGGCACTGCATTGATCAGAAATACTTCCAAAATTGGCTTTATATTCTTAGATAAAGTTTTTCCCCCAACCCAAATTTGTCTTAAGGGAAGTTTTGGGTGGTACCCAATATTTCACTAATATTCTGCCTGCATTCTGCCTTCCTGCAGCTATTTCTGTGCTGTAATTGAATATGGCATACATGAAGGTGTAGTTTGTTCTTCTGAAGACTATTCTATTAGCCTGATATGCTTGTTGGAGATAAAATCCTTTTGCTAAGCAATGGACCATATACAAGTACAAGGAAAGCTTTTTATTGTCCTAGATATCTTCATTGTTTAAATACCAACATAAACAGGCAAGGTGGTTGCTATGATGCCCATTAGGCACATCTGAAGCCTTTGCTCCCACCTTCTAGGTTTTTAGACACTTTATGTTAGACACAATTCAGAAGCTTAAACGAGTGGGTCCCATTCCTGAGTCTTTAATTGTTCTTTGACTGCAACTTCTAGAAATACCAGCCAGCAGAGATAGTGGTGAAGACTTCTGGGATTTGCAATTCATGAAAATCTGGGAACCCAGTTTTGGAAATACAGTGGACCCTTGTATAACAAATGGTTTGTATAACATAAAATCTGTACAACATAAAACATACCGGAGATAGGGGAAATTTGCTTAACAGAATTGCCTGTGGGGTGAATCCGTACAACATAAAAATGGGATTACTCCATTTTCAATTCATTCCTATGGGAAATTTGTATAAAGGAAAATTTGCTTAACAGAATTTCATTTGGAACAAATTAATTCCTTTATACAGGCTACCACTGTACTGGTTTGAATGTATCTATTTTGCACTGGATAAATAGTAACTTTCAATAGGGTCAATTCACAGAGGAAACGTGGTGTTGTTGGTGGATTTGTGGGCTCAAGACCTGTAATGGAATATTCTCCTTCTAGAAGTTAGGTTGGTTCCCTTCTCTTTTATGATTTTGTAAATAGATGAGAACCTGCCTCTCCAGGAAAGCTTTTCATAACCATAACAGAGCTGATAAGAACATAAGAAAAGCCATGCTAGTCCAGCTTCCTGTATCTCACAGTGGCCCCACCAATTGTGCCCTGGAGTGCATGAGACTAGATATCTATCTCCTGATACCACTCCCCTGCATCTGGTCCTTGAATTACCCTGGTTTTAAGCCTGGAGATTACACATCTCCATCATGGCTTGTAACCTGTGATTGACTTTTCCTCCAGGAATCTGACCAATCCTCTTTTGAAGGCGTCCAGGCCAGATGCCATCACCACATCCTGTGGTAGGGAGTTCCACAGACTAACAACACACTGGGTGAAAAACAATATTTTCTTTTGTCTTTTCTCACTCTCCCAGCCCTGATGGATGATGCTGGGGATTTATATTTATACAGTATAGACCTTGAGTCCCCTCATTGGGAGAAAGAAAGCCTAAAAATGATAAAAAGAAAACAAAACAAAAACTAAGAAACAAAACTAAAGAAACCTTTTGCCTTCTCTTTTCCTGAGAAACAAAATATCTGCAATGTGCTCTGAGGTGGCAGAATTTCCAATCATTCTGGAAATATGGTAGGACCAGGAAGCAATTTCTGGGCATTAAGAAGTCCTTTCTTAAAACCTGGGGAGTATGAAAGGAATCCCCAGGAACCTCTAGACTCAGGGGAGGGGGATAAGAAAGTTTTAACAATCCAACGGCCATGGCCATCACAGTTCTGCAGCATAAAGTTGTGCAACAGAATCCCAGCCAGTGAATCTACTCTAGATGGGACTAATGGTTGAAATCCTGTGAAGAGAGTGAATTGCATCTCTCCAGTTTGTCCTGCTATTTTAGAAGTGGGGGGGTCTACAGAGCTCAAGAGGGATTGAACAGTTGTTGCAAAGCCTTCGGGCTTCTTTTCTCTTGAAAGTTATATATGTAAATGTGGAAATCTGCAAGGCAGTATTTTCCGGAGCAAATGCTGACATTACAACCAGCTCCTTAAGCACTTGTATGGCTGATTTGTGCTAAACTGCATCATCTGACTGACAAAGCTGTCTCTTTGCCAAAAGTAACGGTTATAAAATTATGATTTGTGCATATATAATGTTTGTGTTTAACAAGATGACAGAAATGCCACCTTGGTAAAAACTGATTGTGGTTACAGCTGCACAATTCACATTGCACGAGATTTATTGTATTAAGGTTATGCAATCATCTCATCGTAGAGACAAGGCTGGAGTAATAATATGAAAGGCATGTACTTCAATCTGCAGCGCTAGATTCATTGCTGTTTCCCTGTTAGTTTGTGGAAGCATTAGGCTTGCATTATCCATTGTGCTATAAACTCATTCAGCACTTCCACCAAAAACCAGATGCAGAGAAATTGGGGTATTCTAAATATTAAATGAGACAAAGTTATCCGACCGTGGAGGTAAAAAGATGCTGATATACAGAGAGTGAGAGGCACATATTTATGAAACAGTGTACTTTTGACAGTATTAAATGAAGGGATGTGCATTAGCTTCGGAGAAAAATGTTCAAATAGATAAAGGAGGGAGATGTGTACATTTTTGGATCATCTCTAGCATGGATGAGGAAATCCCAAAGGACGTAGGTCAGTTTAGGCACCCTCCACAAATCACTAAATTTCATTCTGGCATTTTGGGGTATACAAGTATTAAAATTTGGAAAGAATAATACTTGGCTCTGATTGGAAATCAGGGAAAACTGAAACTAAAAGAACCAAAAGACACCAAAGTAGAATATTGGCAACAGAAGCCAGAGTGAAAACTAAAACACAGAGTGCTTAGCATGACCTCACTGAACTCTGTATATTCCCATTCACATAAGAACTCTTGTCATCCAGGCATAAGCTGGACAGAGGCTGAAATGCTTTTTGTTTGGGGGGAATATTTATTTATTTATTTATTTATTTATTTATTTATTTATTTATTTAAATAACTCCAAGAGGAATTGACATGGCCTTGACTCATGTCCATATTGGAAACTAATTATCCTTTAGATTTTGCAATTTGTTTAATATAGAAATACCTACCAAAGGAGAAAATACATTTATATTTTTGGAAGATATTTGTTTACAAATACAGTGCACATTTAGAGAATGTATGCATACAATGTGGATATCAAGCCCACAGTTAAATGTAAATTTGGATTTTCAAAAATTTATAAATATGATTGTAGACTAGAGATGGGCACGAAATGAAAAAAAATCTGTTCCATTATTCGTTATTCGTTTCATTAAGTAACAAAACGAATAATGAAAATTGTGATGAAATTGGAACAAACTGAACAGAACCATGAAAATTAGGTTCATTACGTTTCATTTTTGTTAATGGCGACGTGCAATGAAATGAGCTGTTTTTAAATGTTAAAAAATGTCCTGAATATCCGTAAAAACCCAGCAATAATTATTTATTCTGCCTGATAATACCTACCAGGGGGGTTGGGGTCCTTAAAATATGCATTTATGTCTTTTCTCAGCTCGCTGTATTTTTTTTCCTTTAAGGGGAGTTAGGGGACATCAACCCAAAATGGCTTCCAGATGCCTAATATTGATTTCTTGGGTATTAAAACACCCTGGACATCCGTAAAAACACGGTGATAATTATTTGAAATTATTACCTACCAGGGGGTTGCGGTCCTTAAAACGTTTGTTTTTGTTTTTCCCCCATCGCAATGTATCTTTTCTTTTCCCTTTAAGGATGACACAAAATGGATCCCAGCCACAAGATGGATGCAATCCATGTGATGGGATCATATAAATTATTGGACAATTTCAACCAATAGCATGGCCAGGTTGCAGACTGGGTAGGTGTGGCAGCCACAGAGGGCATAAAAAGCATTGGCAGCCCCCATCCTCCTTGCAGTCTGCGGTGGCAGTTAGGGTGGGATTGCTGTCTCTGCGACTCATTACTTTAGGCCAGGCAGGCAGGTGTGTGTGTCTGTGTTCCTGCTGGCTGCAGCCTGGCTCTTAGGGGAGAGAAAGAAGAGATTTCTCTTGCAGCCTCCCTGTGTGCGTGCGTACCTCTTGGTCAGTCCCCTCCCCTGCCCCGCAGTGCAGTCACTCTGCGGCTGCCTTATGCCCTGGGCAACACCCGCCGCTGCCTTTGCAGCCTCCCTGCATACCTAGTCTATACTGTGTCTCTGCCAGCATCATTTTTGTTAGTGTTTTCCCTCTGGTCTGGGGCGTTGGGGGACTCTGCACGCAGAAATGCTTTAAGTCGCGCAGAAAGCGGGTAAAAACAAAAAATGAAAAATGAAAAAACGAAATGAATTTTTTTCAAAAAATTCACAAAAAACAAAAATGAACCAAAACAGACCCACAACGAAAAACAAAAAAAGAAACATCATTTTTTCAATTCGTGCCCATCTCTATTGTAGTCAAATGTGGGAAGTGGACAGAAGAGGCTCATGAAGGAATTAGATTGGACAGAAAACGCTCATGAAGGAATTAGATTGGGATGGAAACA
This sequence comes from Phrynocephalus versicolor, assembly GCA_023846285.1. Taxonomy (NCBI): domain Eukaryota; kingdom Metazoa; phylum Chordata; class Lepidosauria; order Squamata; family Agamidae; genus Phrynocephalus; species Phrynocephalus versicolor. The sequence continues at coordinate 83,534,855 of JAHTLZ010000129.1, read as the reverse complement.
GAGGTCTGACTGTTTTTAGGCAGAGGTAATGTTCATTTTATGTCTGCGGATTTTGAATAGAAGATACATCCCATCAATTAGGATTTATGTTCACAGCCTAACCTGGTAGATTTCTAGAGTATTAGACTCTGTTGTTCATGCACAGGTGATATAAGAAATTTAAAAAGCAGTCTAAGTACTAGAGATAAGTGAAGCCAGGATGCATGCACAGTGGCTGTAACATTTCCCTAAGAACCCCAGCTTTGACAGAATGCATCTTAGACAATAAATAAATAAAAATAAATAAATAAATAAAAATCATAGCAAAACAAGTAGTTCAATCATCATCCTTTGGAATACAGTGGAGTGAGTGATGAAAATTTTTGCCTTGTTGTAGCTAGAAACTAAGACCACAATCCTAGATTTTTTTCCCTTTGAGAATAAACCCGCACATTTCCTCTGTAGGTATTACTCTTCACTGTACTCAAAGAGAATTTGTGTCCCACCTTGTTCCTTAAGCCATTGTTGCCTTCTCTCCCATCTGAACAACTTTCAAGAATAGGGAAGTTTAGCTCATACAAGGATTGGAAGGGATGCATAAAGGTTAGAAAGAAAAGGCTACCCAAAACACCTTACCTCAGCAAAGTCAGATGAAAGGACACTTTTGAGTTAAAAGCATGAACATGTGGGTGGGGTTTTTTTGTTTTTGTGTTGTGTTTTGTAAAAACACCAGATGATAGTCAACCAATGCTGATTGGTCACACAATCTTAGAATAGGGGCATCAATCTATCAAAAACGTCCTAGAGCTGTGAGTAGGCTACAATGATGAAAGCCAGCTTTGTACCTCAGTCCCTTTCATTGTTTTCTTCATTGTTATCTGTACCCTAAGAGAATGCTTCAAAACATTTCAGAATAGATAAGTTTTTAAAAGACGACTCCTTCAGTAACAACATAGCTTCTTCTTTTAGTGTTACCTCAAGCTTCATAAATTTGTTGTTTTGACTATATCTCTCAGAACCTTTCAACAAACCTGGCTGTTGTTAGGTTATAGTCCAAAGACGCAAGCCAGAAGCTTTTTGGAGCTCTGTATGTCATGGTAAGTGTGTACAGCCCCAAAAGTTGGTAAGCCGTGACTGCTATGAAAAATTTGAAACAGCCCTATGTAATGATATAATGCAGAGAGTAGAGTGGAAAAATGAACACGTAGCCATTGGTTCCTCAGCCTATGATGATCTGTTTTTCTTATGCTTTACTATTGGAGTAGGCTGCTTCTCTGAGGTGGGTTAACAGAGAAAGTACATACATGCACGGAACTTGACTAGATTTGGGGTAATACTAGACAAGTGCAACATATTATTCAACAGGGGATACAACTTTTTCAAAGAAAAAACCCAGTCTCTTAAACTCCATTGACATGAGAGTTAACCTGGAGATTAAGTCAGTGCATATCTCCTGGCACTAGTCAACAAAACTAAGCAAAGTTATTTCCAACTTCCAATATGCTAGTGTAGTGGTTAGAAGATTGAACTAGGGCTCAATACAGCTGGATTCAGATTCCATGTGAACAAAAGCTCATGGGGGGACTGTGAGCATTGCCTCAAGAGATGGGGCAAAGGGCAAGGCCTACTCAGTCATGGTCTCCATAAATCGTGGACATACAGAGCAGTTCAAGCTTGATTTTCTTAGGGCTGGGGAGTGAGGGACAAAGAAAGAAGTGCTGGTCACCTCCTGACTTTCTCCCTCCTTCAGGTGGCTGGGTCACTCTCTTTAGCTCCCTAAGTGTTTCAGTCTCTGCTGACCCCCACCTGGCTCCCAGTCAATGTCTAGGAGTCTCCAACCCTTTCAGGAGGCACTGCCACTCCTCTTTCTGTCTCTTGAGGCTCCAGTACGTCCTTTGGGTCAGGGTGGTGATCAGGTCTACCTGTGGCAGACACTGAGGCTTCCATTGGTTGGCAAGTCAAGGAGATGGGCTGGAGGATTTTTGTTTTGTTTTGTTTTGTTTTTCGGACAGGGTATATCTTCTGTGTTCCGTTCTCTCAGGGAGCTGCACTTTGGTGGTATCTCGCCATATACCTCCTCTGGTTTCAGTGCCACCCACTGCCTCTCCCTCTCTGTCTCCATCCTTGTCTGCCCCCCCATTTTCCTCTGCACCCTTGTCCATACAACTGCCCATGAACCTTTGTTTCCACTTCCTCACCAAGCTGGGTCCTATACACCAGTGCTCCCCAACCGTTTTACCACCGCGGACCGGTAAATGTTTGATAATTTTTCCCTGGCCCGCTTGTTTTTTGTTTTGTTTTGTTTTGTTTTGTTTTGTTGCATAAAAGCTTATGTTACATATTAACCAACATATATCAAGCGAAGACACAGCATATATACAGAGTAGTGGGAAACTGCTATCTCACCAAAAGCAACGGAGAAAGCTTGCAATGATTTTTTTTTTTAAATTAATTAGTGCCCCCTAAAAGTATCGCCTATAGCCGGGTCTTGCATTTCTATTTTGCCACGGCCACACGGCTCCCCCTTTTTATAAGAAAAGTCTGTGGAAAGAAGGCGGGGGGGGGGGACCAAAATAACCACGCCTGAGAGAACGTGTGAGGTGAAAAACCAAATAATAATGGAAAAGGGGAGGGGGTGGCCTTCATACTACTGAGGAGAGAGGGGTGGAACCCCAACCCCCTAATGATAATCCCTCAGAGAAATGGACCTACACACAAGCCAGGAGGGTGATTGAGGGGTGTGTGGGGGGAAGTAAAGTCGGGGAGGGGGAAAGGGGGGGATGGCAATGTGAGGAAAGAAAGAAGCCTCCTCCAACACAGACCTGCCCTCGTCCGCCTTCTGGGCCTGCCCAGAAATCGCCTCAGAGCCACACACTGAACGGCCCACACACACGGCGAAAAAGGGGCCACAAGCGAAACGAGATGGGAGGCCTTATTATTATTATTACCCCCCTCCCCGCCAAGTCTATCCTGTCATGTCCATCCCTCCTACTCCTCCTACTCCTCCATGCGACAAACACGGATATAAACACACAAACACACACACACCTTTCTTTTGGACCGAGGGAGGTGTGGTGCGGTGCGCGCGTCAGTTTTCTTCACCTGGACTCTCGCAAGGAACGAGATGGCGAGAGAGAGAAGGTCAAAACGAGAGGGTGGGCGGGCACGCGTGCGAGCAACACGACGGCTCCCCAGCTCGAAGGTTAAAGAACCCGCGCCGTTGGGTTATGATTTATGCGCGCATGCTGATGCGCGTGCGGCGCTCGCGATCAACCCAACCCAACCCCCTAACCTCAAACGAGCGCTTCGGAGGCCGCCATGATGGAGATGGGCAATGGAAGGCATTTCCCCAAGGCCGGGTGCGCTGAGACAAAAGGCGCCGGCGCCGGGCGCCATGACGTCACCCCCGTCCCACAGCGCCTCGGGCAGCCTGGTGCCGATTGATCCACAGACCGGCACTGGGCCGTGGACCGGGGATTGGGGAACACTGCTATACTGTCTCCTCCTCTCTGCCCTAGGCCTGTCTTACATCTGTGCCCACCTGAGGTCCAACAGCTTGCACCTTTTAACAGGACTTCTGGAAGGCATAGGACAAGGGCAGTTGGATGCTGTTAGTGGTGTTGGTCATGACCCCCTAACAGTGACATTGAGCTAAGCTGCACTCTCTCAGCCTGACTTACTTTACAGGATTGGTGTAAGGAGGATTCAGGGAGAAGAAGAGAGTCATACACACTGCCTTAAGTTTAGTGGGGCGAGGGCAGGATATAAACATAACAAATAGTTAAAATAAAAAAGGAACTACAACCAATGAGATAATGTATCAAGTTATTCAAAACTGCACTTTCAGATATCAAATATTAATCATGTTGGGGAGGGTTGGTTGATTTTTTAAAATGGAATTTAAAAGCTGTGTCATGCTTTAAAGAAAACAGCTTCAAAGTCTGCAGCATATCCTTCTAAAAGTTGATCAAATACCAACTACATGTGAGAAAATGACTTTATGACAGGGAATAGATTAACTACAAATAGTCACACTGGGGTTTTATCTGATCTGTTTTAAAATGTATATTTTATTTTGCATGTGGCTATCTGGAACAAGAAATAGCTTTCTGCTTGAAAGACACGACACCCATCCAAACTGAAAATATGAACAAACAAGAGAAATATAAAATTAAAATAAAATATGTATATTTCTGTTTCTTTTGGTAGGAGAATACCTGTTTGATGACTCTGTTTGGCATTGTTTTGCATTTAATTCTATGAAGAAGAATAGATCCTGTTTAAAAGAAGCATTGAGGAATAAATTAAACAAACATGTCTTCTTTTTTAAAAACCTCAAGAACTTTCCATCTCATTATCACTAAATGTAAAGTGTGCAATCACATTTTAGTAGGCAGAACTGGAAGGGCTGTTTCTCTGCTTCCACTCTGCCTGTGTATGTGCGTGTTTTAATGCAACTGACCTTGTCTTTTGACATTTTCTTAATTTTCTTACATACAATTTGGAATTCTGTTCCCTTCATTTACTCTCTGGTTTTAATTAGCTACAGATTTTATGTCACAACGAATGTGTCTGCATACAGAGTTTTTCCTCTCAGTACATTGGTATGTTTCATTTACCTCTCTGGTACAAAAGTCTTCATTTAGCTGATAGCAACAAACAGCACAGTAAATATTCTAGCACAACAAATTTATTTATTTACTTATTTATTCAGGCTGTTCTCTAGGCAGTTTGCAGCAAAACATACAAAGAAAGAAAGAAAGAAAGAAAGAAAGAAAGAAAGAAAGAAAGAATCCCAAGCAATGTGCAAATACAGTGGAACAAGCAGTTTGTTTAACAGAAAATCTGCTTAAAGGAAAAAATATCCAGAGATAGGGGGACATTGCTTAACAGAGTCGCCTATGGGGTGAATCCGTACAACAGAAAAACGGTCGCGATTAGGGATTAATCCATTTTCAATGCATTCCTATGAGAAATTTGTACAAAGGAAATTTTGCTTAACAGAATTTCATTTGGAACAATTAACTCCTTTATTCAAGGTACCACTGTACATACTGACAAAGAATAAAATCAATAAATCAATAAATAAAAGCACCAACTAGCTAATCCAATGGTTCCCCATTTTTTTTTTTTTTTACTCATAGCTCCCTTGAGGGGTGACAGTGGTGCTAGAGCAGGATGAGCAGTGAGGGATGCAGGATCTCCGTGGGGAGATACAGGAATGGAAAGGAGACTGATCCAGAGGAGTACTTAGGGAAGAATCAAACAAAAAAAAAAGTTTCCACTGCACCCCTGGCTGGGTTTGGGAACCCTGAATTAATTAGATGTCCTAAATTTCAGGATGAAATTGAATATCACAAGTAAAATCTCTAATAGGCAGCTTTAAACAGTTTCCTTTTTACTAACTTCTTAAAAGTTGTGTAGCACCACAATAATAATAATAATAATAATAATAATAATAATAATAATAATAATAATAATAATAATAATAATAATAATAATAATAATAATAATAATAATAATAATAAAAGGGTCAATACAGGAAAACAACAATGCAAATACGAGCTGATAGCTGGCATAATAAAGTGCTGCATGGGCAGTTCCTTGAAAAAGTCAAAGGAAAAGTAGATGAGGAAAAGACCTGGTTATGGCTCACCAATGGAACACTGAAAAAAGAGACAGAAGCCCTGATTTTTGCAGCTCAAGAACAAGCTATCAGAACAAATGCAGTTAAGGCTAGAATAGAAAAATCAGCTGAGTCTGCCACATGTAGACTCTGGAAAGAGGCAGATGAAACTATCGACCATACTGTATATTGAGTTGTTGTAAGAAAATTGCTCAGACTGATTACAAACAGTGTCATAATGTCCTGGGACCGGTGCTTTTCAATCTGTTCATAAATGACCTGGAGACAGGGATAAACAGTGAGGTGGCCAAGTTTGCAGATGACACAAAACTTTTCCATGTGGTAAAAACCAGAGAAGATTGTGAAGAGCTCCAGAAGGATCTCTCCAAACTGGGGGAGTGGGCTGAGAAATGGCAAATGCGTTTTAATGTAACCAAATGTAAAGTAATGCATATTGGGGCAAAAAATCCAAACTTCATCTATCTCATGGGCTCTGAGTTATCCGTGACGGATCAGGAAAGAGATCTTGGTGTGTTGGTGGACAGCTCCATGAAGGTGTCTCCCCAATGTGTGGCAGCGGTGAAGAAGGCCAATTCCATGCTAGGGATTATCAAAAAGGGGATTGAAAATAAAACAGCCAACATTATAATGCCATTATACAAAACAATAGTAAGGCCCCACCTGGAGTATTGTGTACAATTCTGGTCACCGCATCTCATGAAAGACATAGTGGAACTGGAAAAGGTGCAGAAGAGAGCGACTAAAATGATTACTGGGCTGGGGCACCTCCCTTATGAAGAAAGGCTAAAACATTTGGGCCTCTTTAGTCTGGAAAAAAGGCGCTTGAGGGGGGATTTGATTGAGACATACAAAATAATGCAGGGTATGAGTAAAGTGGATAGAGGGAAGCTCTTCTCCCTCTCCCAAAATACCAGAACTAGGGGACATACACTCAAATTGAGGGCTGGGAGAGTAAAAACTGACAAAAGAAAATATTTTTTCACCCAGTGCGTTGTAAGTCTATGGAACTCCCTGCCACAGGATGTGGTGATGGCATCTGACCTGGATGCCTTCAAAAGGGGATTGGACAGATTCCTGGAGGAAAAGTCCATCACAGGTTACAAACCATGATGGAGATGTTTAATCTCCAGGCTTAAAACCAGGGTACTTCAAGGGCCAGATGCAGGAGAGTGATATCAGGAGACAGATATCTAGTCTCATGCGCTCCCAAACACATCTGGTGGGGCCGCTGTGAGATACAGGAAGCTGGACTAGATGGGCCTTTGGCCTGATCCAGCATGGCTCTTCTTATGTTCTTATGTTCTTATGTAGTTGCTCAAATGGTCCACTGGAATTTGTGTCAGAACTATCATCTGCCCGTAGCAAAGAACTGGTGGGATCATAAGCCTGAAAAAGTGACTGAAAATTAGCATGCAAAATTACTTTGGGACTTCCGAATACAGACAGACAGGGTTTTGGAGCATAATATCCCAGATATTGTGATTGTGAAGAAGAAAAAGTGTGGATTATTGATGTTGCTATATCAGGAGATAGTAGAGTCACTGAGAAACAACTTGAAAAAATTACCCGATACCAGGATCTCAAAATTGAACTTCAGAGACTCTGGCATAAACCGGTACAGGTGGTCCCAGTGGTAATTGGCATGCTGGGTGCAGTGCCCAAAGAGCTAAGCAAATATTTAGAAGAAATTGGAGTTGACAGAGTCACCATCAGTCAGATGCAGAAAGCCGCCTTACTGGGATCTGCTCGCATAATTCGCCGATACATCACTGAGTCCTAAACGCTTGGGAAGCGTTTGACTAGTGATTGGTAATATAAAATCCAGCACATATAGCTGTGGGGTTAATTAATAATAATAATAATAATAATAATAATAATAATAATAATAATAATA
>JAHTLZ010000129.1:83509298-83527325 GCA_023846285.1 Phrynocephalus versicolor | reverse complement strand
AATAATAATAATAATAATAATAATAATAATAATAATAATAATAATAAATGTTTCCACCATGTTTGCTCCACGTCTGTGAGAAACGGGCATTGCCTTTCTGTAACTAGACTGTACTGCTGCAGCGTGTCTCTCAGTGCTTCCTTGAATGTAGCAATCTGTATTGTATGTCTGCTCTCCATCACTGCCATATTCAACATGCCCCACTTGTATCCTGCCATTGGGTGCTGAGCTGTGCCTGATGCTTCAAGCTCCCAACCATGTCCTGTCAGGGAAAAATAAGCATGTTTTGCACCCTCCAAATGTCACTTGTAAAATATACCACCTGTGCCCTGACCTACTGCTGCTGTACCAGTTTTTTGATACCCTAATATAAATCTGGTATAATCATTTGGCCAATGATTGTTAGAAATGGCAATTATCATTGGGGTGAATTCCAAACATTTCCAAAGCTGAGTGCACATCCCTAAAATAAATGTCATTGAATTATAATTAATGTCTACTAGAGATGGGGATGAATAAGAAAAAAATGTGTTTCATTTTGATTCATGATTCTTCAAGGTCAGTGTATCAATGTATCATGGTACCCAAATGGATACAAATTGACAAATTGGCAATATTCTCTCAAATTCTTCAGTTTAGATGGATACATTTTTTCTAATCCAGGTATGTGTGTGTGAGAGAGGGGGGGGAATATGACCTTCCGGCTAGTAATTATGAGCCCCGCCCCACCTCAGCAACTCCTCTCTGGTCTCAGCCCATTCCAGAGTTCTTGGTCATGTCTTTTCAGTTTAAAATATTGATTTACTTTTCTAGAAAGGCTAAGGGTCATGTTCCACCATCTTTTTTGTGTGTGGCATAATTAATTTATAAACTGCCCAGAGAGTACTTTAGGTTCTATGGGACAGTATATCAGCAGCAATGCTTTTTTTGCTTTTTGTTTTATTTCCAAGCTGGCATTTTAGAAATAGCCTTAAAAAAGGGATTACACAAACTTGTGGAGGATTTTCTTTCAAATGGCTATTAGAAAGATAAGTAAAAACACACATTCTAACATTCAAAGACGACAATGCTTCCAAATTCCAGTTGCTGAGGGAAAACAAGTATGGGCTGTTGGCTTTATGGCTTGCCTGAAAGCTTGCCAGAAGCTGGCTGAGCACTGCTGGAAAGAGAATACAGTGGTACCTTGTATAAAGGAATTAATTCATTCCAAATGAAACTATGTTAAGCAAATTTTTCCTTTATACAAATTCCCATAGGAATGCATTAAAAATGGAGTAATCCCATTTTTATGTTGTATAGATTTTCCCCATAGGTGATTATGTTAAGCAAATTTCCCCTATCTCTGGAATTTTTTATGTTGTACAAATTTTATGTTATACAAGCTGTTTGTTATACAAGGGTCCACTGTACTAGGCTATATGGACATTTCCCCTGATACTGCAGAGCACTTCTTTTTGTATGTAGATTTGCATTCCATTGGTATATTAGTATATGCACACACAATAACAGATCACAGTATAGGCTGAAATCCTGTTTAATAGCTACATGGGTGTAATTTGATGTTATACCTGCAGTAGCTACAAATGTGTCATCAATCATAACAGAAGTGCTATGCAGTGCTCCCAATGCATTGTACGATCCGTCAAGATGGAACCCTTTAACCAATTGCTCAATTGACTTGCACAGTATTTGTTGCCAGGGCAAAATGTCCGACACATTGACAAGCAGGATTTTGGCCATATTGGCACAGGAGAAATATAAGCATCTAAATATAAGAAGTTTGGCCTTCATAATTAATTCATTCAAGGCCTTCCTTTTCAATACACTTGACAGAAGTCAGGCTTGGCTTTTGGTTTTTGTTCTATGGCAAAATATTGGACACAAAATATCAATATTTATTTTTAAACCCTTCATATTTTATTCAATTCTGTAATAGTATCATGTTAAACATTTCTGCCCTGATTTTTATGCATTGCTAGCATTGTTCTACAAATTTATGAAAACTGGGGAACCAAGCATTAAAAGTGCTCACCTGTAATCAACCTAGCAATATACACAGCACTATATTACATAGTTTTATTACTACGCTGGTGCTGATATTTTAACAATGCTTCAAGCATATGCCATGCTCATTGCTCATAGTATGTTTGGCAGCAATGGAAGACTCTTCTCGGAGGGTTTAAAACCATGTAATATGGCATCTGAAATAGAACCATCTTTGCTTAATATGCCATCATTAGAGGAGGCAATTGCTTCATTGCAGAAGGAATGTATCACAGATGGAGTTTCTCTCACCTTCTGTATCTTGCAAATTAGCTTAGACTTATTTTGTGATTGGTCTGCAGGAGTTACATAGAGCTTTGTTTACAGATCTGATTTCTCAGACATGAAGTTCCTATCCCCCTGAGATTTCAGGGCCTAAACCTGAGACCAAGGAGTGAAGTATTGTGACATCACAAAGTCCACCAGTCCAGCAACAGCAAAATGACAAGGGCCCATGCATGAGAGTGAGACAAACACTGAGGATTTTCTGCCCAGCCTTTTAAAGAAGTATTATGTGTGGAAGACACATGCGGTCTTTATGCTCAGCCAATGAGCCCTGGTGTCAACTGGGTGTAGTGTTCAAATTCATATTCAATCACAAGAGGTGTCAGACATAATAAAACATCTTTGTGCTCCTCCAACATGAGATGCATCTTCCAGCCTGGCAAGCTGGGGATGCATAACACTTCCCTGAAATGTCAGTTAGGACCTTGAATCTTGGCAACACTATGGTTTATTTGTAATTGGTAGCTTAATGCTCATTTATCAAAATTCTATTGTGTAATTTAGTGAATCTCACTATAGTAGAACCACTGAATTAATGGGGATTTGGTGTGTCAACTTGTTTATAAGTTACATTGATTTAAATAGGTCTACTCAAACTGTGACTTTAGTAAGTAGCACTTGGAGTTGCTATTTGAATCAATGGAATTTATAGAGGCATTCACTTACTAAGTGCTCATTGATTAAATGGGCCTACTCTATTCTCATTTACTACTCTAAGCATCAGCATGTGCTCCCCCCACACACACTGATGGAGAAGTGGGTGCAGTTCTTACTCATACAAAACTAGGGGGCTGAAAGAAAGGTGGGTTTATTCCAAAGACAAGTGCAAAATGCTTTAAGTTCACCACTAGTTTATAGAGAATTCTTTTATTTCCACCTGTGAATGTCTGAACGTAGGGTGGGTTTGAGTGGTGGCAGGTAGAGATGGGCACGACTCAGCGAAATTTTTGTTTTTGTTTTTGTTTTTTCATTTCGTTACATAACGAAAATGTAAACGAAAATTTTTCAAAAACAAAACGGAAACAAAACAAAAATTTTTGCTGTGTTTTTCGTTTTCATTGCGGCAAATGCATTGAACTGAAAAGAATGCTAACGAAACAGCAATTTTTCATTTTTGTTTTTGTTTTTTATTTCATTATGAAACGAAAATGAAAATGAAAAATTTGCGAAAAACCCAACGAAAACGAAAATGAACCGAAACGGACCCCTAAACGACCAAACGACAAACGAAACCCCATTTTTTTGAGTCGTGCCCATCTCTAGTGGCAGGGGTTACTGATTTGATCGTCAGAAGCACAATGCGTACCCCACCTTATGCACATTGATTAGCAAGGAGGGTATATACAACCAAGACGAAAATGTTAACATCCTCATTTGCACATCGTTCGCAAAAATAAGCAAATAAAAAGAGTTTAAACAAAATGAACCAGAATTAGAATGGAGTAAACACATTCCCATAAAATGGATTTTAGGACAGACTCTTGAACTCTTCAACAGCAAGACAGATTCATTTTCAATGGGGGTTGCTTTTGCTCTCTTCAGCTTCATTTGTAATACCAATTACAGAGCATTCTGTACAACAGTTACTGGCATTAAAACCACTCTGTTCCATTTGATGAATTTTAATAGCAATTGAACACAGGAACCCATCAACTGAAAGACTGTCCTATCAAGTCTGTCCACACACTGAACTGTAATTTCCACTCCTCATACACTGAATGTTGAGCTAAACCATCAAACCCCCTTCTTGAGTTGGGTGAGACTTTTTGGACACTGATTTCAAAACTTTTATGTTTAAACTTTTAAATCCACAGAAATCTAACCAGCCATGCTGATTCTTCTGAAACCAAATATATGCAGTTGTTGACTTTGGAAAATGGAAAGAGAGAGAGAGAGAGAGAGAGAGAGAGAGAGAGGAGGAGGAGGAGGAGGAGAAGCTGAATATTTGACCAACATCTGTTGATAAGGAAATGTGTAAGCTCCAGTCAATGCAATCGTGTTCTCTATCTATTAGTAGGAGGGAAAGCAATCAAATACACTAAGATAATATTTTAACATAAACTTTTCATTTCCCTTGCTTAAATGGTAGAGCTAAATTTTCTTTAACTTCTCTACATCCAAAATAATAATTCCCTTTTTTCTTTTATTAAAATGTTTCAGGGTTGCCCAAAAACTGAAATCATGTTGTATAATTTATCTGCAGAGCACGGGCGTGAGGGAGTAGGAAGGAGGCAGCGGTAAATTCAAACAGGGCTTCAATTTACCACTGCTTCCTTCCTTCTTCCTTGCAATCCCTGCCTCCCAGCTGGGGCTTTTTGACAGGTCAGGGTTTGGAGAGGGGGCATCCCCCCCACACCCCATCCTGTCAAAAATCCCCAGCTGGGAGGCAGGGGGGGCAAAAGGCAGAATGGAGCAGTGAGGGGAATTCTGCCTTTCACCCCTCCTGGGTGATTTTTGAAAGGTCTGGGTGTGTGTGGGGAGGGGTGCACCCCGTCTCCAAAACCTGAACTATAAAAAAGCCCCAGCTGGTAGGCAGGGATCACAAGGAAGAAGGAAGGAAGCAGTGGTAAATTGAAGCTATGGTTGCATTTACTGCTGCCTCCTTCCTTCTCTCGTGCTCCCCTTTGTCCCAGGGAGGCTTTCTGGACAGGTAGAGCTGTGGGCATGGTCCCCTCTGCCCACAGCCCTCCCTTTACAAAACATCCCCCTGGGAGTTGTGGATGGGAGGGGAGAAAGGAGCAGTCAGGCATGGAATTTACTTCTGCCTGGCTGCTTCTTTCCTCCTACCGCCCATCTCCCAGCTAGGACAGAGCTGTCAAAATCAGCTGGGAGGCAGTTGCAAGGAGGCTTTTGAATCCCCCATGGTACCTGCAAGAGAACTGGTGCTGTGGGGGAGTCATTTTGTTTTGTTTTGTTTCATAAGTAATTTTTTTTTGAAAAAAATTGTTACTTACTATTCAAAATGAAACACAGGGGACAAAATGGAATGAAATGAAACACAAGTTTTCCATTTTGTGCCCATCCCTAGTAAAGAGGTTTCAAAACAAAGAACTGTCAGAAGTATGTGGAGCTTCTTCTTCTTCTAAATGTCTCGAAACAAACCTCCAGGAACATTAGTCAGATTTGGGGCACCATGGTTACATATGTCATTCCTCAACAAGTTCAACAAGCAAGGAATCTGATTTTTAAAACTATGTATTATACCACAATCATTTCTGTACATCCCCTTTGTGGAGACAATTGAAACATTTAAGGGTTTTTAATCACTCAAATGAAGATGCCGATTTGTTGGTTTGTCCCCCTCATTCAACTACACCACTTAGGAGTAAAGTACACACAATGCCACATAGATATAATGTAGATTTTTTTTAAAAAAATCCCTACTGAAGTAGGTAGGTGGATGTATAATTTAAATCAATCCCACCACACATGGTGAAAGAGAATCTTTTTCTTCCAAATGACAGGAAAGAAAAGCTAAATCTTCCACTATTCATTTAAGGGTTTTGAGAGAGAGAGAGAGAGAGAGAGAGAGAGAGAGAGAGAGAGAGAGAGAGAGAGAGAACTGAGTTTTTTCATCCCGTGTGCATTTGTGTGTATAGAAAGGAGGATATACTTGGAGGAAGAGTTGGGCCAGTCTTAGGTCTGTGATGAGTCTGATCCAGATCAATGACTTCCCTTGTAGCTTCAGAGTAAACAAACAAAGACTTGCATCAGTTGTTTACTATTATAGCAAGAAGTGAATCCAAGTATTAGAAGGCATCTGTTCACAGACTGCATCTGCACGTTTCTTCCTGGGGAAAAGCAAATGCATGTTCTCTTGAATTTCTCCCTTTCTGCTAAAGTATAGTGCTCATCCTCCAGCTTCAACAGATTATTCAACTGTCAAAAAATAGTACTTCATTTAAGAGATAACTACCATCCCAAATGCTGGCACTCCAATTTTTGGGAGCTCACATTTTTCCTGTGTATAAGACGCCCCATCTATAAGACACCCTCACACACACTTTCCCAACTCAAAATTACAGTTTTGCAATCTTGTGGTTCTCTCCATTGTGTACTTCCTAAGACAATCCTCTATTTTTAGTCTAACAATTTTAGACAAAAATCTAGTCTTATAAATAGAATAATATGGGAGGTTTTTGCTAGGGTATGGACAGTGTTACTACAAGCTTCAATTAAGACAGGCGTGCCCAACAGGTAGGCCGCAGGCTACTAGTAGCCCGCGAAAGGTTCAAAAGTAGCCCACTGGCCATTAATAAAAAAAAGTGAGGGGATAAGTTCTCCACCCCTCCTACCCCATCCCAGCAACCACCACTGCCCCAGCAAAGTTCTGGGTCTGCCAGCCCACTGTCTTAGCCAAGCGGGGCAGTTCAAGGGCCATGGTGCATTGAAACCTGTTCCCTCCAGAACAGATTAATTGGTTTTCAAGGCATTCCTATGGGAAACTGCTGCTCTACTTCCAAAAGTTTTTACTTATGAGCATGTGCTCGGAACGGATAAAATTTGTAAGTAGAGGTTTTAGTGTAGTAGCCCTGAATTAAGAAATAATTTGGGATAAAGTGCTTACACTTACTGCTTCCAGGAAACATCCCAGGGAAATAACCTATTCATTGGTCATGGCTTTGAGTCTCATATGAGAACAATACAACATACCAAAACATATAAGGATTGTTTTGCGGGGATGACTCTCCTATAAAGAAGACTTTCATTCAAAAATTAAGTTTTCTCTTAGACTGGCTGTTGCTGTCTTGTTCCATAAACATTATTGTACACACAAAAGTCGGCCCTATGCGTGTTTATTTATCTCTTTGTTTGCTTTATTTTGATGCCACTTTTCTCCTAATAAGAGGGCTCAAGGAAGCTAACAATATAAAAAGGATTTTCATGCAAAAATACCTCCCTCTGTAGGTTCAAGTGGACTCCCTAGGTGAGTATAATGAGAGCTGGGGGCTTAAACTTATTAAGCTGAAATGAAAGAACAAAATTAATAGGATTTTAACTAGACAGTGCCTCATAGAGAGAATGTCTCTCAAATACAGAGAGCAATTCTCTGGCATTAGAGGACCATCATCTGTAAGCTAGAACACACAACCACCCCATGTAAGAGCTAGACACATGTTTTGTTTTAAAGAAGGTCTCAACATATTCTGTTTTAAATTCGTATTTATTTTGTATGTCAATAGGCACAGCTGTGCAAATTTAGCGAGTTTCTGTGAACTGTTATTCTTTGGTCACACTCTTTTCCAATGTGCCTGCCTATTTTCTGAACATGTTATTTCCTATTATTATAAAAATAAAAAAGTGTGGGTTTGATTTTAATTTGTGGATTTTTTCCCCCCAGAAAAGCACTGCAATTAGGAAACCCGTTAAATGGTGGCAATTCCAACATAATTCTATTAAATTCTGCCTGTAAAGTTAATGTTACAGACTTTTTAACAGATGTTTTAATTAGACATTGTTATTAAAGGGAACACTCTTGAAATTAAAACCAGTCCTAAAATGCCTGAACACAGACATTTTTTCCTGTGCTGTGTAGATGGCAGCAGCAGCCTTAGCAAAATCATTTTCAGCAGTTGGTTGGGAGGGGAGATGTATTAAAAGAAAGCACAGCTCACTAAAAGATATGCATTGCTCAGCTTATACTGTGCTAGGAAGTTGCTGTAGAATTTCACATCCGGCACCACCGCAGGCCGTTGTTTGAACTGGAAATGAAGGCCACGATTGCATTCCCAGCTCACAAGCATATTTTAGCAGCACTGTGCGTTATTGTAAGATAGGCACAATTAGTCAGCCTCACTACTGTATTTGAAGACGGCAATGGCAGGGCTTGCAAATTAAAAAGAACAACAACCTTGCTTTTTAAAAAAGAAGGAAGAAGATAAAAAAAATACATTCAACTGATATTGTTACCAGGTAAGGCAATGCATTCAGATTGTAACCAAGAGGCTTCCAAGCTTCCAGTACCCTTGTTGATGACTTTTTGAAAACCCAAATGAATGGGTGGGGATCAGAAGCTCATCTTCAGTCAATATTCTCTATAGACATAGTTCCAAAATAGAGGAAATCCACTGCACACAGAAAAGGTAGGTAGGGATTTCATAAAATATTTCCATAACATGCGCATATTGTCCTTTAGCTATAGTTTATGTTGGGGGTGGGTGAGAGGCAGCCCTGGAGCCCCATGCAGCTCCCAAGGGCATATGGGTTCACCAGAACTCCCCTGCCTCCACAAAAGGAATTTATTGCCCAAAAAGTGAATCCTGAAAATTCTTTTTAAAAGGATCAGGGGAGCTTATTTGCAAAGCATAACACACAGAGAGATAGGCCCGAAACAGAAATATAGTGTTTCATTTCATTTCAGACTTCATTTCATTTCATTTTGTTAATAATGAAATTTTAAAAAGAATTTTCATCACAAAATGAAATGAAACAAAACGAAATGATTCATAAGGCTATAAATAATGAGGAACTTTCCTTTTTTATTGAACAGGAAGCCCACTGACCAAATTTAAACAGCTTTAAATGTAAGACCCTTCGTAAACCTTCCAATCAATTTGCTTTCAAACAAAGAGCCTCTGTAAATAAGCAGGAAACCTGCTTATTTACAGTGGGCTGGCAGTGGGCTGCACCTCTGTTCAAGATCAGAGAGATAAGCTCAATGACTGATCAGGGTGGGGAGGAAAGGAAGGAAGAAAAACATCAAAAATAACCCCCTACCTAATCAGGAAAGGAAAACAATCAGCTTAAATCAACTTGCAGACACAGGCACAATGCAGGGAAGGGAAGGGAAGGGAAGGGAAACACAATCCAGTCAGCCTCTTGCTCCTAAAACTGCCATGTCCACAGCCCAGAGACAAGCAGCAGAGCTCAGCTTCTGGCTAGGTGCATCACAGATGAAGAATGGAGGTAAGTAAGCTAGCTATCAACAGCTGAGGTGCAGAGAGGGAAGGAAGGAAAACAATCAGTTTAAAAACAGATCTCCTGTTCTCAAGATGGCTGGATCAAGAAAGAGGCCTCTAACCAGTAGGATGAATCATTTCATTTCTGAAATGGTGTTTTGTCTCATTTCTTGGCGAAATGCTGTCTGCTGTTTCATTTTGTTTTAAAACATTTCATAACCTTACAAAATGACAAAACACTGTGTCATTTTTCATTTTGTGCCCATCTCTAAACACACTGGGAACTGGTGTCCAGCTACTTTGGGTTTCATTGTTGTAGGTCTGGGCCAAACTCTGGAGGCACCTATAGGAGAAAAGTGACCCAAGGCCTACCAAAGTAGCTTACCCCTGGTTAACCTACAGGTTCACATTTTGAATAGAGATGGGCAAGAATTTAAAAAATGGTGTTTCATTTTGTTTCAATTCATTAAGGAGTTTGGTTTGTTTAATTTGGTTTTTGTGAATTTTTGCAAAATATTCATTTCGTTGTTTTGTTATTTCATTATTCATTTTTACCCACTTTTTTCTCAGTGCCCATTGTGCAGCCCCTGGGGGGGGGCACCTCAGCATGTCCTCCTTATCTCCCCTCCCGATCGGCCCCATGATAATGGACAGCAGGAGGGAGGCGTAAGGGGCAGTGGCTTTGAAGCCATGCTGCTCTGGTTTGCCTAAGCACAGCCTCCTTGTCTCCCCTCCCAATTGGCCCCGCTATAATGGGCCGCAGGACCGAGGCACAAGGGGTGGCAGATTTGAAGCCACGCTGCTCTGGCTGCGTAAGAGCGGCCTCCTTATCTCCCCTCCTGATCAGCTCCATGATAATTGGTTGTGGGAGTGAGGCGCAAGGGGGGCGACTTTGAAGCTGCGCTGCTCTGGCCACCTAAGCGTGACCTACTTATCTCCCCTCCTGATCAGCTCCACAATAATTGGCCGCAGGAGGGAGGTTCAAGGGGGGCAGCTTTGAGGCTGCGCTGCTCTGGCCACCTAAGCGTGACCTACTTATCTCCCCTCCTGATCAGCTCCACGATAATTGGCCTCAGGAGGGAGGCTCAAGGGGGGCAGCTTTGAGGCTGCGCTGCTCTGGCCACCTAAGCGTGGCCTCCTTATCTTCCCTCCTGATCAGCTCCACGATAACAGACCATGCTCTGGCCACCTTAACACTGCCTGCATCTTACCTCTCCTCCAAGGGCTGGGCTGAGGTTCGAGCCTGCCACATCCCTCGATGGCACTGACCAGGTGTGTGCTCCTTCCGTGCAGCTCAGCACAAAAGGACCTCTGGACCAGCACCAGATAGGAGACATCACCACCCCCCATTAACGAAATAAACTTAACCAAACCAATTTTTCTCAGTTTCGGTTTGTTTCATGTTAAATTTGCCCCTAGGTTCATTATTTGTTTCATTACATAATAAAACAAATAATGACTAACAAAACAAAAATTGTTTCGTGCCCATCTCTAATTTGGAAATAATGACTAGAAACTTAATGGGAAATGATACATCTCATTGTGCACTTGGACAGACTATGGCTAGGTGACTTGTGTGCCTGCTAATTCTGCTGCTCCTGGAATGCATGATGATGGAGAAATTCAAGGTCTGATCTTTCTTTTTCTCATGGTTCTTTACCTTTCAACTAGTCTTCTACAACAACCAAAAAGACCTTAATATAGAGAATTGTGCTTGGTCAACTATGACTCATGGCCCCTGTAGTTGGGCAGGACTGTCAGCTTCAGATATGAATGATTATTTAGCCTTTTATCGTACAGGAGGAGAAGGTTTCATGAGAATTGGTGCTGATGGAGGGGGTACTATGTTCTTTTTCATCTCCCAAAGCACAAACTCTCCATCTTGAAAGTGTTCTGCAAGGATCCTGCATTTGGCTTGTTAGACCCCTTATTGCAAGAACTTTTGCTAGAGGGCAAGGCCGATGGCAACCTTTTGCTCACCTGTTCATCTTTTTCTTTTGAAAAAAGGGGGAGATGAAAGAAAGCCCATTTCTCCTCTACATAGCTGAAATATGGATACCTCACTGCACCATATTTCTTCTGGAAAGGTTAGTTAGTTAGTTAGTGGCCACGTATAAAAGGTTAGTGTATGAACCTCAGCATGGTGAACCCTGAATCGTCTGTGAAACAAATGAGGGGAAAATGGATCTTGCAAATCTGAAATGCATACCCTGGGCTTTTGGTGACATCATAAATCACTTACTAGGGCCCCATATTTTGATATCCCCATAGTCCTAACATTACCACTAGGACCCTCGTTTCTGAGAGGTTTCCTACTATACCATAATAGATGGATCTGACATTTTAAGACTCATTTCTTAGCCACCTGCCCTCTGAACGCAGACAGCGTGTTACGGAATACCTTTAAAATAATGTGCAATAGCCAGAGACTCTCTTCTAGACTAAGTAAAACAGCAGCAGCTGGGTGCTTGAGAATATACACAACGACAGAATGAACAAACATGTGAAAGACTTGAAACACTTCCTTCTGTCCATGCAAATTTTCAATTTTCTGAAGTCAATGGAGCGTCACATGAAAATTTAATACTCCAAAGTGATGGATCTTTCATACAGCAATTCCAATCAGAGAACTAAACTTGAGCTGTGCTTGTGTTTGCAAACATGTTATTTACTAGGATGGAGTGGGATATAAATAAAATAAACAAATAAATGTTGGATTTGAGGACAGGAAAATTTATCTGTATTTCCTGTGACATGTACAGTGTAGCATGAAAAACAGCTATTTGTAACCTGTGACACACTATTACTAGTGACTGGCAGTGTGTCACTAGTTCTTTTAATCTTACCATTTTATTTTGTTATTTTGTAAGCTTACAATTACAGAGTTTGTATCAGCAAACAATAAAGATGGTAAACAAAAATTATAATTATGCTAAGAGAACTCATTAAATAAAAACATACTTATAAAAAGGGGAAAGCAACAATGTTTATTGTCTTAATATTCTACCTTTGTGCAAGGGGTTTCTACGATATGCTTCAGATTTTTCAGCATTGTACCAATAAAGCAAGGTTATCAAATCTCAAAGGGAGAATATTTTTCCATGCCAGTTACTGGATAAGACAAGAGAAGCAGGAGATGAAGTGATCAGTTTGGATCTCCGCTTAGAGCCATCTGTGTTTTTCCCAGAAGCCTGCCAGGTGGGGAGTTTAAAGAAATGAGAAGGACAAAGAGAAAGTGGTGCCCAATAGTGTGTGCGAGAGAGAAAAGAACTTGTCCCGACTTTGGAAGCTGGCATGGAGGTCCCCAGGAATTTTTTGGGTGCCTGTCAGTACTGCATTACACCGGTATCATTACATTACAAGAGGTTTGTGAGTGCACATATCTTGCCATGTTCATATACCCTCCTCGTCACATATAGTTCTTTTTCTCTCTTTGTCTTTCAGTGATAGAGATGGGCACAAAACAAATTGAAAGTTCATTTTGTTATTTGTTATTCGTTTCATTATGTAACAAAATAACAAACAGCCCTCTCAAAGAAAAATGAAATGACATGAAACGCGGAAATTTCCATTTCATTCCGTTGGTTTTTCATTTCCCCACCCCACCTGCATCTCTTCCCTGACGTCCGCATCACAGAGGAGGCTTTGGAGGCCTCCCGCCACCCGGCGCGGCCACTGCTGGGGCTCTGAAGATAGTGGCGGCAAGGTCTACCGCCGCCTAATGTGGCCACTGCTGGAGTGCAAGGGCCTTCTGGGCTGCCACCACCACCAGGATCACCACCGCTGGCATCACTGCTACTGCCGCTGTTGCCAGAATTGCCTCCACTGGGATTGCCACCACGTCAGCTGCCAGTGGGATCACCGCTGCTGCTGCCATCCAGGTAAGACGAACCAGTTCGTTTTGGTTTGATTTGTACAAATTTTTCTTTAAAAAATTGTACGAAACAAAGCAAAATGAACTGGGAGGCGCCACATTATGAACCGAACCATTGGTTTTCTGTTTCGTGCCCACCTCTATTCACTGATTGTGAAATAAATACATCTGAGGATTCCTGAAATACAGAAGAGGAAGAGGAAACCAGACTTTCATGGGAGCTCTCCTGCCACCCCAATAATTTTTCCCTTACAGATATGTACACTTGACTTAAAAAAAAAAACATTGATTTTTGTTGCTTTGTTGTACTTTCCCTCTCACTCAGTTATCTTTTTTCCTTCCCTGAATAGCTCTAGTGCCTGCATATAAAAGTAGAGTGGTTCCATAGTGTATTATCTCAATTTCAGACAGAATGGGGTGGGGGTGAAAGAAGAGTGGGAGAAATGGGAGGCAGCTAGAGGACCAGGTGGCAAAACAACAGCACCATTTGGAGAGAAAGCTGAGCTAATGGTAAAAGGGGATGCTGCTTTTGACATGTACCAAAAGGCACCAGGCAAAAGGAAGGACAAGTAAAGTCAGGCAGGGAGAGAACATTAGGGACCTCCAGCTGCTTTCCAGTGGATGTCTTCACACAATTCACAATTACAGCATGGGAAGGGGTTATGGTGCAGTTATGCCTTTCACCAGTTATCTGTTCAGTTGTGGTGAGAAATGATTTTACTTGCCTAACCAGAAGCCCATCATGTGAGAGGCCCATTGGTTTATCAACTAACCTGCTTGCTTGGAACTAGATGTTTTATTAGGAACAACTTGTACCATTATGGTAATTTGATCCCCGTGTAATCAGCTATGCATATATTCAGCAGCTGAAATTCTAGTAGAAGCAATGGAGTGGAAGAGTCAGTATTTCACAAATCCCAGGGTCCCTTCTGGGCAATATATCACTGGAAGCAAGATAGTTAAGGCTGAATAGGAATTACTTAGGCCTATAGCTATGTGCATAACATGAATGTTTGCTTGTGTTTTTTCACACCTTGAGCCATAAGTATCAGAGCCTGGAAATAACACACATTGCATAAGGCATTCCCTTGTCTCAAATTGGTAAACAAACAGAAGGAACTATTTAAAGCAACACACAGTCTTATTTAAAGCAACAATCTTTGTTTAAAACCCAAGGATGGTTTACAGGGAAATGAGCTCTGGTTTGCATTCAGGGGGTTCTGCATCAGACAGGAGCTTCAGTGCGCAAACTAGCAAACTTTCACATGAAGCGTGGATGGCCTCTCTGGACCTTCTTTTTAAAAGAATGTATCAAGTATGAACTTATAGCATCAGCTTGAGGGAATCAATGTTTTTCAGTGCTTTATTTTCCTGGAGAAAAAAGAGTACCAGAATTCTAGGTTTACGTTTTCTTGAAAATACATGATTTTAATCAGAGTGACGTCGCTCTTAAATGGGTGGTATAAATATCAAATAAATAAATAAATAAATAAATAAATAAATAAAGGCTGCCTAGATGCCCTAACCACATCCGATCTCACCTGATTTCGGAAGTTAAGCAGGTGAGATGGTTAGTACTTGGTTGTGCGACCACCAGGGAATACCAGGTGCTGTAGGCACCTGGAGTAGGAACTGGCAAACCACTCCAGTGTTCCTGTCAAGAAAACTCCATGGACATGGGGTCATGAAGAGTCATCCATGACTATAATGACACCACACACACACACACACACACACACACACACACCACAAACAAATAAATAAATAAATGCAATGAGGAATATTAAAATAGAGTACAAGCACTAGGAAGCCAGAACACCAGCTAATAAATGTGTCATAGATAAAACCAGAGAGAGGTGTTGGAACTAAGTTCTGACAAGTACTGGAATTAAAAGAAGAAAATGTATTGGAACTCAGTTCCTATGACTTTCACCATTAAAAAAGCTCTGATAATGTTTGCATGTTAATTTCAATTAACAAATTATCAGCTGACACTCCCAGGATTGATCTGGTTGTTAAAATATGATTTAGACTTAGTGTGAGACTACATTGGGAAATTTGTACAGATATTGGTATGGGTGAATTCAAAGTATTTTTCCATGATCCCAATGTAAAGGTCAATGTGAATCATCCCACCTTCCAGACCAGATCGTTTCCAGTGCTATTGGGGTGCTTCTATTTTGGTCTAACCATAACAACAGCATTATGTTTGGTTCTCCAAAAGACCTGGTAAGTGATTTGGGTGGGGTTTTTTTGGGCGGGGTGACCTAGTAAGTTGGGTCAGCTGTCTAGATGCCTGCCTAAGCACATCTGATCTCATCTGATATCGGAAGCTAAGCAGGGTTGGGCCTGGCTTGTACTTGGATAGGCGACCACCAGGGACTACCAGCTGCGGTAAGTGCCTGGAGTAGGAACTGGCAAACCACTCCAGTATTCCTGCCAAGAAAACTCCATGGACATGGGGTCATGAAGAGTTGGCCACGACTGTAACAACACAACAGACACAGTAAGTTGGGTCATGTTTTGGGACAGCAGGAACGCTCACCCCATGATCTTTATCCTTCATTGACCAAAAGTATTTTTTTTTTAAAAAACACCTATAAGTCTAGTGCTATATCATCCTATCATTGCATTGCTACATTACTGTAGCACTCAACCACCTCCACACAGGCAATAAAGAGAGAGAAAAATCAAAATGAAATTGAAACAACTCTGATGAATGTCAGCAGACTTCAGTATTTCCATGGTGTGTGTATGTATGGAGAACTTCAAAAACTGTCCCTTTCTCCCTGCCACTGTGCAACCCTTTAAACAGTCCCTGTCTTGATGGCAAATCATAAAAAGAGAGCCAACTATCAGCAACAAGATGGTGTCAAAGAAAGGGTGTGTGGTGTTGCTGATTGAACTACACTGGATTAAGGGGCCAGTGTGGACACTGGCAGAGAAACAAACAGAATGAGAATCAAGCCATTGCCAATGCACACCTTTAACTATCCCTTTATACAACATGTGGTGGGGAAACATTGATCCTTCCAATGTTGATAAATGTCCCCATCTATCATGCCTCACAACTGCATTCTTTTCCAGGAGCACTTTGAAGAATGTCCTCAAGGATTTGGTTTCTAGTTCAGCAGATTCATAAACGAAAACCCTTTTCTCCATAGAAAATGGGGATGTCCCGAACTTGCTACAGTAGAGACAGTTGTGCAGGCCCTCATGATCTCGAGGACTGATTACTGCAACACACTTTACATGGGGTTGCCCTTGACCCTTGTCCGGAGACAAGTTGTGAGGACAGTTGTGCAGGCCCTCGTGATCTCGAGGGTTGATTACTGCAACACACTTTACATGGGGTTGCCCTTGACCCTTGTCCGGAGACTCCTACGGGTGCAGAATGTGGTGGCCAGACCGGTGGTGGGTGCTCATAGATACGATCCCATCACCCCAGTTCTGGCCCGCCTGCATTGGCTGCCCTTGGCTCTCTGGATAAGGTTCAAGGTCCTGGTTTTGGTTTTCAAAACCCTCCACGGCCTGGGTCCTGAATACCTGTTGGAGCGTATCTCCCAGCAGTCAAGTGAGGCCAGGCCCACTCGAATGTCACAGGCGCACTCACTCAGGGTGCCCACCCCTAGGGAGGTGCAGAGGTCAGCTATGCGCAGCCGCGCCTTCTCCGTTGTGGGCCCCTCATTATGGAACCACCTTCTGAGTGAGCTGTGCCGTGCACAGTCCCTGTCTGCCTTCAAAAAGGCCTTGAAAAGGCTTTTTAGGGAGGCATATGGCAACCTAATTTAATTTAATTTAGTTTCACCTAATTTAATTTAATTTAATTTAAGTTATTTAATTTTGCTTTTTTTAAATCCTCCCCTGCCCCCTGATGTATCTTGTCTAGGGCTTTCCCTCCTCTTTTTATCTGTATATCAATGTTTTTTAACCTGTAAACCACCCAGAGTTTCAGTTTGGAAGATGGGCGGTATAAAAATGAAACAAATAAATAATAAATAACATATTTAGTAGCAGAAGAATGACTGGCATAGACCAGCACCTGGCATGTATTAATTGTTCAATGGTAGCTTATTTATGTTTTTGAAGTATACAATACAAACATTTGCATAATTCATTGTAAGTAATAGTAATGTGTCTATTTCTTGGCAAAAAAAATGGAGGGATATAATTATAGGATGAATTATAACTTGTTTTACTAGATTGTTTCATTGCTATTACCTATCCATCATCCACCAAGCTCTAAATTACATAGCTATTAAATAAATCTGATTTCTTTATAAATTAAAATCTTTAAAAGTGAATTACAAAAGTAATACCGATTGGTGTGTGTGTGTGTGTGTGTGTGTGTGTGTGTGTTCTAAACAAAGCTGAACTAGAATTTGAATGATTAAATCTTCAGAAACCAGCATTTTGATTCTGCTTCTGCTTAAGTTTGACAACTGGATTAAATTCAGTTTGCAGAATCATTTTTTTAAAAGTAAGAACTCTTTTTGACAAAGCAGACCAATTTATGTCCTGTTCTCTCTCCACCTCAGAACTCCAGTAAAAATAACCATCTTCTGTTTTCAGGATTTATGTGAAATATTTCCTTTAGGTCTTTGCACTGTTTCTTTTTAAAACAAAACAGAGCAGAACAGAACAAAATGAACAAGTAAATCTGAGGCTGTGGGTGAGAATTATAGTTTAAATTTTAATTTCAGCCCTACAATCATATCTACTTATCACATTTTAATTTCAGCCCCACAATAATATCTATAAGATTTTATTGTGATCTATGGGCCTTTCTCCAATAAAAGATATTTGCATTATTGCCTAAATACGAGCTGTTTGAAAGTTGGCTTATGTGTTTGTTATGTTCACAATAGCTTAGTTCCTCTAATAATAATAATAATAATAATAATAATAATAATAATAATAATAATA
>JAHTLZ010000129.1:83469144-83496605 GCA_023846285.1 Phrynocephalus versicolor | reverse complement strand
GGTCTGGAGGGGGGGTCCCGGCCTCCCCCCCCTCCGTCCTGGGCTGCTCTGGTGGGACTCGCCACAAAAAGCCCAGTCTCGCCGCCGGCCGCCGCAATTAAAGCGCAAGCAAGCGGCACGGACGGCACAGGAAAAAACTTTTAAATTTTCCCCCCACCCATTCCCGGGCCAAAAGGCAGGCGAAGAAAGGCGTGCTTGACTAAGGGCACAGGGCACCTACCCGGAGGGGGGGGTTTCTGGTCTGGAGGGGCGGTCCCGGCCTCCCCCCCGTCCTGGGATGCTCTGGTCTGGTGGGACTCGCCGCAGGCTCGCAGCCAGCAAAAAGCCCAGTCTCGCCGCCGGCCGCCAAAGCGCAAGCAAGCGGCACGGGCGGCACAGGAAAAAAACTTTTAAACTCTCCCGGGTCTCCCCCCCACCCATTCCCGGGCCAAAAAGCAGGCAGAAAAATGCCTGCTTGACTAAGGGCGCATGGCACCTACCGGAGGGATTTTTTCTGGAGGGGGGGTCCTGCCTCCCCCCCATCCTGGGCAGCCGGACTCGAGTTGCCATGCCATGCGGTGCGGGCGGGGGATCCAAAATGGGGCGGTGAACGCAATATTGTTTTTGAAATTGTGGTCCAAAAACACACAAGCACAACAGAAACACGCGGAAATTTATAAACTGCCAGATTTTTCACAGTAGCAGTGGGTTTTTTCTTGCAACAAAATGTCTCTCCTCTCCTCCTCTGTCCTCCATTTATTTTATTTTTTTATTTTTTTTTACACCTGCGCAGTGCGCAATGATGGGCTGGCCCAGTGGCCTGGCCAGCCATGTGGGAGGGGACAACCATGCAAATTTTTGGAGCCATCTCACCAATCGCATGGCCACTTGGCCATGGAGACTTCTGGGATGTGCCAAAAAGCCCCCTAAAACCTGCCCTAGCCCCCTAACCCCCTAACCCTAATCCTTGACTCCTTACCCATATGTCACAGACTGTCTTCTTAGTGGGTCAGAGAGGCACCCAGAGGTGCAACCCAATAGCCCACTGTAACCTTACCCGTCATCAGCCTAACCCTAGCCCTTGCACTAAACCCACCTTAGCCCATAGCCAGATGTACTTGCATTGCACTACACGCAAGTACGATTCCCTTCTTTGTGGGACATGGCAGGTGCGACCCAGTCCTCGGTGGGTCGTATCAGTGGACCAGGTGGTCTCACTGTTTGCAAATGGTATGCATATCCATATGGTTATGCATGCCATTTTGCAGCAGCAGGTGAGGAGGGGAGACCCCCATGTTGAGGCGTCTCTTGGAGCCTGCTGCTGCCCCTTCCTAGTGGGTGAGGATAGGAGGCACCCACGGGTGCCTCCAGGAGCCCACTTTCCCTTTATAGTGGGCCAGAGGAGGCACCCACCCCACAGAGGTGCCTCCAGGAGCCCGCTACCCCCCCAGAAAAACAGTATAACGACAACGAAAAAACGAAAAAACGAACCGACTAATTTTTGCGAAGTTTCACGAAAAACGGAAACGAGCTGACACGGGCTGCCTCCGACACACGACAACACGAAAACGTCATTTTCCCTAGTCGTGCCCATCTCTAGTTATGAGTAAGAATGAATGAGCCATCAAAGGCAAAAACTAGCTCAACTGTTGCTTTCTGGACCCAAGCTGAACTCTCTCATTCAAACATTCTATGCTGTCTATAATCCCTACCCATCCCCTAATTTCTTTTCAGGTACTATGCCTGCTGCTCTAGAAAGATATTAGGTTATAAGTTGGTAAGAATGATGGGAGTTGTAGTTCAACAGAGAGAGGGACAGAGAAACAATTGCAGAATATGTCTTGAAGACCACTTTCCAAATAGTGGCTGGCTGCTAACAAAGGGAAAATGTTAAGATAAGAATATAAGGATATTTTGGCTTAATAATCATACTGCTAGTAAATAAACATCAGGAGAGACACATATCTGTCTTCTAAAAGACAGAAATTCTCCACAAATCAGGAAACTATCAAATAATAATTTTATGGGGAAGAGGAACTCTAGGAGGACAGGTTGGGAATCCAGTAGATTTGGTGCTGGCCAAAATATTCCCTTTGATGTGGAAGATCAGTAAAGTGTTCTGCTTATATACCACCCAATACCACTTCAAGTAGTCTCTGGGTGGTTTACAGTTTAAATATGCAGGCTACACACTGCCCCCCCCAGCAAGCAGGGTACTCATTTTACCGACCTCGGAAGGATGGAAGGCTGAGTCAACCGTGAACCTGCTTGCTACCTGGGATTGAACCCCAGGTCGTGAGCACAGTTTTACCTGCAGTACAGGCATTTAACCACTGCACCACAAGGCTCTTCAACATGTAACATGTGACACAGGGGGGAAAGGGGGAGAGCTCTAATCCTCAATTTTTAAACGTTCTTTACTTTTTCCAGAAGCTGTTTTACAAAATCTACTCCATTTCAAGCAGCAGGAATGGAGAACAAAAGTTTAAGGTCTGTTCTGTGTTGTTTTCATCATGATGGCCGTCACTTAGTAATGAAAAAGAAAAGAATATCTGTGGAATGAATATTTCTACTGGTGAAGATTTTTTTTTTTAAAAAAAAAAATCATTCCAGCATTACTGCATTATATATTTTTTAAATCTGTTATTTCAGTGTGATTAAATTCACTTCTTTTCATTTAGCTGTAAGCAAAATCTTGTTTACAAGGCAAAAAGTGGGGTGGGTGGGCAAAGCATTTGCTGTAATATTGGCAATAATAATAAAAATGAACATTGCGGCAAAATAATTTATGTGTAAACCAGCATAAAATTGTCATTGATGCATGAGCTTCCTCTTCAATTAATAAAAAGGAGGAAATGTTTAAAAACAATTTATCAAAGAAATACATACAGTTCATACATTATACACTTACAAAGATGGTACTAATATCCATTCTGAGGGGGGGGGGGACAGTGAAACCTTAGGTGTTATGCGGAAGCTGGATTCTTCAGAGATACCTAATTAAAGACAAGGCTATGACAAGGCTGGTCTGGGCCATTGGGCAGATAGAGATGTGTTCCATTTGTGGGCTCTGCAGATTGGTTGGAAGCTGCCACCAATGGCACTAGGGATGTATACAGGAAGTAGTGAATCAGTTATGGGCAGGAGAAGAGAAGGATCTGTGGAAACAGGGGACCAATAGGCACGGGGGCAGGAAAATGTGCCTGTGTGTGTTTCAATTTTTAATTTTCTGTAACAGGGTTGTTCAACTTTGAACATGCCAAGGTCTACTTTTTCCGGCCCAAAGTGACTGAGGGCTACTACACTAAAACCTCTACTTACAAATTTTATCTGTTTCGAGCACATGCTCATAAGTAAAAACTTTTGGAAGTAGAGCAGCAGTTTCCCATAGAAATGCATTGAAAACCAATTAATCTGTTCTGGAGGGAACAGATTTCAATGCACCATGACCCTTGAACTGCCCCGCTCGGCTAAGACAGTGGGCTGGCAGACCCAGAACTTTGCTGGGGCAGTGGTGGTCGTTGGGATGGGGTAGGAGGGGTGGAGAACTTATCCCCCCTTTTTTATTAATGGCCAGCGGGCTACTTTTGAACCTTTTGCGGGCTACCAGTAGCCCTTGGTCTACCTGTTGGGCAGGCCTGTTCTATAAGAATATTTTCAGATTGGCATGGAATGATAACCAGAAGATAAACCATTGGTTTATCTTCTAAAAAATGTGGGTGTGTTCAGGGCAGTTCAAATCTAAGTCTTTGGGTGCTTAACGTTTAATGGTGTTCGTTTAAACCCATGTATCTCCATCCATGGTAGTCCTA
This sequence comes from Phrynocephalus versicolor, assembly GCA_023846285.1. NCBI lineage: Eukaryota > Metazoa > Chordata > Lepidosauria > Squamata > Agamidae > Phrynocephalus > Phrynocephalus versicolor. The sequence continues at coordinate 83,492,814 of JAHTLZ010000129.1, read as the reverse complement.
GATTAGGGTTGCCATTATCCCCACCTCACCCACCTATCATTAACACCTAAAAGTAAGCAGATAAAGTTGTCCTTGCAATGATGGGAACAGCTTCATCTATTGAATTTGGATTCTTATTTTTGAAGAATTTAGTAGAAGTCACAAAGCACTCCCTGATATGGAAAGAACCTGGGGTTTAACCAATCTGGTTGTCAGAGAAACTAACAGCTTTCCTCATATTTAAGTATCAGGAAGAAGGCATAGAACAGGTTTATCTCTGGAAGCAGATGCAGGTTTTCAAGGTTAGCCTGTGGCATTTTGCTGCTTAACTTGACACACTAGTGGTCCCTTTTAAGTCCTCATAAAGGAGCTGCTGGATAGCTCAGTGATTTACGCATCTGACTATGAAACCAGAGGTTGGGAATCCATTGTGTCTTCTTTACAGGCTGGACTCAATGGTCCACAGGGTCCCTCCCAGCTCTGAAGTCATTCTAAACTGATAGAATAGCAGATGATGAATCAAAACTGACAAGAGATGCATCTCCTCTGCCACAACCAAGGCAATAGTTTACTTTAGGGGGCTCAAAACAGGTTCTCCTACAACAGAAAGGAATAAACAGCTCATGAGACATATCTCGATGTCCACCAGCACCTACTGCCAAGGGAGGTTACCTCACTTTGCCCAATGGACCTACAGAGTTTGGAGAAAAAATGAAAAGATCTATCATGCTTATATCATCTTTCTGTTTTGGTGTTTGACACTTTGGATGTGTTGTAATAGATACAGTGCATAGCTATGGTCAAGCTAATAGATATTTCAGCCTATTGATTCCCTTGAGGGGATGATGATACATATGCTTAAATCTGTCCCCTATTCAGATTAATGTCTTGGATCCCAATGTACTTTCCACAAATAAAAGTTCAAAGAACCGGGCACTCCCACCTTTTAAAAATAAGTGTGTCCTACTTTATAGAAGACAGGCCTGTCTCTGAAAATCTCCTCTTCAGGGAAAAAAAGGTCAAGAAGGGACAGAATGGAGAGAGGTGGGGGGATGAAGCCAGCACTGCCAGAATTCTAGTTTCTCTCATCAAGGTACACCCTCAGGAAGAGGGTACAGAAAGGAACAGAATAGGAATAGGAATCTTTATTGTCATTGAATGGCCCCAAAGAAGGGGAGCAGCTTGCTCCCAAAGCTTTCTAGGCATAAAAAGCCCCTGGTTTCTTGGAGGCAACTGGAGGGAACTCAATTTACATTGAAGCAAATGCACATCTTTGCAAAAGGAAGAGCAGACACAGAGAAAGGCCTCTCCAGGTTTCCTTGACTGTCTCCTGCTCTTACCTCATTTCAACCTTCCTTCAATCTAGAGATCCATATTCTGAGAGTTGTTGATGCCACTTACTGGTTCCTCATGTTCATCTTTTCATTCACTCACAAAAGATATCTTAGATTTTTCCTAAAGTGGTGAGGGGGTGTCCATGGCCTTAGAACAAGACCAGAGATTCATTTTATCTTTCTTATAATTAGAGATAGACATTAATCAGAAAATGGTGATTTGGTTTGATTTGTGATATATCAAGGTCAACACATCACAAAAATGAGTTTATGATTATTTTATGATGAATTGATTTGTAAATTCTTTTTATAAAACTTTTAAACTGTATTAAGTAGCTTCCAAGGCACCTAGAGGCACCATTACAAGGACATACTTCCCATTTGGAGAGAAATCACATCTACACTTCTTATTATAAGAAAATGTGACAATGTCCACTACAAGACCTGAAGATTTGCTGAAGTTTGAGTTATAGATGTCCGAGTGATTCCCCCTACCCACCCACCCAGCTAGCAAAGTGTCCACCAGGCACCTAGCGCTTCTAATGACTCTCCTCCATAATCTTTCCAGATTTGATGAAGATTGTATTTCAGACATCTAAGTTGTAAACCCACAAAGTTGGCCCCTTGGAAAGTGCCCTATAGCAACTGGCTTGGGGAAAAACCAGTCTTCACCAAATTTTGAAGAAATGCCACTAACTGGTAAACTGCCAGGGTGCAGATGACTTAATGTGCTACCAAGACACACTTCAGTATCCCGGCAACCAGCTGCAATTGGTTGTGGCAAGTTACAGAAACTTTACAAAAACACCAGTGGGATTTGAGCCAATGTGTTTCAATAAACACTGTCACATTTTCTTAGAATAAGAAATGTAGATGTGATTTATCTTCAAATAGGAAATATGGTCTGCCAGCCATTCCAGTATTCATGGGCTGAACCCACAATTTAACTTCTGCTTGCTTTCCTCCTCATTCTTTTGGAGATATACCGATACACCTTTTAAGGTATTTTATTGGCTGAAAACCTTTTGCACAGCTCTATGTGTGCAGTAGCGATGGCATTCACAGCAACAGCAACAGCAGCAAATTGCTGCTGGTTCAAAGCTTCCTTTGGCAATTTCAGCAGGCATATGACTTCATCACATTGTATACATGTCACGTTCATCCTGAAATCACCTTTAATCAGCAATGTTTTGCTTTTAATCAGTGGTGATTTATGCTACTGCTGATGTCATGCCCATTGTGCCCATGGATTCCAGCCATGATCTTTTTCAGTGTTTGACCTAATTTTAATGTGATCAACAAATTCATTTTTAAAGGGGGAAAAACCCCTGATTTCTCTTACCAGTGGGAACTTAACCAAAATTCTGTTCTTCTTTAAATACTGCAAGTACTTCGGAAAAGGTTGTTGGTCACATTTTGATACACACTTAGATACAGTGTCAAAATTGAGTCACGCCACCAGTCACCCTGGAGAAGGTGGGACTCTGCTAAATTGCTGAGTCAAAGTCTTTACATGTCCGTAGAAGACATGGGTCTAATTCCCTAGAAATGTTAATAAATCTGTCAACTATGGTTTCTTTTAGCTTTTTTATGTTTGAAAACAATCTCCTGCATCATCTTTCCATACTAGTTCATGATTTAAAAGGGCGAGGAAGGCCTGGAAATCTACGAACATTTCTTATAAGACACATTTTTGTACACAATTTCCCCAACATGTACATTTTTACATGCACTTTCTCCTGATATACGTGGCTTGTTAGAAGTTGGTTCATTCATTTGTTCATTCATTTGTTCATTCATTCACATGCTGCTTTTCTCTCCATAGGCGACCCAAGGTGGTTTGCAACAATTAAAATGGTACATGTGTACAAAGATGCAAAACTATATTAAAACATAATTGAAATATTTCTAAAAGCATAATTGATTTAATCAATACAATGCATGCTAGGAAAAAAATAAAACCCATTTATGGCTTAAAAGCCCATCTCAAAAGGAAGGTCTTTGCCTGTTGTTCAAAGGACAAGAGGGAGAAGGGCCAGCCTATCATGGCTGTACTGGCTTTTCACTACTGTTTGTGTATAATGTGTTCTGATATATGCATTTTTGACCACAGTTGTGTTAAGACAACTGTGTTGCAAAATACAGAACAATGCAAATCCCCAACGTGGCTTGAGCCTCTCTCTCCATATTTGGAAAGTTCAGATGTAACTTGGGTCTAACAAAACACAAAGTGAACAAAAACATTTCCCATTGAAGCAGGAAGCACCATACAATGTATCCACCTCATCAAAAACTGTAGACACTCATTTATATAGCCTGTTGACTGGAGGTTGAGTCATGGCTACTGGACTTCTTTTTCTTGAGAGAGAGAAACATTTCGCTGCTCTTCCAAACAACAGCGAAACATTTCTATCTCTGAAGAAAAAGAAGTCCAGTTGCCATGACTCAGCTTCCAGATAAACTCACCTGGACGATTGAGAATCTTCACAGACATAGTCTGTAGTCTGTAGTGTAACTTGTTTGCTGCCTTGGAGAGGGAAATAAGACTTAAAAATTTTGTGTTTAACCTATTTAAAATGCAATGTTTCTCTTCCAGCCCACAGGAAAGCAGATAAATAAGAGGAGTCCAGTTTTAATCTTGTTCCGTGCAGGAGGCCTACTCTGATAAAAGGTGTAATTTTCAGAAAACGTTACCTTTAATGGATTAGTGGCTAATTCCCCTCCCTTCAAGTTTGTCTTAGAAACACTAGATTATTTCTTTTTTAAAAAAAGAAATAAAATATCCAGATAAATAGAGTAGTTAAAGGTACCTTGCTGCCATTATCTTTTTGCTTCTGAAAACTGATAACAATGCCAAGGTCTGACAATCCAACCTGAAAGGAGAATAATTTAGATTTCAGAGTTTGCAGAACACATGCTGATATATTAAAACCTAACTTCACAGCAATTCTTGGCATATGTCACACAAAATAAATAAGTTGTGTAATGCATTTTTCCTTCTAGCTAACCAATCAAAACAGGATCCCAGCACTCTATCATTGATTTTCAGTATTCCCTCACTTCTCCATAAACTTTAGCAGAGTGGTCCTAATGATGAGGAGTCCCCTTCAACTTGGATAGACAGGAAGCTCAGGGTTGGATCTCTTGAATGGGATCTGGGCCTCTGTTTGCTGCCTTGGAGAGGGAAATAAGAAATATCCTATGTTCCTTAGGACACCCTCCCAAAGAACTTGAGATTGCAGGATTGCCTTTAGGAGCTTGGCATCTTGAGAATGCCGCTGCAACCACAAAGTCTAGGTGATTGCCGTGGTAGAAAAAGAGGCCAAGAACAGGGTGCTAGAAGCAGGCTTGGGGGATTGGGATGGGAGGTACTTTGAAAATGAACTCCATCTCCTTCTTTCTTTTTAATCATTTCCCACTGTGTTACATTAAAGAGAACATGACATGCAAAAAGCATAGGTGAGAATATGAATAAATAAAAACAATAAACATATATTATTGGACTTGTATCCTTTGTATCTTCACGTGAGTGTGTGTGTGTGTGTGTGTGTGTGTGTGTGTGAGAGAGAGAGAGAGAGAGAGAGAGAGAGAGAGGAGAGAGAGAGAGAGATTATTATATTAAATATCTTTCCAGAATGTTTGATACTGTCTTTGTAATCAATGCATCAGTTCAAAAGGAAGTCATGAAATCTGTTAAAAAGTGCCGTGCCTTATATAAGTCATCATGAAGCAAATAATCTTGTTGTCATTCTTCTTTTCGCAGTCATTATTTCTGAAGTCCCCATTTCCTATTGTCATGTACCGATACCTTCTTCAGTATTTTCCCATTCTTGTGCTATGTTATCTACTTCCAGCATTAGTGAGATTAAATGATTTCCATTTTTTGCTAATGAATTAAGAAAAGAATGGGGTCTGCATCATATTCAGTTTTTTTTAAAAAATAAATCATCAAGTTTTGATGAGTTAAATGTATCTTTCCAGTACTTTTTTTTAACCTTGGGGCTTTCCAGATACATATGCTGAAGGCATCCATTGGAGTTTACAGTAGAGATGGGCACAAAACGAAAAATGTTATACTGTTTTGTTGTTTTGTTATATAATGAATTATTTTGTTATGTAACAAAATGGTAGGATTCATTTAATCACAAAATGAAACAAAATACTGTTTTTTCCCTCTAGGAACAAAATGATTCATCCTAGACAAAACGGTAGGGGAGCTTCCTAATTGAATCAGGAAACTGAAGTAGCCCCCCTGCAGGCGAGCGATTAGTACTGCCATGGCTTGGCTTCCGAATCCCGATTCCATCAGAAAGATTTTTAACTAGGGGAACCACCTTTGGAGCTTAATAACTCACCCCCCTGATCCCCAAACCTCTCTGAATATTGGGGGTTTACAGGGAAGAGATTGAGGAGGCTCCCCTGCCATTTTGGTGCCTCTAGGACCCAGGGGAGTATAGTGTTTCATTTTTTTTTCATTTTGTAACAAAACTACTTTAAAATTTGTTACAAACAAAACAAAACAAAACAAAGAAACAAAAGGAAACAGTGATTTTCCATTTCGTGCCCATCTCTAGTTTGCAGCATTTCCACCACAATGAAGATATGTCGTTGCACTTTAACACCTTTACTGGGTATAGAAATGCCACATGTGACCCGTCCCTTAAATGCAATGCAGTTGCTTGCCCTCTTCCCTGTGGGCCTAACCTAGAAAGCTGTTCAGAGAACAGCAGGGAGAGTGGAACTTTCTGAACCCTTTTTATAGCAGATTAGTGACTCTAAACCTTGACGTGGGGATTGGCAAACTGAAAGAGCTACGAGTAATACCCTGACTGACCCCTTAAAGAGAGAGGAGGATCAACCCAAAATATTTTGCTACCTTGTTTGCAGAATCAAGTGGCATATTTTTTTCATTCTATGTACAAAAGGGAATGGCAGCTGACTCTTTTTTTTTGTCATTTGGGTCAGAGCAATAGGAGGGCACATGACTTTCTGGTGCCATTCTAACATATCCCTGTCAACTCATTGTATCTGTTACTTCCACTGTCTCCCTTTGACAAATGAGAAGGCCAGTCCTGGATGTGATCCACTCCTGCCTTCATTATCACACTGTACATGAATACTTCATGTACCATCATGCTAATACTAATAAAAAGCTAAATAGAAACCTACTACAATGACATGGGGCTGGGAACCTCTAGGTGACACTGCTGTACCAATGATAAATCACAAGAGTTTGGACTTAATAACTCATTGGATTTGTGTCCAGGTAAAAACACTTTTATCCCAGACAAACCTCTAGAAGTCTAGGAGAACGAATACCCTGCTCCACCCTAAGATCATAAACACACATGTTAAAAAGACTATAAAAATGAAACTTTTTTCTGAATAGCAGCACTTCATCTTTTTCTCCCATTTGGTAAAACTTGATAGTGATTAAAAGTGGGTGAATTTGGCTCCAAGTTCTGTGCCTCAGCCTGCAGAAATATTATATGGAAAAGTGGCATCTGTGTTTATTTTAGCAATAAAAATTCTATACTACACAGAACTCTCTTGAATGTTTTTATTAGTCTTTTCCCAGCTGTTTTTGATAAGCCAAGTGAAACCTGTACTCTAGTAAATGTAGCTTGCTGTAGATTCCCATTTGCTACTGTTGACCTGCAGAGTTCTAAGCAAACATGATCCACTAGCTGCACACATGTGGTTCTTAGTATGTGTTTGCATGCTAGGAGACACACAAGCTAAGGAGTTTCTGGATGTTCTCGTCCAAGCAAAGTAACATTCCCAATCTCAGATTTTATCATCGTGAACTGTTGATCACAACTGTCTCTTTTTCACACCTAACGGCTGAGGGTTTGTTCTCTCATTTATAAAATGGCTGAATATTCTTGTTTTTTTTCTCCTTACTTATTACAGAGGTATGCTTTCAGAATGCAGGCGGAAGGCTAGACAGTGTATTGTTAGTTTACACTTTGAAGATCTACTGCTGAAAGTTTTGATACCAGGCTTATTCAATTTAATTGCTAGGGTCTATAGTTTGCTCAATAGCATTGTATATATTTTTAAATGTTTATCATATATTGCATCTGTTTCTCTTTTAAATGGGAGTACATTCTGCAACGTGAGCTGCCTATATGCCCTAAGCACATCCGATCTCACCTGATTTTGGAAGCTAAGCAGGGGTGACCCTGGTTAGTACTTGGATGGGAGACCACCAGGGAATACCAGGTGCTGTAGACGCCTGTAGGAACTGGCAAACCACTCCAGGATTCCTGCCAAGAAAACTCCATGGACATGGGGTCATGAAGAGTCGGTCATGGCTGTAACGATGCAACACACACACACACACACACACACTGCAACTCAAGGTGCAAACAAACTCAGGCTTTCTGAAGGTAGATTCCCACTTCACATTATAGCCCAGGTAAAAACATTACAGTGTGTGCTTCTGGATTGAGGATCCAAATTACTTCGGAGTAAGGCACCAACAGTGTAATTTAAGTCTAGTTTGAGTTAGGCACAAGATTTTTCCTATGTCAAAACATCTGCTGATTTAAATGTGTAGCCCTTCTGGCCCAAACAGCTGTTGATCTCAGAGACCTGGTGTCAGAATGAGCCACCAACAGAATCATTAAAAATGAGTAGCAAAGGAATATAGCCTAGGAAGTAGCAGGGATAAAGGAGGAAACTCATTAAAAATAATATAAAGGGGTAGGAAAAGACTAAGGTATGCCAGATCTAGTCTTCCTCCAATTCAGGGACAGAACCACAATAAAAATAAAGAACACATTTAGGATAATATTTTTCAACATCCCAAGACAGCATTGGATTAAACACAGCTTCAGCTAAACTAGTGTCAGATCAGCTGTCACTTGTCCATCTTAAACAGATTAGTGCTAAAGCACTAACTAAATTGGTAGTTGCATCTAGAGTAGAACCACTGAATTAGTCTTGAAGAGGTAAGCAAACACTTTAGTAAAGGCTTTTTGTTTCTCTGTTCATTAGTTTAATTTGTGTGTTTAAGATGGTGACAAATTATAATTTTATTATAATATTTTTATAGCCTAAGTAGAATATAAACTTTCCTATCAATCAATGTGAGCACTTGGACCAAAATCTTCTGGCTTTTTTATGATTGCTTCTACCTATACCACCATCATCTAACCATCACCATTTAAATACAATGCCCCAATTCTGTTGCCTCGTTACCTGGCAAAGCATAAATGGTATAACACCAGAAGGAAATTTCTTTCAGAAACCATTGCAGACATTATCTGGTGCATACTTGAGTTGTACAACCAATAATGTCTGTAAATACTTCTTAACATGGAGAAATTTGGAGATATGTCATTTGCTACGCAGGGGGCTTTGGGCCTAGGCTAGGGGTGTCCAAATTTTTTGCAAGGAGGACCAGATTTGGTGAGGTAAAAATGTGTAGGGGCCGAATATTTAGCCATTTTTGGTCCTCGGGCCGGATTTTGGTCAAGCCTCTAGGACAGTGGTGGCAAAACTTTGGCACTCCAGATATTTGGACCACAACTCCCAGAATTCCAAGCCTGCATTGCCAATGACAAAGGACTGTGGGAGTTGTGGTCCAAAACATCTGGAGTGCCGAAGGTTCGCCACCACTGCTCTAGGACATGCAAGGAAGCGGGGAGGACACTGCAGCAATGGTTCCCGGGGGTGGGGTGGGTAGGCTGTCCAAGTGGCTGGGGCAACAGAAAGAGGCAGGGAGAGCAGGCAAACTGTAAAATTGCAAGCTGACATCTCCATTCGGTATGGGTAGGGGCCAGCTGGCAGGGATGCATGACAGGCTGAGTCAGTGGGGGGAACAGGCTGCGGGCCACTCAGAATTTGAAATCGGGCCGCATTTGGCCCCCGGGCCTGACTTTGGACATGACTGGCCTAGGCATTATACATGGTGTTGTTTCCTGCCCTATAATATTTGACAATACAGTGGACCCTTGTATAACAAAGGGTTTGTATGACATAAAATCTGTACAACATAAAAAATTCCGGAGATAGGAGAAATTTGCTTAACAGAATTGTCTATGGGGCGAATCTGTACAACATAAAAATGGTTGCAATTAGGGATTACTCTGTTTTCTATGCATTCGTATGGGAAATTTGTATAAAGTAAAATTTGCTTAACATATTTTTATCTGGAATAAATTAATTCCTTTATACAAGGTACCACTTTAATTAAGAAAAACCCTGGAGACTGCCAGGAGCAGGAAGGGGATGGATGAATGAAAGGAAGAAGTTAGCAAGGAATATAGAAAGAGCAGCTACAAGACAAAGATGCAGAAAGGGCAGGAACAAAGACCTTTTCATTTGGTGGGCTTTTGCCAGCTTAATAATAGCAGAGGAAAGTGGTTTTTCATGTTGGGGTACTCTGTTTTCTTTATTAATGTGTTTTAAATTGCCTTTTACATTCAGTGATGCTGGAAACTTGTTTCCATCTCTTTTTTCAGTTAGATGCTCTGGGTCCGACATTTCGCTATAAAGCCAACAAAGAATTAAACAATAAATGAATGCATTTCAGCAAAGGCAGTCATACATAAGAACTCACGAGTTTGCATAACAAAAACAAAACACAGAAACATCTGTCTCTGTGCATTCTATATCGGTTTGCTCACCTTTAGCTGCCACATGTCAGCTAAAGATTTTTTTCCCCAGGTTCTCCTTGTGGTGCAATGAATGTCAAGAAGCATTTCTCACTCCATTCCCTGCATCCACCCCAGTTTTCCTCCTGGAGGTGAAATCCCCTTTGTTTTGCCGACCCCTTTCATTAACAATCTCCAGCCGCTGCCAGAGAGAAGATGGAGAGTGGTGCTATGCAAGTCTGTTAAATAACACCGTCTAAGCAGTGGGTGGATTTCCTAAGTGCTAAGAAGGAAAGGTGTGTTTGCCAATCACCTCCCTCTTCCCCACTCACAAGCACACCCAGCGCCTGGAAGCAGCTACTCAGGGTGTGAATAATAAAATAGGTCGTAAGAGCCCAGTGCCTGGCTCAGGATCAGAAAGTGTGACAAGAGTGTAATCTAAGTAAAAACATTGGATCTGTCTATTTATGGATCTAATAAATTATGTTAGAATTGTGCTGTTATAAATGCAGCCTGTCCAGTAAACCCAACAACTAATACATCAGTTTGCTTGTCTAGCGATCTGACTATCCATTCCAATTGTTCAGCATGCAGATAACAAGGTGCCTTACAAATCTCTTAGTTAAATGTCATTTGTTTCAGTGCCATAACATGCTATGGATCATTGCTCATACACAGTAACCCAATTATATTAACCTGCACAGCTATACGGTGTGGTGTAATGACATGACATTAACGCAAGCACTTCAGAGGTTTGCCAGAATTTGGTGTGTGTGTGTGTGTGTGTGATTTTTATTTTTTATTACTGGAACATAGAGTTTGGTTGCCTTTGCATTCTTGTTTTCCTTTTCAGATTAAATGGAAAACAAATTTGCAAAAAATACAGGTAAAAGAGACTACTGGTTGCAAAATAAATTTGTTACTTCTTTTATCCCCTGTGCCCATTTTCCTCTTCGAGATGAAATTTCAGCATGCTCTGCCATTCAGTACATTGCCACACATACAAATGATCTGCTCAAGATATATGAAATATTTTGAACTTAGTTAGGACTGTGCATGGATCCCTGAATTTGATTTGCAGGTCAATTCAGGGCCTTGTGTCTGGATCTGATGTGAAGATATTTGTGTTCTCTCTCCCTCCCTCCCTCCCTCCCTCTCCCTCTCCCTCTTTCTCTTTCTCTCTCTGATACTTTTATATACTCCAATTAAAAGAAAGCGACAGAAAAAAGTAAAAGTAAAAAGGTATAGTATACAAAATATTCTCATAGGCTAGGCACATACATTAATATAAGCTGAACACATGTGCCAAAAAGATTTAGTTTAGAGTTGGCATGATGTAATAAATATTTGTACACAAATCACTGGGATCTTCTCTCCATTGGAGCATGACTATCCCTTCTTGAAATGTACCTCGTTTGGTGATGGCAAAACCTCATAAAATGCAGTACCATTAGCACTGACCAATAGTGAAATTCCAAGCAGTTGGTTTAATGTGCAAATCACACAGATAGCCTGTTTCTTCCAGTAGATATATGTATTTATATTTGCAATTAGATTGCAATTTTTTACATTAGGTGTACACCACAGAATTAATTTTGTATGTGCAATTAGATTGATTTGCAGTGGGTAAAAAATTGTATGTCCTTTCAGCCTGGTTGCTTAAAATCTCAGGTGGAAACGAAATGTATTTCTTAATAGACAGTCCAGACAAAATATCAATGGTTTACTCTGGCTGGGAGAACACAAACAGAGATGTGCACACACAAATTCTTGCACATTTGCACACATACACATTAGTGCTTAAAAGCTGACCCTAGAGTGATGTTGCATCACATAAGTGAGGAGATGGCCGTCTTGTCAATATGGAACCCTTGGGACAAGATGTCTCCTCAAAGGCTCTTGAGAATGACACTGCATTTTCAAAACTTATTCTGAATCATCCGTCCCCAACACCCACCTAGAATTAAAATGTCTCTTCAGCTCAAGATCAGCATGCAAAGGATCTGTCTAGGCACAATCTTTCTTCTCTGTAAAAAGAAAAACAACTGTGTGTGCCCATATAAACCTGTTGGTATAAGCTAAACATTGAGGTAATAGTGTGAAGTCTGTGGTACTTTTTGTGATGGACATGCTTTGATCACTCTACATCTGCCTTCTAGTGGCATATCTATATATTATATGGAGATATGTGACAAATGGTTGCACATACATGGTGTGTAATATATATTCACTAAAATCTCTTGCTGTGCCGTTAAATGCCTCTGGCTGTCCCTACATTAAAGTTAAATATACTCTATAGTAGGTCTGGAGAATAACTTAAAAATCAACCAAGACGTTTTCTTCTCACTGAATTTATTTGGTTTGGGGAGGTGGAAGCCTCATAGGGATTGTTGGATGAAAAATCACAGCAATATCAGAAGATGGGCAGAAAGATGTACCAAAGCATCAAGTTGGAACGATGCTGGAAGAAGAAGCAAAAGCCTTGTGTTAACATCTTTCTGGTGAATAGGTGAGCTATAAGATTATACAGACAGAAGTTTAACTCAGAAAAGGATATCATAGTGGTTTTGCATAGCAACCTGAAAGGTAATTCACTAGGAAGAAAAAGGAGAAGCAAGTCAAAGAATCCCCCAGTCTGCAGACATCAAGCATTTTTGACATACGAAAAAGGTAATTGTTGCAGTTCCAGAATCCTCCTTCATATACCTAGTGACCATTATAGTTATTATATGAAAAGTTAACTTCTCCCCCATTTCTTTTAAGCAACACACATACATGGATGCACACACAATGCTGCAAGGCAATGGCCTGTGCTACAAAACATTTTGCCCTACATCCTTGTTATTGCCTCACCTCGCACAACACAGCACAACATGAGAGGGCAGGCCAGCAATTGAAGGATGGAGCATCTGCCTCTTGCCTTTTAGAGAGGTCAAACCCCAACATCATAACTAGGAATGCCAGGTAAAAAGTACTGTCATACTTCAAAAGGGGTTCCATTATTATTTGTAACTAGAGATGGGCACGACTCAGCGAAATTTTTGTTTTTGTTTTTGTTTTTTCATTTCGTTTCGTAACGAAAATGAAAACGAAAAATTTTTCAGAAGCAAAACGACAATGGAAACGAAACGAAAAATTTTGCCGTGGTTTTCGTTTTCGTTATGGCAGACACATTGCATTGAAAAGAATCCTAACAAAATAAAAATTTTCGTTTTCATTTTTGTTTTTTCATTTCGTTTCGTAACAAAAACAAAAACGAAAAATGTGCAAAAAAAACCCCAAAAACGAAAACGAACCGAAACGGACCCCTAAACGACAAATGACAAATGAAAAATTATTTTTTTGAGTCGTGCCCATCTCTATTTGTAACTTGACAGTCATAATGAAATTTTCTCATACACTTTATTTTGTAAAAGGAATAAATTACAACTGATTCCTTAGTAATAGCTTGTTACTGTAAATAGTTACTGCCAAGTCATGTTTCTGCCTGCACAGAGACCCAATTGAGCTGCTATGAGTTCTAACAGAGAATATCGGACTAAATGTTGACAAATAATCCTTCAACTGATATCAAGTCTTCCATATTCAGCACCTGTTCCACCTTAAGGACAAAGCTGTGAGCTGATCAGTGAGACATTTCTCCAACACTGCAATGATGTTCCCCTCATCTTAATTTGCACAGTTTTTTTCCTAACAGCAAGGGCATAGCTAAAAACAAGCCATACTTAATGGGTGTTGGGAAAGGTTGCATAGGTGGGACTTTCACACACCCTAGGCTATTATCCACCTAACAAACCTATTCAGATCATGATCCACCTATGAACCTATTCAGGATTTTGCCAACTTAAGCCTATTCAGGCCAGTGTCCAACTTATGAGTCTATTCACACTAGGATGATGTGAAATCAATATGAACTATAAAATGGAAGACTCTCTACTAACCTTCCTCATACTGACAAAGCTGTTTGGATGATCAGCGAAACATTTCACTCTCTCAAGAAAAGAAGTTCAGTTGCCATGACTAACTTTCAGATAAACTCACCTGGATGACTGAGAATCTTCACAGACATTTTTGCTAATAAACTGTTTTGATTTAGTATCCCTGTTGCTTTGCACCAAATGGCAGAGTTTAGAACTGTGGCATTTTCCCATATTCAGTAATGTCCACAGTGGTAGGATCCTTGTGTGAAGCTTTTATGAATTTAACATTATGCCATTATTCAGCCTAGAGAAGGAAAGTTTCAGCATTGCAGTGGAAGTGGTGGAAGGTATTGGGATCAAGGGGCCACAAGGAGGGAATGGAAACTCAAAAAATAACACATTAGGGGAGTAGAGGAAGAAGGAGCCAGGATGCTGGAGGCAGATGAAGAGACATGTTTGCATGCAGAAGAGACAAGAAGAATAAATGAGGATGATGCAGGGTAAAATGAAGCAGTAAAGCTAAGTATAAAACATGACAATTCTAGAAAACACCTGAGTCGGCTTCTCCTACCCTTATGTTTTCCTCCCTGGACATTTTGGCAACCAACCCAAGGGGTGGGGGAGGAGACCTGCATCAAATGTTTATTTATTTTATGTATTCAAATTATTTATACATCACCTTTCTCCCCAAGGTGTCTCACAACTGATAAATTTATTTATTTATTTATTTATTTATTTATTTATTTATTTATTTATTTATTTATTAGTCTTATACCCCACCATCTTCCCAATGGGAACTCTGGGTGGCTTACAGTAAAATGGTAAAACAACAAATTTAAACACAATATACACCTATCACATTTGTTTTTTTAAAAAAAACAATAATTTAACATACATTTGAGATATTTAAAAATCAAATATAAAAACAATTCAAAAACATTTACGTAGTTGTAAATTTAAAAACTAATATTCCAAAAGTAACATACTGCGTAAAGGAGGGTCTGATGAGGATGGTCTTTCCCTGGCGTTGGAAAGATAAGAAGGAGAGGGTTAACTTGGTTCTTGGGACAGTGTGCTCTAAAGCCTGGGAGCAGCCACTGAGAAGGCCCTCCATTCTGTCCTCACATGGTAGAATCAAGAGAAGAGCTTCCCCAGAAGATTTCTGGCACCACCAGTGGTTGTTTCAGCAACAGGTTCAAAGCCTTAATGCTCTTGTAGGTTTTAACTGTATCAGTGGTGGCATACCTTTGGCACTTCAGATGTTTTAGACCACAACTACCACAGTCCTTTGTCATTGGCAATACAGGCTTGGGATTCTGGGAATTGTGGTCCAAAATATGCCAGAAGTTCACCACCACTGGTATAGGTGAATTTGAATGGATATGAGCATTTTGGAGATGGAGATCGCCCTGCCCTTAAAGCTTTGGGAAGATTCCTATCTACAGAATGGAAGAAGCTATCCATCTGACTTCACTGAATGTTGTATTTAAAGTCACTTTCAAAGATATTTTACAAGATAAATGTTTCATGTTGATGAGACTAATGTTTTTCTTTCTCACTTCACAAAGCACTGAGCATTTGGAAGGGCCCACCAAGATATTAGACACATCTCCCCAAAGGCCACGATGCCCCCTCCCTTTCTCTCCCTCCCCCCAATTGCCCCACTTCATTGGTTACTGATGCTTTCATTTCATGGTAAATTGGCTATATTTTTAATTATGCATGATCATGGTTGTCTTTCAAAATTGCATAGCAAAAAACATGAAACTAAGAAGCTGGTTAGAAAAAAAGGGGGGTATATTTGGGATCAATAGGGGAAAATCAGATCTGTACATTTCCTTTGCTTTTGTCCTCTGTGTACTCCATAGTCACATTCTCTTCTTTCATACTACATAATAATATGCCAACTCCTTTACATGGTGTGTGTGTTTGTGCTTGTGTGTGTGTGTGTGTGTGTGTGTGTGAGAGAGAGAGAGAGAGAGAGAGAGAGAGAGATGCACAATCAAGATATGTAATACAGTGGCACCTCTACTTATGAGTTTAATCCATTCCAAATGCACAGTCATAAGTTGAACAACTCGTAAGTAGAGCAGCCGTATCTAAAAAATAAAAAATAAATAAAAATATCATTTTTTAAAAAAAAATAAGCAGAGCAGACCGCATCTAAAATTTGTAAGTCAGCAGTTAAACGCCAACAGTTTTCCGCTCTTACGTTGAATTGCTCATAAGTAGAGCCACTCATAAGTAGAGGTACCACTGTATATGCTCACTATATTCTTGCATACATTTTTTCTCTGTTTGCATAATTTTGATGGACTCACTGTTGTGGGTTTTCTGGTTTTGTATTTTTGCTTCTTGTATTTTTAATATATTTTAAGATTCACATAGATTAAGATTTGCATAGGTATTGCTTTATCGTTCAGCAGTTGATTCAGTCACTTAACTCGAGTATGCCTATTGGACCAATGGAAGCTAAATATGCATTGATTAGAGTTCAGAGAGACCAACTGGAAAGCCAGTGGCTTACGATGGTTCAGGGTTACCATGAACAATCATTAATCCCCTGAAAATGAACCCATTTGTGGTTTGTGTTTCAGGTTCATGATGGCGTGGATGACTGTCTTCTAGGGGTGGGCATGAAATGCCAAAATGGTGTTTCATTTTGTTCTTTGTTTCTCCCCTTCCCGTTTCATTTTGTTTATTATGAAATGATTTTTTTTAGAAAAATTCATTTTGTATTTCGTTTTGTTTTGACTTTCATTTTTTTCTCGTGCCGACCAGCTGGCCTGCAAGCTGAGTTGGCACTTTATTTATTTATTTATTTATTTATTTATTTATTTATTTATTTATTTATTTATTTATTCTCATGCTGACCAGCTGGCCCCCAGACTGGGTTAGCACCGTTTTTAATTTTTAATTTATTTTTTTACTGCACCAACCAGCTGGCCTGCAGGCCAGGTTTGTGTGTTTTTTTTAAATTATTATTTTATTTATTATTTATTGCGCCAACCAGCTGGCCTGCGTGCCGGGTCAGCACGTTTTGTTTTTCTCTCTCGCACCGACCAGCTGGCCACAGGCTGGGTTGGTGCGTTTATTTATTTATTTATTTATTTATTTATTTATTTATTTAAATCTCCCACTGACCAGTTGGCCCATGGGCCATCAGCACTTCCCCACCACCACCCATGGTGACGTTTTACAGAGGAAACAAAAAAAAATGACTGTTTCCTTTCGTTGGTGACTAAATGCTGCTTCATCATTTTGTTTTGTTTCGTTTCGTTTCATAATGAAACAACGAAACAGCATTTCATTTTTTGTTTTGTGCCCATCCCTACTGCCTTCCAATGCCCTTTCCACTTTCTGTTTGGTCCTGCCATCTCCTGAACTGCTGCAACCATCATCAGAGACTGGATCTAGGAAGGGAAGCTGGTCCACTGTCTCTGTGCATGCGCCTACCACCCATTCCTTGTCTAATGTCCTCCTCTACTCAGGCATCAACACGGTGTGACATCCCTGCGGTACAACAGACCTGCCATCTGACATATACAGAGTGCTATCCAGATGCATTTCCCGTCAAGTAAGATTAACTTTTCATTGCGCAGCAGTACTTGAAAGATTCCCAAGATACAAACAAAGTTGCATGTGTGCAGAACTCCCTTTTCCCCGTGTTAAGCCTTAACTGCCTAGCAAATATGTTGGAGATGAAGTTGAATTAACCACAAAAGAGTGCTGTGCCAATGCATATTGATGACTGATGGAGATTTACTTCCCTTTCATCTGCACTGTTTAATATTATTAATATGCCCTTATTACCTATTGAATAAGACCTCACATTTCCCCAGGAATACTCTCTGGAAATAGACTTACATTAGTTCTTGCAAGCCTCAAGATGGGATTTTTGTGCTAGTTTGATACTGCCAATATGGGAGAGTAAGAGATCAAGAGAGAGAAATGGGTTGCCAGGGAGAAATTGAACATATGGAACCAGCTGTCCACCATGGTTCTGTGCTTGACAATGGCACCCCAGAGCAAATGACTTCCACACTTTTAAATCTGCAGGCTATAAAGCAGTAACTTCTTCTTTTGCTCTTTGAATTGTTGGATCATGTTCTGTAACCTGAACACATTGTTTTGGTTTTACCCCATTGCTTTCAAGGAGTCCCACCTTCAAACAGGGTGTTTAGGATCATGGGTTTGATGATGCGGTGAAATGTGTTTGGATCATCACAATCGTAGGAAGTTCAAACCACCCATTAAGCAGAGTTTGGAAAAACTGCTTGGCTTCTTTATTGTTATTGCTTTGTTTTCTTTTGTTTTTACTTGATCTCACAGAATCACACTTAAGAACTCACAAACCTAACCTCAATTGTCACGGTGGACTAGCAGTAGATGGGACCCTATCTTATATAAGACAGTCCCCTGTGGACATGAGTCATCTATTTTAGGGATGGGCAAAATGTGGCACTTTGTTTGTTGTGCAATAGGTCACCTCTCAGCAACACAGTCAGTGGTGAAGTATGATGGAAACTGCAGCACCATCTGGAGGGAAACACTTTGCACATCCCTGGTCTGTGTAACATCCAGACAACAGAGAATCCAAAGCTTTGAAGCTGAACATCGATAGTTCATTGATAGTTCATCAATAGTTCAAGCTGATCAAGTGCACAGGTCCCTGAATGGTCTTCCTCATTACACTCAGATGTATTGTGTTCCATTTTAAATTACAGGAATCATTGCTAAGTGTGAGTTTAGATGTTTGCCTTACCATACACAAATTATATGCAATTTACAGCAGAAAAGCTGTCCAGACTGACAGAGGATCATGTTGTACCTTCAAACACAGATGAGGTATGAATCTTATTCATTTGTTACTGTTTTTTAGAGTTTGCAAATCTGGAAATTTCAGCATGACTTCTCCCAATTACCCAGATTGAAAAATAAACTAAAATGCCATTGGTAGGAAGTAATTTTATCCCAAATTGGACTGCTCCATACTTTATTTTCACTAAGAAAGCAAAAAGCACCCAATGTGGTGTAGTGGACACAGTGATGGATTGGGACTCAGGGATGGGGGGTTGAGTTTGAATCTCTGCTCAGCCATCAAAATTCACTGGGGGAGTGGAACTGGCAAAAATACTCACTTTAGATTGGTTCTGACTGGACAGCACATAACAAGAAGACGAAGGAAGCAAATGTCTGGATTTAATTCAGTTCCATGGTAAAGCAGCAAAGTGAACTTCCAGATTTATTCAGAACCAGGAGACAAGTGGAACTGTATGGGGACATTAAGTCGATTCGGCCTTTAAAAAAAGACACTACCCTACCCCCAATTCAAAGGTGTTTAGTATACAGGAGCCTGAAATTTGATAGACCCACTCTCTTCCCTTGGTTTATCATGTCTCCAAATCTCATGCACATCAGTGCAAAAGCAAACAAAACAAAAGTGGCTGTTTGGTTTTACAGTGAAGTCTATGGGAAGGTGGCAATCTGAGTTTGCCAGCTGATTTGAGCCTGTAGACTTGGGCGGGGCGGGTGGGGGAACTGATCTGAATTGAATTAGAATCCATTCTGAAGTCCTAACTTCACCTCCAAACCAAACCGGGTGAGACTCATCTAAATGCTACAAAATATTACCCTGGTCCCACTGAACTAATCATGTGAAAATTTGGTAACTTGTCCAAAACACATTACGACTAGACTATATATGTCTCATATTTAATGGTTTATCCTATATTTCTTTCTGCTTTCCATATTTTTTGTTGAAAGTCTCTCAGTCTATTTAAAAAATGATAATCCACTGAGAAGATTTGTTACTCTTACTTTAAACATATACCAAAAGAGAGGGGAAAGCCTGTTAAAATGCAGAAATATCTTTTCATAATGTTCTGGCTTTGGCATTAACACTACAAAAGAGATGCAACATCTAACTCTGAGGAAGTAATGACTGATATTTAATGCCCTTAAATTGTAGCACTAGTTCTGCAGGCAAAGCCTGAAATCATCACATGCATGCATTCTTTTTGATACTGGAGCTGGCATAGCAACAACCTACCTAGATATAAAAATAATGTTTGGAGGGGTGGGGTGGGGTGGGGGGAAGCAATTTTTCATGGTTTTAATAGCTTTCATTCTATGTCTTAATAAATGCATGTTTGTAGATTTGTATAAGCATGATGTAGAAAGTCTGCAAATAAATGTAATTTGCAACAGGGGGATAGCTAACCACTAGCAAACACTTTTGAATAATGAATCCCTACTGTATCAGATGGACGCTATTCATAATAATTCCTTGCTTTTCTCATTTTGTCGTGTACAGTAGCGATTAATCAATTTGCAATGTTATGTCACCCACAACAAATTGCTAGCACCAAGACAAATTTATTGCTTTATGATAAAAGAACTTGTTTGGGTAGAAATAAATTAAATTTTGGGTTTGTTATTCGACTAGGATGTTTACATATATGACCCATGCCGCGCAGGCCAGCCGAGGTGAGGGGATCCAATTATTACTCTTGCGTTTTGAGAATAGTTCAAAGACATGTAAAAAGCAAATGCTATGTTTTTCCAACTAACTAGTCCTTGAAGGGGGTAGGGGCCACCTGGGAACAAGTACAACACGAATAAAAGTCTGTTTTTTAAAAAAGTTAAGTCACATTATTTTGGATAGATCTTGTTGTCCTGCAGTTCATCAGTATCTCTCACATACTTTCAAGTTCCTACTTTGTGTTATGAGCACTTTAGAGGAACACTGGGTTTTTAATATAAATTGGTCGCAATATGCTTTGCAGTTTTTCCTTTTCGAGCAGAAATGAAGAGACATTACAGTAATTTCTATTTAGTACTTTGAGAAGGCAGAGTCTCTTGTCTCCAAGATTTCAGGTGTTGTGTGACCAGAGAAAGCCAAGGAAGATGATGAGTGTGTTTGAAAACAAGTCCAACAGACAAATATGGGAGAAACTGGGTAAGGTTAGTTTACAGAAGATATGTCAGAAAAGTCACTGTAGAAACAAGTGAATGGCTGTCATACAAGGGACAGTAATGGATGTCATACAAGGGGCAGTAAAGTGAATGGCTGACATACAAGGGACAGTAAAGAGTTGTTCTCTGTTGCTCCTGAGGGTAGGACTTGGTCAGATAGGTTTAGGTTACAATGCAGCAGAATCTGGTGAGACTTTGGAGAAACTGATTAACAACATGAGAAATTTATCAATGGATCTAGGTAGGTGGTAGGCTCTCCCTCTCTGAAAGTCTTCAAATAGCATCTGAATTGCCATCTAATGCAGTGGCCTAGATTTGGATTTATAGCACAGAGTAGATGGTGGCAGCTTGTGACTCCAATTTCATGAGGGTGTTGAATCCACTCCAGATGTTTGCAGGTGTTTGTAAATGAATGCAACTAATGTGCTACCCCCTATCTTCCCGATAGGATCAGCACCTTGAATAGCTTCTTTATAGTTCAAACTAAAACTCAAAGTAGGTTTGCTTCCCCATAAATCTTTCCAACTATATGATTCCATTATCTGCGTCACTCTTTATCCTTCCTTGTTTATTCACCATTATTTCTTATGTATTGTTTTTAAAAAAGAAACATTAGTCTGTTATCTTCCATTTAATAGTGAAAACTAATAATGGTGGAAGGATATGGCTTCCGTGGAAGAGGAATAAGTCTGGGATTGCTTCATGGAAAATTCTTTCCATGATGCTTGTTCATTTTACATCTTTTTGGTGGCCAAAGTTGCTGAAAAATAACATAAATGTTGGACTGGCTGGTATGGGTGCAGGCCAATCTTGTTGGGTTTTAATGCCATAGGTAGATGAATTTGCTATTACACTTATTCCCGTGGTTGTTTTTCTGCACCCACTACACTTAGCAGATGTTAAAGAGATGTTAAGGACGTTTCTTCTGTGGAAAGAGTAAAATAAATATTAAATGATGGATTCAGACTTCCAACTGAGAAAAGCGAATGTTGCCCCTGGAGGAAAAAGGAGACATGAGATCCATTGATATGACCATCCTTCTGCAGCTCATGCTGCCTCTTGAAAAGCTTTTTAGGTGAGTCAGAGGACAATCTGGGGCAATCTGTGAAGCAGTATTTGGGGAATAGAGGAGGGAGAATAGTCAGTGATAGCTTCATCTCCTTCTTCCAGTAAGAAAACTGAATTACAACTCAGTTACTTCTTTGGCTAAAGGGCTTTCTTCTGTTCCTGAAAGGGCATGTTTGGCTCCAAACCTGATTTTAAAAAAACAAACAAACATGTTTTTGCCTTCCAATTCAGGAGTGTTCTTTTGGCTCACCAAGAATACTCCACAGGATATCTGGGGTGACATGGGACTACTCGAAAATTAACCATTAGAATTTTCTTTTTGCCCAGAGGCAGGCTCCATTGCAAGAGATCTGGGATATACAAAGTACAAATCAAGATATGTACAAAATGGGTTATTTAAATTCCTTCTTTAAAGAGAACACAATTTAACTTATAAATGTTTTTAAATGGACTTTATCATTGAGGGAGATAAGAAGGAATTTTCTGCTTAGCAGCTGAAGCCTCCTTTGCAATCTGACACTTACCCACAATCTTTCTTCTGGTGAGGGACCGTGAAACTTATAGTCCAGGATGGAAGGCATGAAGCCAGCAGTCTTTGTATAAACTGTTTCAAGGCCCCCCAAATTTATCTTTTAGAAATCAACCAATTCATGTGCCACCTTTCTCTGTTCAGTTTTGGGGAGACAGAAATGTGCCCTTTTATTTCCCCCACATCAAGATCAGATTTTAGAGTTCAGTGAACCAAAGTTTATTTTATTTTGTTTGCTTGTAAAATGTATACTATATCACCAAACAAACCTAGAATGTGGACCAAGAAGAAGAAGAAGAAGAAGAAGAAGAAGAAGGCCAATGCCTTAAAACCAACAAAGCATGTTTCCCAATTAAACATAAAAGCATTTGAGAGTCAGTGAGTCATTTCGATGAATGCAAACGTAGATTGATCATAGAGGGCAATTCAAAATCCCTGAAACTCATCATGATACATAGTTTAACTCTGGCTCACTGTGCAGACTGTTATTTAAAAGGATTTTCAGAAAGAGAACTTTCATTACCCGTAATTCCTTTGTAGGACCAAGCTGTTGTGAAATTGTTGGATACTTCGAGACATCTGAGTAAAAACGAAGTACCAGCACTATAATTATGAACTCCTTTTTAAACTTCTTCCCAAGTGAGGTAAAGAGGAGAAGTACAGTGGTACCTTGTATAAAGGAATTAATTCGTTCCAAATGAAATTATGTTAAGCAAATTTTCCTTTATACAAATTCCCATAGGAATGCATTGAAAGCAGAGTAATCCCATTTTTATGTTGTACAGATTTTCCCCATAGGCAATTATGTTAAGCAAATTTCCCCTATCTCCGGAATTTTTTATGTTGTACAAATTTTCTGTTATACAAGCTGTCTGTTATACAAGGTACCACTGTATATATTTCTTAATGCTGTGTCTTGGAAGGAAATAATATTTTTGTTAGTAAGGTGAACAAAAAAGGTAATGTATGTTTGCAACACTTGAATGAACAGCTGTTAGAGACACTATGAGACAGTTCAGTTATCATGGCAATGGCATAGGTTTGTAATGCAGTTAGTGTTTACAGCAGGCCTGCCCAAACTTCGGCCCTCCTGATGTTTTGGACTACAGCCCCCAGAATTCTAAGCTTAGATGGGCAATAGCAAAGGACTGTGGGAGTTGCAGTCCAGAACATCTGGAGGGCCGAAGTTTGGGCAGGCCTGGTTTACAGGGTTAAATTCTCAGAACTTTTCATAAATCCGGAACAATTATGTTATCAAC
>JAHTLZ010000129.1:83456262-83468644 GCA_023846285.1 Phrynocephalus versicolor | reverse complement strand
CCCCCCGCCGGGCTTGGTCTTCGGGCGGTACGTCGGCCGCCGGTGCCACTTTGGGACTATCGGGCGGCGGCGCGGCCGCCATAGTTGTGTTAAGGGGGACCATGCCGTCTTCGCCCCTGGGGGGCCTTGGCTCTCGGGCGGCAGATCGGCCGTCGGCGCCTCCGGCCGGGGGGATG
Organism: Phrynocephalus versicolor; assembly: GCA_023846285.1. Classification (NCBI taxonomy): domain Eukaryota; kingdom Metazoa; phylum Chordata; class Lepidosauria; order Squamata; family Agamidae; genus Phrynocephalus; species Phrynocephalus versicolor. The sequence continues at coordinate 83,468,468 of JAHTLZ010000129.1, read as the reverse complement.
GGGCCAGGCATGGATATTCCATCTCCTTGACGTATCCTGGCCCCCCGCCGGGCCTGGTTTTTGGGCCAATGGACCCGCGCTGGTTGTCCCCCTGGTTCTCGAACTATGGGCGGTAGACCTGCTGCTAGCACCATCACACCGGCCTCTGGACTGGTTTTGGACGCTGGGAACGTGGACCATCTAATCTGGACTGGCCTGGCGTTACCATCTATGATCCCAGAGGTGCTGGTTGGCCCGGAGCGGCCCTCCCCTGGGATCAATCGAGCCGTGAGGCTGTTGGCCCCAGCTGTAGACTCTCTCCGAGCCTTCTTGCTGCTCCCCTGGCTTTTACATCTTGGACCATTTGCTACAGAGCCGTTTAACGGACCCGCTGTGTGGGGGAAGCCTTATATTGGTTGTTTGTGATCCTGCTCCTTTCCCTTCTTATCCCCTCCCACTGTGACACTGCTGCCCCTCTTCCTTTCACCCCCATCTTTCTCCCCACTTATTCCATCTGCCTGTGGGTTGCCCTTGACCTTTTATTATCTTCTTATTGTTATTTGTATTATTTTTATTATTATCTCTTTTTATTATTATTTTTCTTTTTCCATTGTATTGTTTTACGTGGTTGTTTATGCTATTTACTTATTGTATCTTGGTAGTTTATTATTTAGTATTGTATTTTGGTAGTTATCTTTGGTATTTTATTTCTGTATTTCTGGTTTTTTTCTTTATTCTGTTTTGTTTGGTCTGGGCCCTTGGCTTCTTGAGATCTTATGGAGCCCACCGGGTGCCCCATTAGGGTGGTGTCGGGCCGTGGGAGGTACGCTGTGGGCCGACGGGTCAATCGGATAAGGAGAACTCGGGACAGGCAATTGCTGCCTGTCCCCCGTTCTGACCCGTCGGCTCACCGCCAAATGGCTGGGATCCAAACCGTCTGTCCCCCCGATCTGTCCTGCCTGCTTATTAATGCCAGGTCGGTACACAATAAGATCCCTCTCGTTCACGACTTGATTGTGGACGAGCGTGCCGACCTGGCTTTCATCACAGAGACCTGGGTGGGCGAGGGGGGTGGGGCCTCTCTCACCCTCCTTTGCCCCCAGGGCTACTGTTTGCAGCAGCTGGGCAGGTCGGAGGGGCGGGGTGGCGGGGTGGCTATGGTCTTTAGGGACTCATTTCATGTCTGTAGATCCGCGACGTTGGTGCGTCCGGGTTTGGAATGTCTCCACCTTATGGTGGGTCAAAGGGACAGGTTTGGGGTAGTGCTTGTGTACCGTGCTCCCCGCGACCCTGCACTTTCCCTGCCGGAGCTCTCCGAGTTCATCTTGGCGGCACTTTTGAGGTCCCCCCGCCTATTGGTGGTGGGGGATTTCAATGTGCACGCCGAGGCTGGGCTGTCTGGGGCAGCTCTGGAATTCATGGAGTCCATGGCCTCCATGAACCTGTCCCAATTAGTCATCGGACCCACTCATATAGGTGGACACACCCTGGACCTGGTTTTTGCCTCCACTTCGTGGGGTTTTGATCTGGGGGTCGGGAGATTGTTGGCCCGGCCCATGTCATGGTCAGATCATTATCTAATGACCTTCTCTCTTGCGGTAGCCGCCCCGCCCCGCGGGGAGCCGGGCCCGTCCATCTGGGCCCGTCCCCGGGGGCTCCTGGACCCTGTGCGGTTCTCGGAGGCCCTCGGGGATGTTCCAGACGGTTTGGATGACGATCCGGCCGACTCCCTAGCCCAACGGTGGTTTGAGGAGGTGGCTGGGGTTGTTGACCGGATCGCCCCCAAGCTCCTGATCCAATGCCGAGCCCGTTCGTCTCCTTGGTTTACCAAGGAGTTACGGGCGATGAAGCAGGAGCGGAGACGGCTGGAGAGCAGATGGCGGAATGCTCGGACGGCTCAGAATTGGGCTGCGGTTAAGGCGTTGAACGGTCGCTATTCTCGCGCGATAAGGGCGGCTAGGAGATCTTTTGCCGCCCTGAGAATTGGTGAGGCCTCGAACCGTCAAGCGGAATTATTCCGTGTGGTCCGAGACCTCACCAATCCCGCTCCGCCGGGGCCTCCTCCTAGTGATTTCACTAGTGAGTCTTTTGCAGCCCATTTTAAATCTAAGATAGAGGCCATCCGTTCCGAGCTGGACGCCGGTTGCTCTGATCCAGCCCCTATCATGGCCAGTGTCGGGCCGCCTCGGTCGCCTCGGTTTGTTGAGTTTGGGCCTGTTACACCAGTGGATACCTCCAGGGCGCTGGGACATTGCAGGCCTGCGGCTTCTCCGTTCGACCCTTGTCCTTCCTGGCTGATTAAGACCGCAGGGGGGAGCATGCTGAAATGGGCTTCACTGATTGCTTCGGCCTCCTTCAGAGACGGGATTTTTCCTAGTCTTCTGAAGGAGACGGTGGTGAAGCCCATTATTAAAAGACCCGGCTTGGCTGTGGACGATTTGTCCAACTATCGTCCCATAGCCAATGTTCCCTTTCTGGGCAAGGTGATTGAGCGAGTCGCCGCCCTGCGTCTCCAGTCGTTCCTGGAGGAGAACCATGTCCTGGATCCCTTCCAGTCCGGGTTCAGGCCGCGTCATGGGACCGAAACGGCCCTGGTCGCGCTGCACAATGATCTGTTGAGGAGGGCTGACAGGGGTTGCTCTACCCTGCTGGTCCTTCTCGACCTGTCAGCGGCCTTCGATACCGTCGACCACGGTATCTTGCTGGAGCGGCTCTCGGAGGTTGGGATCGGTGGTCAGGCCTTGGCCTGGCTCCGGTCCTTCCTTGGGGGCCGCATCCAGCGAGTGAGCTTGGGGTGTGAGTTGTCGGCTCCCTGGACACTCTCTTGTGGGGTGCCTCAGGGGTCGTCACTCTCCCCAATGCTCTTTAACATCTATATGAAGCCGCTGGCTGAGATCATCCGGAGTTATGGAGTCTGCTGTCATCAGTACGCTGATGACACGCAGCTCTATCTCTCCTTTTCCACCTGTGCAGTGGAGGCCGTTAGGACCCTTGATCGTTGTCTGGCTGCGGTGCTGGACTGGACCAGGACCCACAGGCTCAGGCTCAACCCAGGCAAGACCGAGGTTATGTTCTTCGGGGGCTCGTCGGAGGGGTACTGTGGCCCTCTTCCCAGTCTGGGTGGGTCCGCCCTCCAGCTGGCGCAAAGAGTGAGGAATCTGGGCGTTGTCCTGGACCCGGATCTGACCCTGGAACCTCAGGTGTTAGCCGTGGTCAGGTCAGCCTTTTACCACCTTAGGCTTATCGCCCAGATTCGCCCGTACCTCGATGAGGGCTCCTTGAGGACTGTGGTACAGGCACTGGTCATGTTGAGGCTGGATTATTGCAACGCTCTCTACATGGGGCTTCCCTTGAACCTTGTTCGGCGATTGCAGCGGGTCCAGAATGCGGCGGCCAGGCTGGTGGTTGGCGCGTGCCGTTATGACCGCGCCACCCCCATCCTGGCTCGCTTGCACTGGTTACCCGTTGCCTCCCGAATAAGGTTCAAGGTGTTGGTTTTGGCTTACAAAACCCTCCATGGCTTGGCCCCGGCTTATTTGGCGGAGCGACTTCCCCGACAATCAGCTTCGGCTCGACCCACCCGCGCTTCGGAGGCCTTTTCACTGAGGACGGTCACCCCGAGGGAGGCTCGTAAGGCTGGTACTCGTGGACGGGCCTTCTCGGTGGTGGCTCCATTCATGTGGAATAAACTTCCCAGTGACCTGCGGCGGGCTCCATCGCTGGCAGCTTTTAAGAGGAGTCTTAAGACCTTGCTCTTCCAGGAAGCTTACGGCGATGTGTAAGGACCCAGTCCGATGGTTTTTTTTTTTTGGTTTTTTTTTTTTTAGTCCCGTCTTATTACTCTTGGACAGTGTTGGTTTGTTAATTGTTGTTCGGAAATGATTTTTATCTGTTTTATTCAGATGCTGTGCACCGCCCAGAGTCCCCATTGTGGGAATGGGGCGGTATATAAGTGTAAATAATAAATAAATAAATAATAAATTGTTACATTTCGTTTTCGTTACTGGCGGCGTGCAATGAAATGAGCTGTTTTAAATGTTAAAAAATGCCCTGGACATCCAGAAAAATGTGGCGATAATTATTTATACTGTCTGATAATACCTACCGGAGGGTTTGGGGGTCCTTAAAACGTGCATTTATGTCTTTTCTCAGATCGCTGTATTTTTTCCCTTTAAGGGGAGTTAGGGGACATCGACCCAAAATGGCTCCCAGATGCCTAATATTGATTTCTTGGGTATTAAAACACCCTGGACATCCATAAAAATGCAGCGATAATGCAATAATTATTTGAAATTATTACCTACCAGGGGGTAGGGGTCCTTAAAACGTTTGTTTTTGTCTTCTCCCATCACGATGTATTTTTCTTTTCCCTTTAAGGATGACAAAGTGGATGTTGCCACTCCAGCCACAACATGGAGGCAAGCCATGTGATGGGATCATGTAAATTCTTGGACAACTTCAACCAATAGCATGCCCAGGTGGCAGACTGGGCAGGTCTGGCAGCCACAGAGGGCATAAAAAGATCTGGCAGCCCGCATCCTCCTTGCAGTCTCCAGTGGGAGTTAGGGTGGGATTGCTGTCTCTGCGACTCTAGCTTCAGTCCTGCAGCCTCCCTGTGTGCGTGTGTGTGTACCTCTCAGTGAGTACCCTCCCCTGCCCCGCAGTGCAGTCACTCTGCGGCTGCCTTGCACCCTAGGCAACGCCCGCCGCTGCCTTTGCAGCCTCCCTGCGAACCTAGTCTATACTGTGTCTCTGCCAGCATCAATTTTTTTTAGTGTTTTCCCTCTGCTCTGGGGCATTGGGGGAACGCCCGTGCACGGAAATGCTTTTAAAAATCGCGCAAAAAGAGGGTAGAAATGACAAACGAAAAAACGAAAAACAAAAACAATCTTTTCCAAAAAAATCACAAGAAACGGAAACGAACCGAAACGGACCTCTCAACGACAAACGACAAACCAAACACCATTTTTTTATTCATGCCCATCTCTAGTTGTTAACTTTATAAAACAGTTGCTCCTTATTTGCTGACCTGAACTGATCAGTCTATTTGCCTTCTTCATCTTTCCTTCTGGAGGTTGACTGGTTATGGAAATGCTAATTAAGGGAAGCTAGGGCAGAAATAGGCAAGAAGTATTATACCTGCCAAGAAAGGCAGAGTCTTAGAGGTTGGATCTGCCTACATAAAATAAAGAACTGATAGGAGAAGATTTTATTACTACAACAGCATGTGATAAAGCAAGAGTCATCAAGGTATCAGGAACAGAGGAGCTTATTCTGTCATGACTAGAGATGGGCACGAATAAAAAAAATGGCATTTCGGTTTTTCATTTTTCGTTGAGGGGTCTGTTTCGGTTTGTTTTTGTTTTTGTGAATTTTTGAAAAAATTCATTTTCATTTATTTGTTTATTTGTTTTTCATTTTTACCTGCATTTTGCACAATTTTTAAAGCATTTCTGTGCGCTGACGTCCCAAAACACTCCAAACCAGAGGGAAAACACTAAAAAAAATTGATGCTGGCAGAGACACAGTATAGACTAGGTATGCAGGGAGGCTGCAAAGGCAGTGGCGGGCGTTGCCCAGGGTGCAAGGCAGCCACAGAGTGACTGCACTGTGGGGCAGGGGAGGGTACTCAGCGAGAGGTATGCATGCACACATACAGGTAGGCTGCAGGACTGAAGCTAGAGAGAAATCTCTTCTTTCTCTCCCCTAAGAGCCAGGCTGCAGCTGGCAGGAACACAGAGACACACACATGGCTGGCTGGCCTAAAGTGAAAATAACTAGTCGCAGACACAGCAATCCCACCCAAACTTAACTCCCACTGCAGACTGCAAGGAGGAGGGGGGCTGCCAGAGCTTTTTATGCCCTCTGTGGCTGCCAGACCTGCCCAGTCTGCAACCTGGGCATGCTATTGGTTGAAGTTGTCCAAGAATTTACATGATCCCATCACATGGCTTGCATCCATCTTGTGGCTGGCGACATCCATTTTGTCATCCTTAAAGGGAAAAGAAAAATACATCGCGATGGAGAAGACAAAAACAAACGTTTTAAGGACCCCAACCCCCCCCCCCCTCGTAGGTATTATCAGACAGTATAAATAATTATCACTGCATTTTTATGGATGTCCAGGGTGTTTTTTAACATTTAAAACAGCTCATTTCATTGTACGTCGCCATTAACGAAAAACAGAGTGTAATGAACCTAATTTTTGTGCTTCTGTTCGGTTTGTTCCAATTTCATCACAATGTTTGTTATTCGTTTCGTTATGTAACAAAACAAATAATGAATAATGGAAATGAAAAAAGTTCATTTCATGCCCATCTCTAGTCATGACCACTGCAATCAGCAGAACACAGTGGGGCAAGGCAGCACAGACTTGTAAAGCCTTCGACAACCCCAAGGAGAAACTAGTGACACTGAATGCTGGTGCTGAACTAAAGGCTTTTTTGTCTTCTGAAATGGATGATTTAGCCTAGGTTCACCTCTTCCTTGAGGAGTAAAAGCTCTTACAGTAAAAGCAAGGGAGGGGAACCCAATCACAGAAGTTCTCCATGCAGGCTGTGAAAACACCTTCCATGATTTTCTCACATATTTTTCTATATGCCCTGCTCCCTTCCCAGGGTAGTGAAAGAAAAATTCAAGCTGTTACACACCCATCTCAGATTACTGATCAGACATAACAGTAGTGATTTCCCTTCACACTCTTGGGGTTCATATCAGTACTTAGCATCTTTGGTAATACTAATTCAACTGGTGTGGTTGGCCTTTCTGATTTCAGTCCGAGTCTTGATCTACTTCTCAGAATATGGGTTGTGGTTACGTATTGAGATCAAATGAGGCACAGAAGTGACACTGTATTACAAATACTTCCCACTGATGTTACATGGCCGTTTCGATGGTGCCACATAAAATAGTAAATACAGCTAACTTGTCTCTGTGTTATGTAATGACTATTTCATCTTCCATGTTTAATGTGATGGAACCAAATCTTTCTCCCGTTCAATCAGCTCATGAAAAACATTTTCAGTGTGAGCAGCAAAACAATCTCATTATATTTGTCAAACACTGCAGTCTTTCAAATGAAAGGACACCACACACATTCAAAGCAAACTTGTTGGGTTACATGAATCCACACGACGTCTACTTGAGGCCCTTGTGTCCTCATTGGACTAAGGATCACTCACAGATGATATGGTTGTAAGTAAGGTAGCCACCGTGTGCATTTAGCCACTGAATGTTGCATTCAGTTCCAGTCAAAATGTGGAAAAGTGACATTTTGGGAGTGGCATAGCTAGTGGAGATGGTGGTTAAAGCTTTCTAGGAGTTTTAGCCCAAGAAAGCAACTCTTGCAAACTCTGATTCCTGCTTGCTGGCACAGAAATGTAAAGTGCTGGAAAACTGCTTCTGGCTTCTGGCAAACTTGTGAAGTAATAACTTCCAAAAGATCCTATCATGTAGAACTCTGCTCAGGTCTTGTACACTAAAGGCCATGGCTTTCTTTATCAAGCCAATCAGTTTCATCTTAGAACAAACACTCCCTACAACGTGTGAGTTTGGAACTTGGACGGAGGACAACAGCTGCAGGAAATGTTTGTGAGACTCTTAAGTGAAGAGAACTCGTTTACACAAAAGGTGTCCAACATATCAATTTCTGGTTGTCTGTATGGTCTACAAAGCTTGGAAAAGTTTCCACAACAACAACAGCTGCAGCAGCAGCAGCAGCAGCAGCAGCAGCAGCAACAACAACAACAACAACAACAACAACAACAACAACAACAACAACAACAACAACAACAACAACTCCCAGAATCCCTCAGCCATTGTGGTCAATGCTACTCTTGTCTACTTTTCCAAGCTCTGGGTCTGGCCATTTACCTCATAGAATACTGAGCACACCGACTCCTCAAAATGTGCAAACTGGAAGTATCTGAAGGCTCATTTTCAATTTTATAAAGTACTACAAAAGGACTGAAGTACCAGATACTCTTCTTTCACATTTTTTATGGACAGGGAGGTTGCAAAAATAGCTTTGGATCTGTGTGCTGAGTACGGGCCAGATGCTTCCTACTGTTAGAATAAGGGTTGTTGTTGTTGTTGCTGCTGCTGCTGCTGCTGCTGCTGCTGCTGTTGTTGTTAAAGAGATTTGAGGGAATCCTTTTAAGATCATTGAAAATGACCTGATGACAACAAAATGCATTGGTTCCTTATATAAAGGAATTAATTAGTTCCAAATGGAATTATGTTAAGCAAATTTTCCTTTATACAAATTTCCCATAGGAATGCATTGAAAACAGACTGATCATTTTTATGTTGTATGGATTCATCCCATAGGCAATTCTGTTAAGCAAATTTCCCCTATCTCCGGAATTTTTTATGTTGTACGGATTTTATGTTATACAAACCATTTGTTATACGAGGGTCCACTGTATAATGAAATGTCAAAGCCATCCATGAATGAGTAGTGTTAAGACAATGTAACGTATGGTTGAACAGAATCCTCTCTCTCTCTCTCTCTCTCTCTCTCTCTCTCTCTGTGTGTGTGTGTGTGTGTGTGTTGTGTCATTACAGTTGTGACCAACCCTTCGTGACCCCATGTCCATGGAGTTTTCTTGGCAGGAATAGGTGACTTAAGCAGATTAATGTATTCATTCTTTTACAAATTCACTTTCCAGGCTTTGCCAATACCAGCAACAAGCATTTATTTCCTTATGCATAACATTGCCTTTCTCCTTAAAAGAACCCTAGCTTTTAGAGGATAGCTGTGGAAATGTTACCTATTTTTTGGATCACAGTTCACAGATTCCATGAGCAAGCTGTTGCTGCATCTCTTCCATGCTCGGAATTTCCTTTAAGAGTGTTCAGTGTGGAATATCTTTAAGGAGCCTTGTGGTGCAGTGGTTAAATGCCTGTACTGCAGCTAAAACTGTGCTCACGATCTGAAGTTTAATCCCAGGTACCTGATTCATGGTTGACTCAGCCTTATATCCTTCCAAGGTACCCAGCTTGCTGGTGGGCAATGTGTAGCCTGCATAATTAAACCATAAATTGCCCAGAGAATACTTGAAATGCTATGGGAAGGTCTATAGCAGAACACTTTTTAAGGAGAAACAACCCTTAATTCAAAATTGGGACTGCGGATAACAACCATAATGAATATGTTTGTTTTATTTTAGAAAGCATTCATATACAACAAACAAGTATTGATGGCAAACAGCTGAATAACACTTATTCAAAAATGGAATATGTTAACTATATATTAGAATGATAAAGCATAAGGCAATGTTCCACGGGGGGGGGGCATTTATTATTTTGTGTAATTATTAATTACACAAAGTGGTGGAACTTTTAGATACACATTGCCAATAAACTAAAAAATCTCCATAGGCCTTATCTGTTTCATACCCAGTCAGACAACTCAGTGTATAACACAGGTATTGTCTACATATTCATATACATATACATATACATATACATATATGGCAACATGCTTCCAAAAATTACATTATTTGCATATGTACACAACAGGATTTCAGCCATTATAAATACAAAAATAAAAGTAATAAAAAATAGAAAAATGTGCCAAACTGACCCACAGGCCAGCTGGTCAGCATGAATAAAAGAAAAGAAAAAAGAAAAGAAAGAAAAAAATGCACTGACCCAGCTGGGGAGCAAGTAAAAAATAAAAAATAATAAAATAATATAAATATATTAAAAATGCTCCGACCTGGCCTGCCTGTCAACTGGTCAGTGCGAGTAAAAAAAAAATGTGCCAACCCGACCTTGGTCTAGCTGGTCAGCGTGAGTTAATAAATTTGTTTAAAAAATGAAAAACGAAACAAATGAAAAATAAAAAGATTTTTTTATTAAAATTGTTTTGTTTTAAACCAAACAAAAACAATTTTTAAAAAGGAATAACGAACATAAGAACATAAGAACATAAGAAGAGCCATGCTGGATCAGGCCAACGGCCCATCTAGTCCAGCTTCCTGTATCTCACAGTGGCCCCACCAGATGCGTCTGGGAGTGCACGAGACTAGATATCTGTTTTGTGATATCACTCCCCGGCTTCTGGCCCTTGAAGTACCCCAGTTTTAAGACTGGAGATTACACATCTCCATCATGGTTTGTAACCTGTGATGGATTTTTCCTCCAGGAATCTGTCCAATCCCCTTTTGAAGGCATCCAGGCCAGATGCCATCACCACATCCTGTGGCAAGGAGTTCCACAGACTAACAACACGCTGAGTGAAAAATTATTTTCTTTTGTCTGTTCTTACTCTCCCAGCCCTCAATTTGAGTGGATGTCCCCTAGTTCTGGTATTTTGGGAGAGGGAGAAGAGCTTCCCTCTATCCACTTTACTCATGTCCTGCATTATTTTGTACGTCTCAATCATATCCCCCCTCAGGCGCCTTTTTTCCAGACGAAGCAAAACACCATTTTGGCATTTCATGCCCATCTCTATTTTGCACCTTTTCCAGTTCCACTATGTCTTTTTTGAGATGCAATGACCAGAATTGTACACAGTACTCCAGGTGTGGCCTTATTACCATTTTGTACAATGGCATTATAATGTTGGCTGTTTTATTTTCAATCCCCTTTTTGATAATCCCTAGCATGGAATTGGCCTCCTTTACCGCTGCCACACACTGGGTAGACACCTTCATTGAGCTGTCCACCAGCATACCAAGATCTCGTTCCTGATCCGTCACGGATAGCTCAGAGCCCATGAGTTGATAAAGTTTGGAATTTTTGCCCCAATATGCATTCCTTTATATTTTCCTACATTGAAACACATTTGCCATTTTGCATCCTATTCTCCCAGTTTGGAGAGATCCTTCTGGAGCTGTTCACAATCTTCGCTGGTTTTTACCACACGGAAAATTTTTGTGCCATCTGCAAACTTGACCACCTCAATGCTTATCTCTGTCTCCACGTCATTTGTGAACAGATTAAAAAGCACCGGTCCCAGGACACACCACTTTTCACCTCTCTCCATTGTGAAAATTTCCCATTGACACCTACTGTTTGTTTCCTGGATCTCAACCAGTTCTCAATCCATAAGAGGACCTGTGCTCTTTTCCCCTGACTGTGCAATTTTCTCAGCAGCCTTTGGTGAGGGATGGTGTCTAAAGCCTTCTAAAAATAAAAATAGATAATATCCACCAGTTCACCCAAATCTACATGCCTGTTGATCTTTTCAAAGAATTCTAAAAGGTTTGTCAGGCAAGACTTACCCTGAGAGAAGCCATGCTGATTTTGCCTCAGCAAGGTTTGTTCTATGTGTTTTAAGATTTTCTCAAATCTTTATGTTTTAAGATTTTCTCAAATGTCTTTTAAGATTTTCATGTCCAGTTTGTTTCAGGGTGTGTTCAGCTACTGCTGATTTTTTTCTGGTTGATTTAGCCTGCAGTGTCTTTCATGTTATTTGATTCTGGTCTGGATGCTGTGCTTTGTGGTCCCAATATATACCTAGCCAAAACTGCAAGGTATCCAGTATACTCCTGCAGTGGCGAGTGGGTTCCTTTTGTCCTTTGCTGACCATAGCATCTGTTGTATTTTTGTGGTGGGTCTAAATACAATTGTGCCTATCTGTGAATGGCTTCAGTTTGCATTGTCAACTGCCTTGGGAACTAAAACGTGGGTATGCTGGCATTGGAATGTGAATCAAACATCATCTGTGGTACTACACCTTATTCAATATACAATATGTTTTATTGTATTTAAATCATATTTAATCCATCATTTGGTGCGAATCAAACATGCAAATTAAAACAAGTACATATCATTTCAATATGTACTCTGCTAAGGCATGATCTTTATCACATAAGATTTTTCATTATTTAATTTTTACCATCCCTTTGAATGCATACTAGGCCCTTAGTTCAATTGTTAGTGAATCTTTCTATTGAATACCCATAATACGTTCAGAGACTGAAAAGGTATGTTCTCTTCACTACAGGTCCAAGAATCTTCCAGCCCTTATGGCCGCTGGCCAAGCTTGGCTGGGTGAGGGATTCTAAGAATTATATAACAAACAAACAAATAAGCCCCATTTTTCTTATTTCTGGCTAGACCAGCTATCAATTTTTCAAAATTATGTCTTGGTTTTGGAAGTAAACAAGTTGGTTGTGATGACGGCATATTCTGTAGATGACCACCATGTCCCTTCTCTGACCTGACTCTTTGATTCATATGGTTCACTGCTTGGACTTTTGAATGTCTCTAGTGAA
>JAHTLZ010000129.1:83440331-83456252 GCA_023846285.1 Phrynocephalus versicolor | reverse complement strand
TTGATTCATATGGTTCACTGCTTGGACTTTTGAATGTCTCTAGTGAACCTGACACTGTTAAATTTCCTGCAGCTACAGCTCAGGCTGACTCTGCAAGGTATATCACCCACCTGACTGAAGCATATGATTTTTCCCACCTGTACAGTCCTAACTAGAAATGTCTGAATCAAAAAAGCAAACCTTAAACTCTTTATCAGGCTCAATATTGTCTGTGTGGAATGGACCTGAATGAAAAATGTTCAACCATCTTCTTTGCCATGCTCTTATGCCTGTATTTCAGGGAGTGGGAGGATTTGGTCATGAGCTGCCAATGGTTATAGCTATGGGAACTGTACTTAAGTTCCAACAAGGTAAGGATGAGGTAAAGGTGTGGTATTATCAGGTTGCACTTCAAAGCCTATAGAATCAATTGCTTATCTCTGTTTTCATAGACAAAGGGCTTGCAGACTCAACAAACCAGCTGTTACCTATTAGTTGAATGACATGTAACTGGTGGGAACCTTACCCACTCTTTGCATACTGGGTTGGATTCAGATTGGTTGTTTGCTGAATGGCAACACCTGGGAGCTTACCTATTTACCACCTAGGAGGCAGAGAATAGGAAGGCAATGTTTCCCCCAATTCTCCCCTACCCTTCCAGCTGTTGCTGTAGAAAGGTCTCTCAGCCTAGTGCTGGTACTCATTAATAGAGAATGCTGTATCAGGATGGAGGAAGACTGACAAAACATGTATTCTTCCCTTTATAAATTACATTTATACCTTGCCTTTCCCCTGGTACAGTAAACCCCCACCTATTGCAGGGGTTAGCGACCTGACCCGACCCGCAGTAATTGAAAATCCGCAATATGCGGATGCTGGGTCAGGTTGGACTGGGCAGTCTCTCTGGGGGCTCTTGTACTTACCCCAGGCCTGTTGCTGCCCCAAATGGGCCTGCAAGGGTCTTTCCAGTCCCCCAGAAGCTCCCAAAGTGCTTTCTAGTGATCTGGAGGTCACTTCTGGTTTCCCGGAAGTCACTTCTGGCTTGTGGGGAAGCACTTCTGGGGCCTCTGACAAGCCTGGGAAGGCCTTTCCTCCTTACCCCAGGGGGCCTTTTTTTCATATACTGCAGACCCGCGATATACCGGGACTGCAATAAATGAACCGCGAAAGGGTGGGGGACAACTGTAAGCACCTATGGTGCATCTACTTTTCCTACAACTTTGTAAGATCAGCTAGCCTAAGAAAGGCTGACTGGCTCAAAGTCATTTACTAGGGTCAGCAGGGATTTCATTCTGGATCTCTTTGGTCCTAATGAAATGCAGCAACCACTATAGCAAGACGCACAGTATCCTTGGAGTAAAAGTTTTGAGCTCAGTAGGACTTGCTTCCGATTCAACAGGCAGAGGATCAAGTTGCATACTTGCAGACTAAGCCTGTTCTCAGCTGCTTCGGCCTTAGTGGCATTGTTCCAGGCTGTTGCCAGCATGACAAGCAGAATGAGACCCAAAGGTTGTGTTATGGGTCAGTGACATCGTAAGTAATGCTCTATTAATCAGGCAGTTCCTCTGACACCTGCTCTCCCACTTTATTACCCATGACAGCGGCCTGTTTGTGATAAGCAATCTCCCTCCAGAATCAGATAAGGAAGTTCCCAGGCCTGTTACATCCCATCATCTGTGAGAATGATGAAATCTGAGGGTATTTTGTAATTATTTTGCCCGTCTAATACACCCTTCAATGTTTAAAAGCTAAACATGCATGTGTACTTGGAGCAGAATTGGAAGATACCCACCCACCAATATATATATATGAGCATTCTTACAGTGGTTATGGAATATTTGTACTCTAATTTTGCTTGATAGGCTGCTGCAAGACAACTGAGATTCCTAGGTCAGATTGAATGAAAAGAAACAAAGCAAGCAAGCAAACAGAAAATCAACTACACACTCTTAGCCTCATTTCACAATCTATTAAATAACAACAAAGCAATAGTGGCAAGTTCAAAGACCTAAAATGTTAATTTCTTAGTGTTGTCCTGATCTCATTCATTCTTAAATGTCCATAGCCCATCAGAGTCTACAAAAAAGTAAAACTAGAAACAAATCTTGCCTTTACCTATTAGCTGCTAGTGGTTTCAGAGCCCAAACTGGCATGTAGGGTAACCTAAAGTGAGTTGCACTGGACAAATAACCAATGACTTCCTTTTTGGCCCCAAAATACTTTTTTTAAGACAAGAGAGAAGAAATGGTTGCCAACAAAACCACAATCCAACACAGAACTAAGAGAAATGTTTTTGTTACAGTAGACAGTCCTGTGTAATAGGAGAAAGACAGACCTGTGTCACCTCACCATAGATCCCAAGTAGTAGGTTGAGGTTAAAGGCCTAAATACCATTGCTCTATGAAACATACAAATAATGATGGCAAACTTTAAAGAATGCAGATGCCCAGTGTAGTGTAGTGAACAGAGTGACACTAGCAAAACCACTCTTTAAACATCTCTCTTACCATGAAAACCTTATTAGGAGCTCTGTAAGCCAGTTCTGTTACTGTCCATGGAGTTTTCTTGGCAGGCATACTGGAGTGGCTGCCTGATGCTCCAATACATTGGACACCTCATGAGTAGAGAGGACTCCTTGGAAAAGTCCCTGGTGTTGGGAAAGATTGAAGGCAAAAGGAAAAGGAGATGGCAGAGAATGAGATGGTTGGATGGTGTCATCAATGCAACAAACATGGATTTGACCAAACTCCGGGAGGCAGTAGAAGACAGGAGGGCCTAGCGTGCTCTGGTCTGTGGGGTCACGAAGAGTGGGACACAACTGAATGACTGAACAGCAACAACAAGCCAGTTCTGATTTGACTTCACACAACAACAAAACTGCTATATTTACAACATACATGGACCACATGTTAGGGATGTGTATGTGGATTCAGATATATTCAAAATTCGCTGAATAATGCCATGTTTGGAAAGTTCCAAATATCAGTAATAATAATTCCTATATTCAGAGTTCCATTTACTCCTACAGATAAGAAATCATAAAGCTACATTTCTTCTTGATAGAGGAAGACATGAAAGTGAAACCTGAGAAGCAGGTGTCTTGGTGTGATTTCTTGAGAAATTTAATTTACAGACAAACTGGCATCAAGGGGACTGGGGAACAGAACTCAGTGTTCCCTGATTGGGGTTGCCATAGGTTTTCCAAGAGAATGGGGCTGAGGTGAAAGCAAAACCTATAAATGATGTCTGTCTGCACCAATGAAATCTAGAAACAGATACAGACACCTGAAGGTATTTTTTCACACTTTTTTCCAGTTGAAAAGTGTCACAGCTGCTTATAAATTCCTTGAGCATTTGCTGCTAGGACAGGCTGGGTTGCAAGCCTGCACTGCAGCACTTTTCTCGGTGTCCTTTTTTGAACCATCAATTTGTACTTACATTTTTTGCATCTCATTTTATTTTGCTTAATTTGGTAGGTAGCATATCACTTCCTTGACTTGCTAGCATTGGATTGGAGAGACAGAGACAGAGAATGAGACAGAGAATGAGAGAATATTGCCTTTCACATCCTGTCCATCTCTTCCTCTGTGCAGAGAAGGGGAAAGCTGGAAAACCATTGCTAGATAGAGACTCCAAACTCAGGGATCTACAACCTGCTACAAGACAGATCCAAAGGCCAAATGTCAGAACACCACTGGTTTTCACTTAAAGTCCATGAGTGAGACCACTCACATGCATCTTAAATGATCTCCAGCCCATCCTTGACAAGAACACGTCATTCTCCAAAGTTCTTGGTGGGAGGCCCGTACGTGCCTACAGACAACCTCCCAACCTCAAACAAATACTAATACACTCAGGATTACAAAACAGCAACACAGACAAAGGGACTAAACCATGCCACAAACCCAGATGCCAACTCTGCCCACACATTTACTCCAGCAACACTATTACAGGGCCTAACAATACCACATATAATATCCAGGGCAGGTTCACCTGCTCCTCAACCAGTGTGATCTATTTCATTTACTTGGTAAGTGAGAGACTACTTCATTGGTTTCCCACCCAAGTGACATAACACTGGATTGTAAAGGGAAAAAACAGTCACATTTGGTGTCCTCCCTTGCCATCACTCTGTGAGGAGTGGAGGGAAATTGGATAATGCTTTTCATTTATTAGCAAGCAATATATAACTTCTTTGGAAAGCTGAATAAGTGACATAGCACTGACATGTTGGAGGAAACATCTACCAATGCTGCTCTGGTTCAATACTAGCAATTGCACATAGAATCATAGAATCATAGAGCTGGAAGAGACCTCAAAGGCCATCTAGTCCAACCCCCTACCATGCAGGAACCCCCATCACAATATTTCCAACAGATGGCCATCCAGCCTCTGCTTAAAAACCTCCAAAGAAAGATACTCCACCACCCTCCGTGGCGGCACATTCCACTGCTGAACAGCTCTAACTTTCATGAAGTTCTTCCTAATGTTCAAATGCAATCTCTTTTCCTGTAGTTTGAAACCATTGCCCCGAGTCCTAGACGGTTACTTCATGTCCCTCTCATCGCAGTCACACTTGGGACCGGTAAGAGAAAATGTTACTCCACGCCCATTGTGTGATGGCAGAATCTCGTCCCGTCCATGCCCCCTGAACTGGGATTTAAGCATGATGAGCCATACCTCTCCCTGACCTCGGGAATTCTCTTGTCTCGGTTCCTTTTTCGAGACAAATGCTCATGAAGTAAGGCTCATCACGCAACATACGCATTCTCCATCTAGTGGCAGAAGTGTGAAATTGCATTCTCCAGTACAATCCCAATGGCATAAATAATGCATCGCAGAGAAATAAGAAGGCATAAAACCTCGAATTTTGCTGCTTAACACAAGTTACGAAAGTAATCTTGGAATGAGGAAGGACGTGAAGTAACCGCCCTAGTTTCTGAAGCCATGGAAAACAAACCTATTACCTCTTCATTATGCTCAAACCCAACCAGAAGAGTACCCATGCTAACAACAACAAACAACAACAAAACAACAAACAACAACAACAGTAGTCCCTGCCAGTGGTCCAAAAAGTATATATAGCCTTAGGAAAAGTTCAAGCCTGCAGGAAGATGGATTAAACCTAACACTTCCAGCAGTGATTCAGTTTGTGAGATAAACACTGGTTAATTGCACCGTGATTCTCTTTTTTTTTTTCAGAGAGAAGATTATAATTCAAATATAAAAATCCAAGTTCCATGGGCATCAACCTTTATGGACAACCAAGAGTGTATGAAAAGTGTGCAAAAGCAAAGGAAAATACATATTAAAACCAAGGCAAGCACCATGGGGGAGGGAGTGAAACATACTGATGCCAAGGTCCTTCTCATCTTCATGTTGTATGCCAAATGTGATATAGGAGACAAAAGAGTCTTACTTTTATAGCATTACTAGTCATGGTATCACCTCAGAGCTCATTTGGGGTCCCTATGGCTGTCACTGCTTTAGTTCAAATATTAAGATAAGTTAGGCCATTTTACATCAACACCCATTGTTTCTGGAGCACTTATAATAAAAAAAATGAAACTAAGATTATCTAAATTCAAAGGACATAGAGATTGCTTCATGCAACCATGTCAGTTTACAGAAGTAAAGCAAAGCAAAGTGTTCTGCTTATATACCACCCCATACCACTTCAAGTAGTCTCTGGGCAGTTTACAGTTTTTAATTACAGTATGCAGTCTACACCTTGCCTCCCCCCCTCCCAGCAAGCTGGGTACCCATTTTACTGACTTTGGAAGGATGGAAGGCTGAGTCAGCCATGAGCCTGTTACCTGGGATTGAACTCCAGGTCGTAAGCACATTTTTACCTGCTGTACAGGCATTTAACCACTGTGCCGCGGGGCTCCAGTATCCTGTATCGTGTCTCTAGCTGGCTGCAGTCTCTCCTGTTGTCCACAATTCAGTGAAAGCCCAGAGGGAAGTATCATGAATTAACTTTTCTCATGAAGCCTTTTCAAATCAGGAAGAACAGGGATCTAAGGAGGCAGCAGAATGATGGCAGGGTGAATAAAAGAGGGGGCGGGGACATTGTCTTCGGCTACCATGCTGCAACATGGAAAGCTTAGCCAGATCATCAACAGAAATCCCAAAGCACCCTGAAAATGAGGCAGAAAAGAGGTTTATTCTCCAAGGGGATAAAACATCTGAAAAATTGCTTTCACTAAGTTTGTCCTAAGCCAGAATGGCTTCATGCCAGACAGATACATCTATAAACCTGGATCAATTAGGGCAATGAGGTATATTTAGTATGGAGAATCCAAAGAAGCTGCCTTACTGAGCTATAAATCTGAGACTCTTCTAGCCAACAGGGCACAAAAAGTAACCTTTTCCAAGCTCTCCATCATTGTGTCTTATAAATACAGGGGGAAACATGAAGCAGAAAAAGAACATTATCAGATCTGTAAATGTATAAGGCCAGGAGATGAAGCAGGAAGAACAGAGGTATATTAGTTCAGAAAAAGCTACATAGAGAAACCGTTTGCAGCCCCTCTAGAAAATCCCATTTATTATTAGAAGCCTATCTGCAATGCACGCCAAATATGGCGGGGGGGGGGAGGATACAAGGATGGATTTTTCATTCATTCCTGCCACTTTAATGACTCAGAGAAGTCCAATTAGGTACAAATCATTAGGATCAAGTTACTTTTTTTCCGCCACTCTTTTAAAACACACACACCTAGCTCTGGAGACTAGCTTCAGCACACAGCTGAACAGGCAGGCCTGCAGTCCCCTCCGCCCTCGGTGGCGGCTGCTATGAAATTGATAAATGGAGGCAACATTCTAGGTGCCGCAGTAATTTCTGCAGTGCAGTCAAGTGCTAGCTCCCTCGCCTCCTTTCGGCAATGAAGCCTGGTTCCCTTTAATACCTCAGCCTTCCCCTGGGCTGCCAAAAGGGCATTCCAGTGCCAAGCACACTTTCATTTTTATGCGGAAATTCCCAGCGCACGGAGGAAGACCCCTTCTGACTCATTAATGAGAACCTTCCTTTGTCATCCCGAAGAACTAAGAAAGGTGGGCCTCTCTTCCGTCTGCTTCTTTCTGGCTTCTTCTCTAGCCTTTTGATACGCTTCCATCCTATCTCCCCAGCAGCCTGGGTGGTAGGTAAAAGTGGCGGTGCTCTGATCTGTTTCTAAGTCCCATTCTCCCTTCTGAGCCTTCCTAGGGATAAAATTTCCCCAGCCGCCAGAACTGCTGTCTGGGAAGCATATTTCCTTCTAATCGGTTTTACAGCTCTTTTAAAGTAATATGTCAGATCATTTTCTCCATATACATAGTTAATGAAAGTAACCCTACAAATTCATTTTAAATAGATGGAAGTTGTTATAACCCTGATCTGGAATTTATTATGTTCATTACAATCTTGCTGAAGTAGGTAATGTAATGGACTATTACTTTTATTATCTTTTTAATCCCTCAAAATTATTAGGAACTGACTAATATCTGGCATCACCCCGTTCACGTTTAAACAGGAATTGATACCGTCATCTGTCTAATAAATGACGATGCGCTTTTCTCCTCTTCCCCCATTCCCCTCCCCACCCCAGTCTGAGAGAAAAATAACTTGGAAAGGTTTTCATCTGGATTTGTCCCAAAGATTCCAAAAGAAAATGGCAAGCAGGTGATAAATCAGGGCTCTTAAATTATTTAGAGGTTTTAAAGCATATTACTTCGATGGTTTCCTGCTCCTTAAATTTATCTTTGTTACTCTTCAGCTTGTAGAGGCATAAGCCAACTGCTTTTTACTTATTTTTTTAGGTCAAATCCCTTTTTCATATCAACAAATTATATTCAAAAAGCGACATGAAGTAAACAAATATAACATTAATATGATTTTAAGTATGCTCTTCTAGTATTTGCTAGCAACATGAGCTAGCTTTATTCCAATTTCCTTTGCAAGAGTAACTAAACTACTGATCCTTAAATATATTAGTACTATATATGTACCTTGCCCCCATTGCTTACCACTGTAGTCTAATTTACACTACAACAGGTACACATAAGGAGAAAACAAACTGATATACACAGAGCAGCCTGTGTCATTTCTTCTGTGTTCACTCTCAATTCCATTCTACCCCATCTCTGCTGCAAACTGTGATGTTTCTAAAATAATTCACGTCAGTTTTTCATATTTTGGACATTTTGTAATGAACTACTTACAGTTTTTTCTGTGCATTTACTTTAAATGACATATTATGTGCATTTTATGTGAGTCAATATATATGGCATATAACTTTTGTGAGTTTTTTGGGCTGTTTGGCCGTGTTCTGGAAGTTTTTCTTCCTGACTTTTCACCAGACTCTGTGGCCAGGATCTTATATAAGAACATAAGAACATAAGAAGAGCCATGCTGGATCAGGCCAAAGGCCCATCTAGTCCAGCTTCCTGTATCTCACAGTGGCCCCACCAGATGCGTTTGGGAGCGCATGAGACTAGATATCTGTCTCCTGATACCACTCCCCTGCACCTGGCCCTTGAAGTACCCTGGTTTTAAGCCTGGAGATTACACATCTCCATCATGGTTTGTAACCTGTGATGGACTTTTCCTCCAGGAATCTGTCCAATGCCCTTTTGAAGGCATCCAAGCCAGATGCCATGACCACATCCTGTGGCAGGGAGTTCCATAGACTTACAATGCGCTGGGTGAAAAAATATTTTCTTTTGTCTGTTCTTACTCTCCCAGCACTCAATTTGAGTGTATGTCCCCCAGTTCTGGTATTTTGTGAGAGGGAGAAGAGCTTCCTTCTATCCACTTTACTCATGCCCTGCATTATTTTGTACGTCTCAGTCATATCCCCCCTCAGGCGCCTTTTTTCCAGACTAAAGAGCCCCAAATGTTTTAGCCTTTCCTTATAAGGGAGGTGCCCCAGTCCAGTCATCATTTTAGTTGCTCTCTTCTGCACCTTTTCCAGTTCCACTATGTCTTTCTTGAGATGCAGTGGCCAGAATTGTACACAATACTCCAGGTGGGGCCTTACTATTGTTTTGTATAATGGCATTATAATGTTGGCTGTTTTATTTTCAATCCCCTTTTTGATAATCCCTAGCATGGAATTGGCCTTCTTCACCACTGCCACACATTGGGTAGACACTTTCATGGAGCTTTCCACCAACACACCAAGATCTCTTTCCTGATCTGTCACGGATAACTCAGAGTCCATGAGTTGATAAAGTTTTGATTTTTTGCCCCAATATGCATTTTGCCCCAATATGCATTACTTTACATTTGGCTACATTAAAACGCATTTGCCATTTCGTAGCCCATTCCCCAAGTTTGGAGAGATCCTTCTGGAGCTCTTCACAATCTTCTCTGGTTTTTACCACATGGAAAAGTTTTGTGTCATC
Source organism: Phrynocephalus versicolor (assembly GCA_023846285.1). Classification (NCBI taxonomy): domain Eukaryota; kingdom Metazoa; phylum Chordata; class Lepidosauria; order Squamata; family Agamidae; genus Phrynocephalus; species Phrynocephalus versicolor. The sequence goes on along the minus strand of JAHTLZ010000129.1, from coordinate 83,446,886 downwards.
TGCAAACTTGGCCACCTCACTGCTTATCCCTGTCTCCAGGTCAGAGGGCAAGGAGAAAAACTCACAACTGCTATTAGATCCTGGTCGTGAAAACCTTTGACAATATATATTGTATATGTTTGTCCTAAAATACACATTGTATGTGAGTGCTGATATTTTTGAGCCAAAAATTATATTGCAAAATTAAGAGAAGTGGTGGGGGAAAGGAAGCCTTCTAGTCCTTCTATCAGTTCATGAAGTGCAGATGGTTAATTTACTTAAACATATGAAGCCAAAAAATCGTTGAGTATCCTTAGCACAAAATTATTTTCTAATCATATTTTACTTTGAATATGATCTCATAAAAATGATATGATAAATCTGTATCAAAGGAACCCAAAATGCATTCTCTCATTTCATTCTGCCCACTTTCAGAATTTAATTAATTTGTTTGCTTTAAAACAGGTCCTCCAATATTTTGTAATATTCCAAGCAATTTGTGACAAAAAACCAATATAGGATTATAACTAAAGGCAAATGAATATTTAAAACATTACACCACTGTGTTCTCAGTTCACAATAGCTAGAAATTAAAAATATGCAGAGGGACACATTATGCTCATTCACTGAGTGCATGCTTTGCATGCAGAAATTCTGAATTTAATCCCTACTGGAGCTGGCAATTAATAACTATAGGGAATGGGAAAGAACTCAGCTCAAGACTATGGACAACAGAGTAGACAACACTGGACTGACGTATATGAAACAGATTATTTTTAAATAAGATTTTTGTCATATCCATTAATTCTTTTTTTAAAATGTCCCGCATGGTATGCTTAGCACATCTAATCTTGTCCAGAGCAGGCTGGTTAATACTTGGGTGGTGTTTCTCTAAGGCAGGCATGTCCAAACTTTGGCCCTCCAGATATTTTGGACCACAACTCCCATAGTCTTTTGCCATTGGAAATACAAGCTTGGAATTCTGGGAGTTGTAGTCCAAAACATCAGGATGGCCGAAGTTTGGACATGCCTGCTCTAAGGAATACTAGGGATCTCCAGTAAATCTATGAAAGACTCATATCTAAAACCCTGGGGGCTCCTGCCAGGTGGAGTAGAAAATGGTTGCCTATATGAGTCAATGACCTGACTAATGGTGGATTTCTGTGTTCCTACATGTCTGATAACAGTTCTCTATAGTATATAAGCCATACCATATGGTGGCCATTCCACCATATCTTAAAAATCATGCAGCATGGGGAGATGATTCCCTGTAGCGTGCTAGATGCAGGTGATGATTTGATTTGCAATTAGCACTATTCTGAATTTGACACTGAGCTACTGAGTAGACAAGGCACATGCTTGAAAAATGGGCTGCACAGAGCACTATCTCTGCACCACAGTGGGTCATGGGTTGCTTCTTTTTACTCCATAGAAAAGTTGTGTCAAGGGTCTGTTCATGTCCGGAACATGGCAGCAATAATCCTCAACTGTTACTAAGGTATGGATGTGAAATTTCCCTCCCTCATATAATCAGATTGGTTGGTGGGAGTTTCAGCACAGACAGAAGGAAGTATCTCATCAACACAGCTGACTTGTGGAATTCCCTACTACTGGGATGGACATCACCTTGAGTGGCATTAAAAGATAATTGAATAAACTCAAAAAGGACAAACTATTAATGGCTACTAGTGATGCAGGCTATATATTCCACATTGGGGCAGGATGCGTCCCAATCACATTTACTAGAATGCGTGAATGGGATATTACTATGGCACTTATGTCCTGTAATTGACTTTCCATAGCCATCTCATTGGCCTTTGTGGAGCAGAACACTAAACTAGATGTGCAGAGTTCCTCTTATGTCCTTAGTTTACATATTTCTGTTTTCTAGGAGGAAATTCAGCCCATCAATGTTATCAGATTAAAAGTGTCCTGGAAACTGAAAGCAGACCAGCAAGCAAGCAAGCAGGGAAGGAAGGAAGGAAGGAAGGAAGGAAGGAAGGAAGGAAGGAAGGAAGGAAGGAAAAGAAAGAAGGAGGGAAGAAAAAGAAAGAAGGAGGGAAGGAAGGAAGGAAGGAAGGAAGGAAGGAAGGAAGGAAGGAAGGAAAAATAAGCTTCTGCTTTGCCTGGATTCAGTTTCTGTTGATGTTAATGCTCCTGGACACAAGCCCTTTTAAATGAGATACTACTGCTTGTTAACTGATACAGGAGAGAAAAACAAAAGGCAAAATTTGGAAGATGAGGTCCCACCTTCAGATAGTGGGGAGGCTAGGTTAGACTTAAATAGGACAAAAGCATTTAAAGACAAGTTAATCAACCCACCAATACATTTTTACCTGTATTTCCACTAGAGATGGGCACAACTTGGAAATTTTTTTTTTCGAGTTGTCATTTTTCGGGACGGGTCCATTTCGGCTCGTTTCCGTTTTTCGCGAAATTTTTCAAAAATTTGTCATTTCGTTTTTCATTTTTCGTTTGTCGTTACTGCTGCGATTTAGCACGACTTGACTTCCCAGAGCATGGGGTAGGGGGTAAGGGCTAGGCTTAGGGTAATGGTTAAGGTTAGGGTGGGTTAGTGGGCTGTACCTCTGGGTGCCTCTGGCCCACTAAGAACACAGTGTACTGGCGTATGAGTTCAGGTTTGGGTTTGGGTTCGGGTTTAGGGTTTGGGTTTGTGGGCTTTTAATGCCCTCTCTGGCACACCCAGAAGTCTCAGCAAAACCTGGCCATGCGATTGGTGGAATGGCTCCAAAAATTTGCATGGTCCCATCCCATGGCCAGCCCATCATTGCGCGTGCGCAGGTGTAAAAAAATAAAAATAAAATAAAATAAAATAAAATCAACGGAGACGTTTTGTTGCAAGAAAAACCCACTGCTGCTACTGTAAAAATTCAAGCATTTAAAATAGCTAATTTTCGCATGTTTCTGTGGTGCTTTGGTGGGTTTTTGGACCACGATTTCAAAAAAAATATTGCGGTTGCCATTTTAGATCCCCCGGCACTGCATGGCAAATGGAGATGCCGAGGATGCACCCTCCCAGCCTGGTACAGTCTCAGCAAAACCTGGCCATGCGATTGGTGGAATGGCTCCAAAAATTTGCATGGTCCTCCATCCCATGGCCAGCCCATCATTGTGTGTGCGCAGGTGTAAAAAAATAAAAATAAAATAAAATAAAATAAAATCAACGGAGACGTATTTTGGCAAGACAAACCCACTGCTGCTACTGTAAAAATTCAAGCATTTAAAATAGCTAATTTTCACATGTTTCTGTGATGCTTTGGTGTGTTTTTGGACCATGATTTCAAAAAAAATATTGCGGTCGCCATTTTGGATCCCCCCGCCCGCACACCGCATGGCAAAGGCAGACGAGACCATCCCCCCCGTCTGGTACCAGCAGCGCAGCAGTAGCAGTAGCCAAGGAGAGGGGGGCGAGGAAACCCCCACCCCCCCAAAAAATACCCTTCTGGCCTGGTAGGTGCCCTCAGACAGTTTTCGCCTGCTTTTAGGGCCGGGAATCGGGGTTTTTTTTTTTTACTTTTTAAAACTTTTTTTCTGTGCCGCTTGGCATCGCGGGATCGCTGCGATGCCAGGAACGACAACGACAAATCAGACCCAATTATTCTTTGGTCAGTTCGAGTTCGAGTTCTGGCAGAGTAATTCCCGCTACCGTTTCCGTTCCGTAACGGAAACGAGTAACGGAAACAGAAACGGGAATTCCGCTAAGTCGTGCCCATCTCTAATTTCCACTTCTTTTCTGTGTTTTGTGTCTAGACTGTTTTTATCTACTTGTAATTATTCACTGCTTTATTCATGAATTCTATTACATTCTTCCTCTACCCACTGTGCATGCCATTACCTAAGACTAAACACTTTTCCGTAACATATATGTGGTAACATGTTCATCTGCAGATGGAAAACTACACAAGTCTAATGATGACGATGGAGAAGGAGAAATAGTGAAATATTTTGTATAGAGGTATCTTGTTTGAACTGTCAACCCAAATAGAGAGTGTAGTCAAGAAATCAGAAAATAGAGACTCAGAAGGGCAGCTGGAGTAGAGCTTTGCAGATCCCTTGAATTCCCATAAATAGAGATGGGCACGAAACGAATAATTTTTTGTTTCCGTTTTCATTTTTCCATTTCATTACACAATGAAACAAACAAATTTTGTCTCTAAAATGAAACAAAACAAACAGAAACACCGGAAATTTTGCTGTGCGTTTTGTTTCCGTTACTGCAATATGAGTGAATTGCTAGTTAAAATCCTAAAAAAATCACAAAAATCGAAATAAATGGTAACAAAATGGTAACAAACAAACGAAAATGAAAATGAATTTTTGCAAAAATTCATGAAAAACGGAAACGAACCGAAATGGGCCCTCCAAACGACAAACAACAAACGAAATGCCATTTTTTTATTCGTGCCCATCTATACCCACAAAGACTGAACTATCTCTGGAGGCAAAAATGTTGCAGCTGAGCTATCTTAATTTGGCCACATGGAGTAAGTCTCAGGAATGAATCTGCCATAAACAAGGGATATTTGGCCCTTTCTATAGATAGCCACTGGAATATAATAAATGAATGAGTTTCCAAAATTGCTGTAGATACTTAGTTGTGACTAGTGTAAGTCCCCAGTGCTTTTAATATATTTACATAAGCTTAACATAGGTAAATACACCCAAACTATACTATCTGTTGCTGCTGCTGCACCATCAAAAAGTTTGACACTTACAGAGAACAAAAGGAAAGGCCCTAGCTCTAGGGAGTTTACGGAAGATTAGAAAAAAAATGACAGAGGAAACAGAAGCAAAATTAAACAGGAGGAGAATGTGCAATCATTTGAGTTTTGCTCAATTTGGCTTATTATGTTATCTACATTCCACAACTGTTGCCAGTTTGATATAACTTTAAGTGGCAGGGCTTCTATGGAATCATGGGTTTCATGGTCTGGTGAGATATTGCAAGTCACTGCTAGAAAGCTCCATAGTGTCCAACCTTGGCTCACGGAGTGTCTTTGGATTAAAACTCCCAGCAACCTTCACTGCGAGCTGTGCCAGCCAGGATTCCTGGAATCTGTAGTCCAAGAACATCTGGGGATCCAAGGTTGGGAATAGGGCATGAACCCAGTTCGTAGCTTTATTCCAGTTTGTAAATACAGCAGCACAGATGGTGATGCTTGCCTCCTCCGCCTCCTCCAGCTCAATCAGCTGTTCACGAGGACCAGTGTGCTTGCTTGTTTCACCTCCTCAACTGATCTTCCAGTCCTTGCAAAAGTTCGGGCTTCTCTACTCCTCCCTTAGCTAATCTCCTACTCAAACAAAAGAGGTCCATGCATGTGATTGGGAGATCAGCTGAGGTGGAAGAAGCAGGCATGCTAAGCGTGAATGGCTGAAAAAGCCAGAGGTGGAGGGGAGCAGCAGCATCTGTGCTGCCATCTTTACAAACTGGGACAACTTACAAACCATGTTTGTGCTCATCTCTAGTTGAGAACCATTCCTCTATTGGAATAAGGCCCTCTAGCAGAGAATCCTGGATGCAGATCAGATGGAGTCATTCTACTTAAAATGGTGTAAAAGTAATATAAGCTAGTTGTGTAAATACACTTAGTTCCATTTTAAGATATTATAGGGTGCCATGGACATAGAGTTACGAAGAGTCGGTCATGACTGTAACAACACAACACAACACAACACAACACACACACACACATTGCCTGATGGCAAAAACAAAACCAATGGGAGGCACCAATATTTTTAGGGGTGGTAACATGACATGTGACCCATTTGACCAGATGGGTGGGAGATATGTGACATGACAGTGACACCTAGTATGAAAGCTGTAACCCTTTTTCACCCACCCCACATCTGGTATGATATCCAATGAGATTGTTGTCCATATTTCTGAAGAATGTGCTCCAGTTCTGATAAAAGACAAAACATGTTTTTGCTCAACTGTTTCAATTGCTTTCAGCGAAATGTTGTTATATTTCTTAAATCACAAGAGGAATAGCAAGACCAAAATCTCCTTTATGGGGTGCAGCAGGACCTCTCCTTTCTATTTCTATGATAACATCATCCACAGTTTACGACTTGTAGTTAAGATCAAAAATAAAAGCAACTGAGAAAAAAAATGATACACCAAGCACTACTTTAATAAGAATAAGAGTTCTTCTCTTGTCCTAGCCCAAAGGCATGTAAATGAAACTCTCAGTGCAATACTCTTGTAGGCTTAAATTGAATGAAAGTGGGTTGGGTTTTGTTTGGGTGTTTCTTTTTGAAAAGTTCTTTCTGTCTGACAGTTGTGAATGTGCTCCTATTACAGTGTTTCTTTGCACACCCATCTCGTAGGTGCTGATGTAGCTTTTCACTTAGCTAAAGATTAACTCAGTGCTATGGAATGACTGGATCCCAGAACCATCTCACTGCTGTTCCTACCCAAAAGTTGTTCCTATCCAAATGTGTGTTAGTTCTGTGTCTAAATGGGCTCCAAGAAACTACACTAATTTGGATTTGGGCTATGAACTACATGATGATGATGATGATGATGATGATGATGATGATGATGATGATGAT
>JAHTLZ010000129.1:83411639-83430961 GCA_023846285.1 Phrynocephalus versicolor | reverse complement strand
TGTGTGTGTGTGTGTGTGTGTGTGTGTGTGTGTGTGTGTGTGTGTGTTGGATCAGACCCTTGCTTCCCTTCCGTGTTCCTATTTCACTTTGGTCCTCAAATCTCTCCCCCCCTTCACGCATGTCCTCAATAATTCTGGCGCTGATTACAACTTTGACGATTTCAAAGAGAGAATTAAAAAAGACCCAATAAACGTAAACCAGCCTTTAAATGGGCTGAAGGGGCGGGGGACGCACAGAATTCAAGCTTCAATTATTATACTAACCCGCAGTATGTATTTCATTTTCCTTTCCAAAGGAACTCTGGCTTTTGGGAAAGGTCTTTTCGACCGTTTTTTAACCGGGGGGGGGCACAAAATTGGCAAGCAAGCATGCAAGCGAGCAAGGAAGGAAGGAAGCAAGCAAGCGAAAGAAAGAAAGAAAGAAAGAAAGAAAGAAAGAAAGAAAGAAAGAAAGGAAGGAAGGAAGGAAGGAAGGAAGGAAGGAAGGAAGGAAGGAAGGAAGGAAGGAAGGAAGGAAGGTCCCCAGTCTGCAAAGGTTATGAGAACCAAGAAGGGCACCGCAAATCTCGCCAGAAGGCGCATCTGTTGGGAAGGCACCAACGCGCAGCAGGAGGAGGAAAAGGAAAATACGATCTAAAATTAAGATTAAAAAAAGGAGGAAAACAGAAACGTCCTCTGAGCAGAGGTTTTTTTTTTTTTTTCCCCTTGGCGATGATTATTTGACGAATAAGTTAGCTTTTAAAAATTACAAGACGGGAAAGAAAGAACTGGGTCCACGCGCGCCTAACAGGGCGCTCCACTTCACCTCTTTTCCTAACCAGAAAGAGATGCCGCGAGCGAAGTGTTAGGAATTATGAACGCTCAAACCAGATGCACGTGAAACGCGCTGCCCCCCCCCTCTCTCTGCCCTCCCTTCCTGCTTTATCTTGCTCCAGTAGATAATTCAGCATCCCGCACCGTGGGGGTGGCAGGACACAGCCTGGAGGAGGCGGGGGTAGGAAGCTGGTGCGGTGATCGAAGGCGCTCTCGCTCGCTGGACCCTTTGGTTAAAGATGGTGCTGCCGATCGAATCCCCCCGGGAATCCCCGCTTTACCTGACAGGCTGGAACAAACTCGGCCATTTATTCCTATAGGGTGGGCCTATCTCTCTTCTCTGCCCCCCCCCCATTGTAGGCAATCCACAAACCAGCCCACTTACACTTGCGTAGGCACCTCGCATTCTTTGCCCTTCCAAAGGAGCCCCTGTAAAACAACTACTTGCTCGGAGTGGAGCGAATGTTGGGCTTCGGCGGGCGCGGAGTGGCCCTGATCCTCCGGGCCGCTGACGTCACAACCCCCAACAAGCCCACCACAGGCGGAAGGAAATCTCCTTTTTTAAAACAATAGGACTTCCTTCCGAGCCGACGTGTGTGGGATCGAGCTGTGGAGGCAGAGCATTTGCCACGGAGTAGACCCGCTTAGATACATTTTCGTTTGCTCGAGGCCTTCCCATGTGTTTACGCGGCGAGCCTGGCCGTATTCACTCGGGAGCAGGAGTCTCCGTCCGTTGGAGGTTGGCTCAGTGGTTTAGAGAGCCAAAGGTTAGGCAGCCAAATGTGGGGAGTTCGATTCTCCACGGTGCCTCCCTTGGGAGCCTGTGTAGCCTTGGGCCAGTGACGCATTCCAAGGGTGCGCCCAGAAGAAGAGAATGACAAACCACTTCTGAATATTCTTATCCCGGTAAATCCCAACCAGAGCTTCCCTCCGTCGGAACTGACTTGAGGGCACATGATTTATTTATGAAAACGCGCCTAATCCGACATCGAACTGGGATCGTTACGTTGAATCCTGCTTTGATGCCCAAAACACTTCGCTTGCAAGGGATGAGTAGAGGCTGGGGGGGGGGGAGAGAGCTTAGAACTACTCTTCCAATCATTCGTGGGTGTTTGTGAACTTTGACCCTAAGCCGCGGATCGAGGCCTCCGTCCTTCCAGTGTGGGCCCTACCGGTATCCGGACGACGTGCAAACAAACGGGCCAAGAGGGGCGCCTTCATTGCTACTAGGCTCGCCTCTTCGGGTTATGCGCACGTGCAGTTAATGGAGGTTGGGGGGGAGGAATGAAGCGCGGGACTGACAGGCCATTATCTTGACGGGAAGCTATTAAATCGGACAGGAAACCAGATCCTCCCGAGTAAGGGGAGCAACGGTCAGGCTGCTGTTAAACCGGCGCAGAAAAGCCAATCCCATGGAATCCAATGCTGCCTTGAACCAAGAAGGGGAAAGGAACGATTTATGAAGGGAGGGGGTGTGGTCGTGCCTCTCTCTCTCTCTCTCTCTCTCTCTGTGTGTGTGTGTGTCTGTGTGTGTGTGTGTGTGTGTGTGTGTAGAGGCCAAGGAACCAATTACGCGTCCCGCAGATTTTACACGGGAGAAATAAAAAGCAGAGCGGCAGGCCCGCTCACTCCCGCAAAATCCCCAACCTTCCCAAAATCTAAGGACGAGTGGCGCTTCCCTTCTTCCTAACGGCTTGGATTCTCACACACCCCGGCGGTCGGCTGAGATCGTTTCCCGTCGGGCGACCGAAACAGGCCAAGCGCTGGCAAACAGAAACCGCTTCTTTCGCTCTTCGCCCACGAGTTATTTTCCTCCTTGTCTCCAGCTTCCTCCTCTTTGTCGGAGAAGCAAAGGCTGTTTTATGGAGAACATCGTCTTCTCTAACAAACGGGACTTCTCGAGAGCAATTGCCCTCGGTTTCGAGGGCGCTTCCTTCCCTTACGTGCCACCGTTCCTCTTCTTTCTTCACCGGCTTCACAACGCGAATTTCTCTCGCCTCTGCCCTCCAACCCTCGCCCTTTCCTATAATCCAGGTAATTTCCGTGGGCAACCATTTGAAGAAAGGATGCCTAAAGCACCGATCGGCGGCAGTCAATGAGTATAGGGATGCCATAACGCAAACTAAGACCCTTCTGTTCTCACGTTACCGTGTGGAGTATGCTTTTAACCTTTAAGGCACGGCGCCTTCTTTGCTTGGCGATGCCAAGTTGTCTTGAAAAAGAGAAAAGGAAAACCACGCCGCCTACGGAAAGTTGCGGCAGCCTATGGTAATTTTTAAAAAGATTTGAAGCCGTTACAAAGAGGGGTCCCTTGGCCTCGTCAACTAATAGGGATCCTCGTTCCTGGCTGAGCGAAAACCCTCTCGATCCACTGGATTGGAATGATAAAAATAAGGCCAAGGAAGTGGTAGACTTTATTGGGCGAGAACAGCAGGTGGAGAGACTTAGAAAGCGCAACCATCCTTCATGAGAAAGGATGGCGCGGATCGCAAAGGCTGCGGCCGTGTAAGAAGACGGGGGTCTCTCGAGGCAGAGAGAAACCTGCCGTTTCAGTCCCTCGAGAACGGCCGAGGCTTCACCTCTTTTACCCGGCTGGGTATTTAATTCCATTTCGACCGGCCGCTTTTCTTCACGAGGCCACTTGGGGTCGCGCTTTCTGTCCGTTTGGAGCGCAGCGGAGCAGCCGCGAGCCAAGCGGGAGGAGAAGGCGACAAGGGGGTGGGGGTGGGGGCGAGGAAGGAGCTAGACCGCCTTAATCTCTCTTAATCGTTACAAAATGTTTAAACAAAAACACTCTCGATGGACTCCCTCCCACCCCCCGCACGCGAGAGAGACACACACAGAAAGAGAGAATAGTGCAGCATGACTTCTTCTTTGCATGGCCTTTCTTGCAGAAGGGGGAAATCAAGGAACCTCCCCAGAAGTGTGACCACAACTCTGATTTCTCGTTTCCCGCACCCGGGGCTCCACAGCGTGGCGGTTTTGCAATCCCTTTCTAACATCAAGGAAGGGAGGGGGCAGGGAGTCCCTCTCTTCCCCCCTCGCTTCGCTTGCAGACGGGGCGTATACGATCTCCGCCTTCGTGCCCCGTCGACCTCCGGTTTGAGGGAGGCGAATGCCTGCACGCAAGGCGACCCGCAAACTTTGCTTTGGCGGTCTCTCTCTCTCTCTCTCTCTCTCTCTGCGCCCAAAGCGCGCCACCCCCTCCTCCGTCCGGGCTGGAGAAGTTGCGATCTTGCACGTTATCGCTGGCTTTTCTTTGTGTGCTCGGTTTCCCGGACTATATCCCCGGAGGCGGGTGGGGGGCGGGTGGGAGACGTGTGTGCTGTTTCCCGGAGGGAGCTGGAGAACGCCAGAGCCGTGCAGGGAATTCATACCTCCAACGCCAGGCCGGGGCGAGATTAAGCTCGGCCTGAGAACCGTGGATTAGGGAGCCCTCCTCGACAGGGGCTGGAAGAGCCCCGGGAGCTGGGAGGCTGGAAAGATCAGCCGGGCAGCCCCGCTCGGCTCGGCTCCGGGTGGCGGCCGCGGCCGCTGCAGCGGCGAGCTGGAGAAGCGCCTTGTCCGGCCCAGCTGCGAGTCAGCTGACTGGCGGGCGGGGGGGGGAGAGCTGTCACCGGGGCTGCCAAGCTCGGGCCCCGCCTCCTCGGCTACCCCCAGGAACGCCGCGCCCGAGCCGCGGTTGGTCGGAACGCGGCCCCGGCCCCGCCCCTTTCGCCCGAGTGTCACCGGGAGCAAAGCCATATAAAGGCGCCGAGGAGCGGCCGGCGGGGCCAATCGCAGGTCTTCGCTCCGCGCGCTGGAGGCTGCGGCGGCGAGCCCCGCGCCCATCGCTGCGGAGCTCGCTCCCTCCCTCCCTCGCCCTGCCTGCCTGCCTGCCTGCCTGCCTGGGCTCGCTCGCTCGCTCGCTCCTTCCTTCCTTCCTTCCTGCCGCCCTCCCGCTTCCCAGCCCGAGAACGGCAGTCCTGCCTGCCAGCGGCGTAGCGGGCCCCAAAGTTGCTCCTGCGATCGCCGCCGTGGTGGTGGTGGTGGTGGTGGTGGTGGTGGGCGGAAAAGAAAGCCGGACTTACAAACAAAAGCAAGAGAGACCGATTATTATTGCTGTTGTTCTTCTATATATATATATATATATTTCCCCCCTGCAAAGAGAGAGGGAGGGAACGGGCGTGAAACAGAACCGTGAAGAAGAAGAGCAACAACTTCGCTTTGCAGGATTTGTTGCCCTCTGCGCTTATCTTAAAAAAGAAAGAAAGAGAAAAGAAAGAAAGAAGGAAAGCCCTCTCCTTTTGCTTTTGCCAGCGGGTTTCTGGCAAGGAGAAAGCAACGCTTGGCACCGCGCTCCTGCTGCCGCCTTCCTCGCTTCCATACTTTTCCTCTTTGACTTGCCTTGCAGTCATCCCGCAAGAGAGAGGGAGAAAGCCGGGAAGAAGAGACAGCCGCGCGTCGCCCTTCTCGGTGCGGGCGCCCCTGAGGTCCCTCCCGGACGTGGCTTGGAGGCGGAGAAGAAAGAAAGTTTTCTTCGGACTGGCTGGCACTCGGGAGGTTTAGAGCCTGGAGTGAGACGGCGAAGCGGGGATACCCTCCTTCTCCACCACCGCCACCACCTCCTCCTCCTGTGGGCTCCCTCTCCGTCGGGAGAGAGGAGACTTTTCCTCCCCCACCCCCAGCGCGATGGCTGGCGAGCTGAGTATCGGCCCCGACTTGCCCACAAGCCCTCTGGCCATGGAGTACGTCAATGACTTTGACCTGATGAAGTTCGACGTGAAGAAGGAGCCCCTGGGCAGAGCGGATCGCTCGGGCAGGCACTGCACACGCCTCCAGCCGGCTGGGTCGGTCTCCTCCACCCCCATCAGCACCCCTTGCAGCTCGGTGCCCTCCTCGCCCAGCTTCAGCCCGACGGAGCAGAAGACCCACCTGGAGGACCTCTACTGGATGGCCAACAGCTACCAGCAGATGAACCCCGAGGCCCTCAACCTCACCCCGGAGGACGCGGTGGAGGCCCTCATCGGCTCCCACCAAGTGCCCCAGCCGCTCCAGAGCTTCGAGACTTTCCGGGCTGCGGCCGCCCATCACCACCACCATCATCACCACCAGCATCACCACCACCAGTACGCCGGGGTGACCCACGAAGACCTGTCCGGGAATGGGCACCCCCACCATCACCATCACCCTCACCATCACCAGCCGTCTCCCACCCCTTCCACGGCCTCCAACTCCTCCCAGCAGCTGCAGAACACACATCAGCCTCACCCCAACTCCTCTTCCTCCTCTTCCTCCTCTTCCTCTTCCAGCAGCGTGGAGGACCGGTTCTCCGATGACCAGCTGGTCTCCATGTCTGTGCGAGAGCTGAACCGGCACCTGAGGGGCTTTACCAAGGATGAGGTGATCCGCCTCAAGCAGAAGCGGAGGACCTTGAAGAACAGAGGCTATGCCCAGTCTTGCAGGTACAAGCGGGTCCAGCAGAAGCACCACCTGGAGAACGAGAAGACCCAACTCATCCAGCAGGTGGAACAGCTCAAGCAAGAGGTGACCCGGCTGGCCAGAGAAAGAGACGCCTACAAGCTCAAGTGTGAGAAACTGGCCAGCAATGGCTTCCGAGAGGCCGGATCCACCAGTGACAACCCGTCTTCCCCGGAGTTCTTCATGTGAGTCCATTTAAACAAACATGCGCACAAAAATTAAAAACCAACCGAAGCTCCCACCCACCCGCTCCCTACTTGTTTCCCTCTCCCATCTGCTGACATCTCCATTCATTTATCCTCCTGAGCAGAGGCCTCGGGTGGGTGGGTGATCGATCTACAATCCATGACTGTGAGGTCTTTGCAGCATCTTGCCCTGTTCTAAAATGGGAGTGGGAGGGGAACGAGATGCAACTTTTCATCCGAGTTGGCCAGCTAGAGAGAGTGAAAGAGAGAGAGAGAGAGAGAGAGAGAGAGAGAGAGAGAGAAGCAGGGAAGAGAGAGGAAGACATGGGCTAGGAAAGGAGAGGACTGGTTGAAGTAAAATATTTTATACCAATTGATTGCTTGCTTGTAGAACTTTAACCTGGACTTTGCAGAGCGAAAGGATGGACCCTGGACAGACCATCTAGATTGCCTACTTTGGAGTTCTTTTTTAAAAAAAGAGAAAAGAACAAGGAAGAAAAAAAGAGAGGTCTGGACATGCACAATTTCTTTGCAAAAGGAGAGGACAATATATGCAGACTCTTCATGTATTGCCTGCCTTGGGAGAAGAGGGACAGAATTCACATGGGACAGTTTCCAAGTGCAAAAAAAAAAAAAAAAAAGGGGGGGGGAGGAAAGCATAAAGGGAGAATGGGAGAGAGAAAGAGAGACCTCCTCTGTTTTATTGCCTGCTTGATTATATAGAAAAAAATTACAGAAAAATCTGCATTAAAAATATTAATCCTGCATGCTGGACATGTATGGTAACTTCTATTTTGTACCATTTTCTTGTTTAAACTTTTCGCATGTTGTTGGTCATCGACCATAGCTTCTTCTGTTTTTTTGCCTTCCCCCTGTTCATTTGTCTTCTTTCATTGGGTAAGAAAATGCCATGAGTTATATATAAAAAGTCCTCTTTCTACTGCTCATGCAACTGTTTGTTCCTATTTCTCTAATTATTATTATTATTATTATTATTTTAAAATCCGGTCTCCATTCATCAGAACCTTCTCCTGTACATGTCCTACTGAAATGAAGAGAGGTCATGTGTAAGAGTAGGTTTGGTGGGCTGGGGCCTCTGTTAGCTTGTAAATATCAGCCACATCAACCCACACAGGGTAAATTACAAGAACATTTCAGCAGGCTGGTTTTCATTGGTTTTGGTCATTCTTAAAATAAAATAAACTTGTGTGTGTGTGGGGGGGGAGAGATTTCTGGCATTTTGCATTCAGAAAATAACTTTGTACAATTGGTGCACTTTTAAGATCTGTAACTTCTTTTTTTAAAAAGAAGTTTATTTTTCATTTTGGTTTTTGTTGGGGCCAAAAGTCATATGGCCAACCTAATGAACAAGTATGTACTTGGAATTGAGCTTCTGCCAAAATTAGTGAAGTTGATGAGTTCATGTGATTATAAAGGAATTAAGTTCTACTAAAGCAAATTTGACTGAACTTCCAAGGAATTATTTTAGGGGTGTGTGTGTGTGGGAGTGTGTCTTCTTCAGAAAGTGAAAATAATAATAATTTAAATAAATAAGTAACCCAGGAAGAATATTTAAAGTGGCAGTACATGAATTTGCTCAGATTTAACTACAACCAATGGTTCCATGTTACATATGCCATTTGGGATACTTTATTTTATCATACACTCAGGAAAATTAAATAGATTAGAACAGGCTCTTACTTTTTGCCCCCTCCCCCCAACAATTAATCACCTCTTGTAAGTCCATTTCAGTAGTTGAGACCTCAGCAACTCAAGTGCTTAGATTCTGATTGAAGCTAAGTTGATCTGTGTTAAGAGTATGAATAAATTCTGAATGCATAAAAAAGCCAGCTCAACTTTTAAAAAAGAAAATTGTTTTGAAGAGACAGACTTCACTTTTTCAAGTGTATTCTTTTGCAATGTTTAATGATAATCTGCTTCTTCATGCAGCCATTGAAAATTTAGCCAAACTTCCTAGCAACTGCTAATAGTTAATAGTTTGGAGTCTTATGGGTGTTCTATTATATATATATTTTCCCTTGTTTGTGTTTTTCCTGTTTTTTCTTAATTTCCCCTCTTCCTCCTGCAGGTCAGTAAAAGGATTTTACGTTGCACTGACAAAAATACCAAAATGAAAACCTTTATTTTTTAGTTTTCTTTTAGGGATTGCTGGCACTGCTGGCCGGATGCATTTTAAGTTTGTATTAGTTTATAAATTAACAGTAATACCAAGAATTGTGATAAATGAAAAGCATGGTGCTTGCTGTTCTAAATATTGTGGATATTAATAATCATGCATCAGAAAATACCCCCTGAGCTTTTGGGTTTTTACGGATTCAACTGTGTTGAAGTCGCAATATTGCAACTGCAGAAACAAACAAAAAGTACTGTTTTTATTTCATGTAAACATTCTGAAGGGATCAGTTTCAAATCCTGCTTATGATATGAAAAAATATTAAAACACCTCTTGGTCTTATTGTAGTTTTATTCAGACTGGTTTCTGGTTTTTCCTTTTGTTATTAAAATGTTTTCCTATTTTTGCTTATTAATATTATTGAATTTGAATTTTCTTTGGGGAGTGTACTTTTCTCTTGGGCTGAAATCTTCCACCAGGGTATCTCTTAATACTGAGGTCTAAAACTCATCAAATCAGACACACTTTGTAGGACTTCAATAAATGTTTATTCTCTGCTTAATTTGTATGCTGAGTAACCCAGTGTGTTACTCCCCTCCCCCTCTCAGAAGTAAGTTTCATAGGTGAAATGTAATTTAGGCCAGTGTACCCAGCCATAGGTTTATTATACCCTTTGTCCCATCTGAGCACTAGTTGCTGCTGGTGCTGCTGCTGCTGCTGCTAAACCACTTGTAACTGAGTTTGCAGTAATTAATAGTCTGGGCAATAATCTGACATGTTTGTTGAAACAACACCATCAGTAAGCAATGACCTGGTTTAGTCTTTTTATATTCTAGATTGCAGCAAGTGGCACCCAGTTCCTAAACCTGTTTACCTGGAAGCAAACGCCATTGCTTGGAGCAAAAGCTTCTACTGTTAAAAAAAAAATTAAATAAATTTAAGAAGAGGATGTGGGACACTGGCTTTCGTTTGGGCCCTGAGGTCCTACAGGGTTTAATTTTCTTTAATTTTTTTGGGGGGGGTGTCTCTCCATGCATGGGCATTGCCAGGAGCATCTGTTGCTCTGGAACAGATCCAACCCAGGGGGAGGGTAGGATCCAGCAGCCCCCCCCCCAACCCAAGCTCTTTGCTCTCCCTGAGTGCTTATCCCTTGGCTCTTCCACAGCAGCTCCTTCAGGTCAATCCAGAGGCCTAATAAAATTAAACCCCACCACCACCACCAATTTTCCAGTTGAGTGAGACCCCTGGGCCTTCCCACCTGCTCTCCCCGAAACTTGCTTTAAGGCAGGGAATTTAATAATCCCATATATATTTCACACACACACACCACCCAGGCTTTCTGTGTTCGCCCACACATTTCAATGCCTTTCACATCTAAACGTATCCTCCAAGGAGAACCGAGATTTTCCCGGGATCGTGGCCGGTCGAGGCTTCAGTAAGTGGAGGGCTGGACGAGTCCTTGTTGGGAATTAAGGCAATGGACTCTTGGATAGTGACGGTTGGTGAGCAGCGGGATCCCTGCCTGCTTTGTTGAGACCACGGTGGGTTTGTACGCCAGGGTTAAATCCCCGACGGGGTTTAGAGCAGGCGCGACAAATCTGGGACCCACATCCTTTCCGGCTGGGACACAGGCTTTGGGGGGAACGGGTCCACGGAGTGTATTTCCTCGAACCGCCCCCCTCTATCCGGCCTCCGAGGGCTCCTTTCCTCTCCACGGTGGAGCGAAAACCTCCGGTTCCCAGGAGGGGCTGGGTTGCCTCCCCGACTCGCCGCCACGGGCTATTCCTGCGTTCCCACGTTCGGCTCCTCCATTAACACCCCCCCCCAATAGCGGTGGCTGCGGGCAAGGGTCCTTGCTTTTTCCTCTTGAACCCCGAGAGCGTCCCAACCAGGGGGAAAGTGGGTTCTGAAACTCGAGGGTAAAATCCACCAGCAGGCGTGCTTTCTAAATACATCTTATTGTCAACTAAACCCATTTCGGTGGAGGAGAAAACAGTGGGTCTTAACTCCCACGGGTACGGGATCGGAGTGCAAGTTTGGGACAAGCGTGGAGGGATATTTCCTGGATCGCCACCCGCCCCCCCCCCCCCCCCCCCCCCCCCCGCTTTGGGTGGTGGGGGAGATATTTTTCCAAAAGCCCCCCCCCCCCGGTCTTAGTTCTCCGATCCTCGCTTGAGGCTTGAGCCAAGACAAATCCGAAAGCTTTTCAGAGGTCCCAAGACGCTTCGTCCTTTCGGCAGCCTCCCGAACCAAGCAGGGCTCGGGGTCTTCTCCCGTCCCCTGACTTCGCTGTGGGGTGGCACCCGATTCTTCTTACCCACAAACCTCGTGGAGTTCAATCTGGCTGCCCCCCCCCCCCCGCCCCCGAGGAGCGTGGGCAAGCTCCACGTTTTATGGCACGCTTTGCTAAGAAGTGAGGTCCATTGAACGCAGTGGGAAGCTATTATTTCTCAGTCGGTGCCTCCCGATTGATTCCAACATAGGATCGGGTGGACATAGGATCGGGACCCGGCTCGGGCGTGGCTCGCAGTTTGCAGGTATGAAATCTCAACCTTGTGGCGCGGGGAATCTGCTTCTATGTTTGAAAGTTTCTACGAAAAAACCCGGGATGGAGAGGGGCGCGGGCAAGACCGTGCGTACGTCCTTTGGACATTTCCAGCGAGATACCTAGCGATCAGGATCGCGGGGGGGAAAGTGATCACGACCCCCGGAAAATAGTGGAATGCAGGGGCAAAGCGACAAAACTAGACCACGAAACAGCTTCAAAATATGCCCGGGGAACGGATCGCTGGAAGGCCGGGAGGGGTGGACGTAAGGGCCTTGGGAATAAAGGGCGTGCGGAAGATCAGGCCGGCTTGTAGGTAAATTAGAAGGTGGAGAGGCAAGGCAGCCCTGGCCTACACCTGACAACCCCGAGCCAGGCAAAGCAGGCCTTGAAGAGAAAGGGGAGGGAGCAAGAGGAAGGCTTTAACCCACCCACCCCCCTTCTCGACAGAGGCACGCTCGGGCTGTCGGAAGGCCTAAGAGGAATATTGTTCGTGGGAACTGCCATTGCATATTAATGTCTTTTCATGCATGCATTGAATAAATCACTGAAGCTAATTGAGCCACGTCCCCCCTCCCTTTCTCTAGGTCTTGGAGTCTAGGAAATCAGGCCTGAGTGGAGCACTAGAAAAAAGTTGCCCAGATTTCCACCCAACAACCTCCCGGAGGCAGGTTCAAGGTTAGAGGCCTCCTGTTTAAAAAGCGCCCCTTGGCGAAAGTTCGCTGCCCCCGTTTTGGAGTTTCATTTAATTGGTTTGGGAAAATAATAACGGCCGAAAGATGGAGGCACACCAAGCACTGGTGAGGCTGGGTCCAAAGTGGCCGGGGAGCCTCTTTCCTCGGCCTGCCCCCCTCCCTCCTCAAGCCAACGATGGCATCAGGTTAGGAATCTCTCTGTGGTTTGGAGGAAAAACCCCGTTCCTCGGAAGCAGGCGCCGCGTTTCTGCTGGCTGAAGAGGAAGGTACGTGAAAACTGCATGGAACGAGGAAAGCGACGCGTTGCAGGAGTCGCCTCGGCAGAGAGTCAGGCGACAGTTTATTCCACCACGTTCCTGGAAGCTCCAAATGTAGCGGGGCACCGGTGGAACTCGGTCGTGCGAAGAGAAAGCCGCGGTGCTACTCGACTTGCGTGGTTGGGTGCAAGGCTTACTTTTGAGTAAGCCCCTAGAGCACTACAATAGCGCCGACGCAAAAAGAGAGAGAGAGAGAGAGAGAGAGAGAGAGAGACTGAGACTGGGGGCCCTTTTGAAATAGGCCTCCTCCACCCCACACCCAAGCTGTTCTGCTCCTTGCAAAGTAGAGAAGTCAAACTTTGTTTTAAACTGGCCTGAGATGCGGGGAGGCGGTAGAAAATGGTTTCCTTCACCCGCTCAGCTGTGTTAGAAACGCTGAGGTTTCTTGCTTCATAAACAACGTGTTTCATGAAATTAGGAGAAATATCTTACCCGTGTACAAGGCCATCAAGGACAGGGCCGTTGGAGGAGAATAGAAGAACGACCCTCGCCTTGGGGGAATGGTGGGGGGACACAGTGGTTCTAGAGTAAAACAACGTGGGAGCCCTTGAAGAGAGGAAGAATGGATTGGAACTGGATGGTTGAGGTTTGATTAAGGAAGGACGGACCTTTGGGCTCTCTGCGTGCTTACCCAGAAGGCAGGCCTCCATGTATCTCGTAGGACTGGACTGGCTAGTAGGCACGCACGTAAACCTGCAGCCTACCGTCAACATGGTCCATGAAGTGGGTGGCAATAGGGCAAGACGAAGAGCTAACACGGGGGAAGTGTATTCGGGTAGGGTGAATACAGAACGTTGAGGCGGCTTCCAAATGCGAACATTTCAGATACATTTCAATGCAAGAGCCGGAAACTGTTCGGAGCCCTCTTTGCGTGTGTGCGTTGGTCGGTCCGTCTGTCTCCTCGGGAGCATTGGTCGAAATTCGGCCTGCTCTCTGTGCAGCGTCCAGCCCGTCATCTTTCGACTCCCGGTTTCCGCGGGGCTCTCCTCGCCCTTCCTAACTTTCTGGCAGAGAGAGGGTTAATGCCTGTCGTTTCCCTCACGCTCTCCGGACGGCTAAAGGAAGCGGCGGCGTGTTTACTTGGAGCATCTTCCGCCATCCATTCTGGATTCGGGAGAGCGACCGAAGACAAGCATCAGCGGGGAAAAGGAGAGCCCGCGTCTCTCCCCCTCCCTCCTTTTCGGCTCCTGTTTGCTCACAGCAGCGGCCGGAGCCTGGGCAGCGCAATCCGGTGTTTGGCAAAGAGTTCCTGAAGCTTCATGCCCGCCCCGGTCCTTACGCAGTTTCATTGGAAAGTAAGTACCCTCTACTTACTCCCTGGGAGAATCGCCGGGGACCACAGAGGGATTTACTGTGTGCATGTGTGTGTGTGAGTGTGTCTGAGAGAGAGAAAGAGGGGGCGGGGGTGGGAGAAGACGGTTCATTTCAGCATCCAGTTAGTTCATCACCCCCTTCTGAAACTTCCCAGCTTCGGAGGCCGGTGACCGGTTCTTCAGAGCGGAGGGAAAAGCTATTCCTGCAGATGCTGCGGAGAGACGACGCTTCCTGGGTTCGCTGGATAGTCACCCCACCCCACCTCTTGGGTTTTTTAAAAAAATCCTCAAGCAAAGCCTTCCCAGCGTCAGGCGACTGAGTAGACGTCCGTCAGATCCAACGGGGATGATAGGAGTCCTAGTTCGCCTTATGGGTGGACTACAATTCCCATTCTTTCCCACCAGGGTGATGGGAGTCGTAGTCCAACCCTGATCCCAGTAAGTGGGCTGTATCTTTTTCCACCGGGGTGGTGGGAGTCATAGTCCAATCTGCTACCTTACAGGTGGACTACAGTTCCCATCCTTGCCTAAGGGTATGATGGGAATCGACATTGGACCCATTCACAGGGCTTGGGGAGGGCAGCTCTCAGTGAGCATTCACTGCTTATAAGTTCCTTTGGGCCAGGAGGTTTAACCCAGGCATGTCCAAAGTCAGGCCCCAGGGACAAATGCTTTCAAATTTCTCTTCTTCAAATTTCCTCTTCTTCCCACCAGCTCAGCCTATCATGCATCCCCACCAGCTGGCCCCTCCCCATACCAGATGGAGGCATCAGCTTACAGTTTTATGTTGTGCCTGCCATCCCTGCCTCTGTCCACCACCACCCAGCCACCTGCCCAGCCTACCCGCCCCCAGCTCCATTGCTGCAGTGTCCTCCCCCCCGCCCCCGCATGTTATAGAGATTTATCCAAAGTCCGGCCAGGGGGCTAAATGCAACCGAATGGTCAGCCCACACACATTTTCACCTCACCAAATCTGGCCCTCCTTGCAAAAAGTTTGGACATCCCTGGTTTAACCCAACACCCTCCGTCTTTTCCGCCAGTGTTCTTTCATCCATCCGGACAGGATGCTGATCTTAGATGTGTTCTTCCTTTTCTCCCCTTCACTTGCTGACCCACATGCACACTCATTTCCTCTTGCCTATTGATTGACAACAGAAATAGGAGCTGTCATGCACAGAGGAAGCCAGCGGAATAGACAAGGAAATATAAATACTGCCTAGGGAAAGTAGGAAGCGAGGGGCACCATGGGTCAGTTACTCCTCCCTTTGTTTCAGATCACACAGGATTCTGTCTCTAGAGCACTTTCCCTCCGGATATTGTTTTTTTTTGGGGGGGGGGTTGTACAAAAGGGAAATTGCACCAAGTGCTCTTGAACACACCTACCTCTCAACCTTAATCCTGGAGGTTCCTATCAGCGGGCCTGAAATGGGATAAAGCTGGCAAGGAGTAATGATTATCCTGCTTTTGAATGATGGCTAATTTACCATCCTTGAATAGAAACCCACCTACCCCCAAATTTTGCACCTCTGAGAGTGTGATCCTCAGTTTAGGGAGCCTGTATCTCAATCCTCCAAATGTGCCCAACAGTTAAAACTAGAGAGCAAAGCCTAATGTGAGCTTGACTCTGATTTCCAGTGCTAGGACTAACTCAACATTGTGTTGCTGCAGTCAAGATGAGAGGTTCTTAGAGCGCATACAGAGTTTTGTTGCTCTGTCGCTAACTGCAACCCACTCTTACTGTGAGCTGGAGACTGGAAGGGAAAAAAACCCTTCAGTTGGGCTTCAGCTCAAGGAAGGCTTACCCCTCTTTCCTTGTGCAGAAAGAAATCCACCCGGGTACTAGTAGCCAGGATTGCTGCATGGAGGGGGGGGTTACCCTTGATTTGTAGGTTGGTGGGTGGCTATTATTTTCAAAAAAATACTGACTTTTAAACATTTTATTTTTATTAAACAGATTGATTCGGAGGAATGGTTTCCTCTTTCTGAAATTGTGAATCACTCATGGGATAAGAAACAACAACAACCATAGCAACACAAAATGCCATAAGCAAGGAAGGAAACACATACCCAATTGGGTGCCAAACCAATCAACAACATATACACAGTGTCATATCCATTGCAGTTAGGCCTGTGTACAAAGGCCTTGCTTTGGCACAAAGACCAAACCAGGTGTTTGGAGGGATCTTATGCCGTCTGCAGTAATTTGTATCTCCATCTATTTTGGGCTCTGGACCTAAATGTACTTATAAAGCCTCCATTGACTTGCACTGGAAAACCAGCATAGCTATTTTTCCCCAGGGATCCTGAAATGCGATAGGACCAAAGGAAAGCAGCAAATGCCCCAGACAGCTAGTTTTTTTGGAGTGTGTCGACTAAACAACTTTAAATCTTGCCTTTTAAAAAGTATGCAGTGGCGTGGACTCCAATTTTATTTGTGTTTCAGATCCAAACTGATTTGCAATGTGCTGGATCTGAATCCAGCCAATGTGTTTCAATCCATAAGTCCAAACCAGGCCAATTCAGTTAATAATTGGGACTGAATCTGAATATGGGGCACAGCACTAGATGCAGTGATGCACACCCTTTCTTAACAGATGCTGGGGCCAAAAAAGGTCAACTTTCTATTCCTCCCTTTGGGCTAGCAACAGAGGTAAGTGATTTGGGCTCTCACAAGGCCAGCTGAAAATATTTTGCTACTTGAAGCACAGTAGCAAATGGCAGCATCCCCCTAAAACAGTGGCCTCAGTCAAGGAGATATAGTTTGTTTATAAACCGGGTTAAGGTATTTTGATACCTTAGACAGAAAAACTTACAAACATTTCTCCATAATTCTGGCAGTTAAAAATATAAAAATAATAAATCAAGTAACTAACAATTTGCTGTCCTTTTATGACACCCCAAAGCAGTTTTCTGGGGGGAATTGCTTCCCCTATCTAATGGTTTAGCCGGCCCTGTATTCCCACAAGCATATGATTCAGTCCTTGCTCCTGCATCCTTATCCATGTGGGTGTAGATTTACTGTGGAATATATTCCCTTCAAATTGGACAGTCAGGAAAGAATTCAGCCTGCACAAATGCAATGTCTTGGATACTGACTTATCTGTGAGTTTGTCCACTGGACATTGTGGGACTTCCTTTCAAGTAAATATGCTTAGCAGGAAGAGGTTCATTTCTTAAGTCTAAAAGTTTAGTTTCTGTCACGCTGTTCATTTCTACAAGATGTGGTTGTGGCCAGTAACATGGATGACCTTAACAATAGGCTTCAACAAACCCATGGAGGATCAGTCTGTCAGTAGCTGCTGGCCATAATGACTATGTTACCCACAGTAACATAAGCAGTATGTCCCTCAGTACAAGTAACTGGTGTAAATAAGTATGGGTGTGCTATTGTACTCATACCCTGCTTGTGGACATCCTGTTTATTTCTGACTGGTCACAGAGGGAATGCAGTGCTGGTCAAGAAACTACAGTATATGGTACATTTATTTAAATGTCAGACAAGAACAGAGAACACTGGGGTTCAAATTTCTACCTGGCCTTAACACTTAGAAGTGATCTTGGGCTAGTCAATATGTTTCACCCTGACTAGGATAAATCAATACATCATACCCTGATAGAGATTATATGAGGGGGGAAAAAACAACACACACAAAACGGTGGGAAAGAATTGTATATAGTGCCTAGAACCTTTTGGAGGAGTGACAGGCCTGTAATAGATCACGTTTGGTCTAATTCAGGATGACTTTTCTTAAGCTCACTTCATATCAGGGCCTTGGTAGATGCAGCAGAATGATAAACCCCATGTTCTGTTACACTGGCCATTGCTTTCTGCACATCCTTGCACTATAGAGGTGAAACATGGACAATATGTTAGGAAGTCCAGCTGACCTTGAAATCATTACACTTGTAGAGTTTGGAGAGATCTCAAGATTTATTTAGTCCAGCCTCTTCCAACCCAGGGGTTTAAGGTAAACATGCACAGAACTCCCTAGTTCGGGAGTTAAGGATTTTTAGGAGACAGTATTTTCTATTTGGAGTGTGGGGTGGGCCCAGATGCAACCGTGCTTTCACAGGCCTTCTGTCTGTTTTTTTTAACCAACATTAGTCTTTCATTCAACTAGAATTCTCCAGCCAGCTGCCAGCTTTTATTTGAATAGCCACTAGATATTTCACCCACCTCCAAAAATCACAGGGCAGCCTAATCCTATTTTGTGTGAGAGCTCCCTCCCTCCCTCCCTCCCTCCCTCCGTCCCCCTCTCTCTCTGTCTCTCTCTCATCAACAAACCAGTAGGTTCAAAAAGTTCATATCAGTTTTTATATATGCACTGGCTTGGGGGAGGGGAAGGAAGAAGGGAGGGGGGAAATACCCTGGATGCACAGTCTATAAAGTTGGCCACCACCACTACACATAACTTCTGCTTGCACAGAGTAGCAGTAGGAAACCCCCTTCCGTGCAAATCATATTATTTTTGTTTGATCTGCCAGGTTTGCAATCGCTATTGCTAACAGCTGTGAGGAGATTTGCATTGCTCCGGGTTTTTCTTCTTCCTTCAGGGCACAGAGAGGAACTACTAACAAGATTTTGCCCCAGAATTGAACAGGACAAGCAGGAAACTCATTTGGGGATCTGGGTGATGGAGGGGGAGGAGACGATTTGCTGAATAAGGTGTGTGCCTGCATAACACCCCATTCATTATTTTTTTGAATACATATAACAATTTCTGGGTGATGACGGGAGATCCCTTACCAGTCGAATCATTTAGATCTCTCTGCTTACTGCAGAGACATCCAGTGTAGTGGATAGAATGACAGACTAGAACTCAGGAGCCTGCGTTCAAATTCCCACTCATCCACAAAAAAACTCCCCGGGGCTTTGCAACTGATAAAACCCCTCCTTTAAATATCCTACTCCTTTCGAAAGCTCTATTAGGGCATGTAATAAATCGGTTCTGATTTGAGCGCATTTAACATTAATGTAATGCACGCTTACTTTGCAGTCAGGTCTTCCACACTCTAAGGAACTGACTCCTGAATAAGCGTGCAGGCTCCGGGCATTTGCTCGGAAGTAAGTCCTATGTAATTCACAGGGCTTCCATTCAGGAAAATATGGGGGTAAAATCCGGCTGTGGGGGCTGTCGTCGCATGGGGTGCAGAACCCGAATCTAGGTGTATTTACACCGGAGTAAATTTCGCAGATCAACTACTCCCACGGAAGATTGAAGCCTGGCTTTATAAACGTAGAACACCTTCGCCATTAACAGCAATAAACAAAATAATAAATAATTTCCAACAATAATGACAGCATGTCATAGATATCCATTCCTGAGTGGAAAACCAGTTGGAGACCAGTTTCCCGAACGTGTGTGTGTGTGTGTGTAGGGGGCCTTTCTCTCCCCCCCCCCAACATTTCAATGTAAGGCACCATTTCTGTTGGGATCGCGGCCCCCAAGGTAAAGACGTCCCCCTCCCCTCGGCAGAGTTGGCACCGGCCAGGCCTTTTCGGGAGCTTCGCCAACCCTGGAGACGACACGACGGCCGAGCTCTCCGGGGGGAGAGGGTGGCAGGGTTCTTCGGATGAGCTGGGGCTGCGGAGATAACCGTTCCCAGCTGTTTTTAAGTTTTAATATCTTGCCTTTTCTTTTTCTTTTTCTTTCTTTTTTTTAACTTGGCGAAATGCCCGCGTCGCTCGGCTAAGCTGGATTGGGTGGGTGATTGACAGAGCAAGGTCACCGGAGCTCTGCTGAGCGACCGGTGTCAAGTTTCAGAGGGGGCAGATAAAGTAGTAGTCGGAAAGCTGGGCTTTCCCTCCTCTCCTTTCTTTCTTTCTTTCTTTCTTTCTTTCTTTCTTTCTTTCTTTCTT
>JAHTLZ010000129.1:83395696-83411629 GCA_023846285.1 Phrynocephalus versicolor | reverse complement strand
CCCTTTAGGCAGAACGGTGGTGGAAGAATCCCCACTTCCGTTCAGACTCGGATTGCAAGGACAGCGGGCAGTTTGTTAACATAACATTCTCTCCCCCGCCCCCCAAAATAAAATAAAATAAAATAAAATAATAAAAGACACCCCCTGCCGGTTGGCGTTTGTCTATCTGGGGCTCCGAAAACGCAATACATTGGTTCCCCCCTCTCCCTTTTTGGAGGGGGGGGGAAGATAATTTTTGCTGTTTGCTGATGGTCAACATTTGAGCGGAGCCAGCTTTTCAGACATCTCCTTGCTTTGAAATATTGCATTTTTTAAAAAACAATGTTTTGGTTCCTTTTGTTTTCAGGGAAGAAGGGGGAAAATCTTCCCCTCCCCCTTTACTTGCATAATGAAAATAGATTGAAGTGTTCCTATCCCACCCTTTCCCTCTTTGAAAATAGGTATTCCTTTGCTAACACTACAGATTGGCATTTCAGAACACAAGGCCTTCTGGGATTAAGGTAGCAGGCCTTGGAGGTTTCCTTATCATTATTGATACTACAGGTATGTGTTGAATGCTTTTAAATGATTTCAAAATACAGACTTGTTTTTATATGGTTTTTATTGCTATGCAGCAGACTCAGATCAAAACATATAGGGTGGGATACGAATATCCTCCATAAAATACATAGTTTTTGAAGAAAGAGCTGTGCTAGTTTGGTCACACATGGCAGGAAAACAAGAAAGCAAACAAATGTGGCACCTTAAACATCAACTGCGATTTGAGGAAATAGACCAGATCACCAGAAACTTAAATTAAAATATAGTACAGTGGTACCTCAGTTTAAGTAATTAATTCATTCTCCAGACAATTTGGTATTGTGAAAAATTTATAAACCAAAACCCAGTTTCTCATAGGAATGCATTGAAAACCAACTAATTTGTTCTGGAGGTAAAAAACAAAAACAAAAACAAAAATCCTAAATCAGGGCATTCCGTTGAAAGTTTTTCTTAAACCAAGGCATCCCCATTTCTAATAATTTATTTTCTTAAACTGACTTTTTTCTTTAACCGAGGCATTCTTAAACCGAGGTACCACTGTACTTAGTCTTCAAGGTATCACCAGTTTTTTTTTTTGTTTTTTTTCTTTTTGGGATCTAATATACATAAAACACTAAGCCCAGTGCCCCACCTCACAAGATATGTTGAATTGTATAACTACAATAATCTCAGCTAACATGACTTCCCTGTTGAACGGGGATGATGGAGGTTGCTGTCCAGGTCAGTCAACCAGAGAGTGCCAAGTTGGGGAACATTGTTAGAGAGACCTGCCTGGGAGTCCATCCCATTGCAGTCAGTCAACCTTAATAGGATGTGCACATGGCATCCTTTCTTTTCCTTCCAAATGCGTAGCTAGGCAGGTAATCTCTCCCTTGAGTTTGTTCTATAAGGCAGATATTCTTGAACCCAGAATCCGTTGTCTGCTTTTATATAAGGTGGGGAAGGACAGAGAGGTCAGGTGTCTGTGTTTGCTTTCCTTGCAAATTAAAATGTGTCTTAAATAAATGATATGCATTTCTGAACATGGCATGAACTGTTACACCTACCTTCTGTAGCAGCACTGCACCCTTCAGAGGGAGACAAACATTGATGCCTCCAAATTTATTTAAATATTTATTTTATTTTATTTTATTTTTATACCACCCATCTTCCCAGGGAACTTTGGGCAGTTAACAATAAGGGTTAAAAGAACCAATAAAGCACAGAGTAACATCAGCAAAAATCAAGGAAACAATGTGAAAGAAGAAAAAAGAAGAGGAGAAAACAAAACAATAATAAGTAAAAATCATCGGCAAGAGGTGAAAAAAAAATTAAATTAAATTAAATTAGAGGTCGCCAAATGCCTCCTGAAAAAGCAAGATTTTACGTGCTTTTTTGAAGGCGGGCAGGGACTGTGCAAGGTGCAACTCACTCAGATGGTTCCAGAGGGAGGGGCCAACCACAGAGAGGGTGCGGTTGCGTGTAAGTGATTTCCGCGCCTCCCTGGGTGTGGCCACTCAGAGTGAGAGCGCCTGCGACTTTCTAGTGGGTTGGGCCTCAGTTGACCTTTGTGCGATACGCTTCGGACAGGTATTTGGTTCCCAAGCCATGGAGGGTTTTGTAAACCAAAACCAGGACCTTGAACCTTATTTCAGTGTAACAGTGTAACAGAGGACAAAGATTTTTCAAAGAGGGCCTGGCAAGACTCCCAAATGATTTATTGATATTTTTGGAGTATTTACAGTGTTCGCAGGGCGTTACTTAGCCTAAGCACATTGTGAATGAGGGAGAAGAGCATGAATAAAAGGAAGCCTGGTCTTCAGTCATGCTTTCTTCCTTCACCCCCCTCTTGGCCCAAGTGGTTAGCGCAAGCTTTTAGAGCAGGAGTTGTCCTTCTAATGCATTTTATTTCCCCTTTTAAAGTTTCATTATTTCTCTCAAGGCCCAAGTGGGAAATGCAGTGTTTCCACATCATACATGTGTTCCCTTAAAAGATTTGTTTAGCTGAGGAAACTGCTGCTAAGCGTCAAGAAAGAAATTAAATATATGGCATGATAAGCTGCTGCTAAGACGGATAAAAACACTTAAATTAATAATAAGGACTTGTTCTGCGGCAAAATTCAATTTTACTTCCTATTATGCAATCTTTGCATGTAAAGTTGCTTTAATGCAAAATAGCAGCTCATCAAAAATTCTGTTTTATTGGAATCAAACATTTATGATATCCTGAGGCATGAGGGGCAGGGTGGGTGCAAGGTAGAAGAGTGGTGTCCTTTTGTCAAGTTTCGTGCTTTCTGAAGGCAGACACATTTAAACTTTTTAAATTATTATTCCTGAGATGAAGGAAGGTGCTGTGGTAGGGAGAGTGGTGTTTGTCAGACAGCTGGCATGACAGCGATGCCAGTGACATGGTGACAAGGGGATCTTTTATTTGGTTTGTCGCGTTCTCACTTTCACTGCAGAGTCTGGGCGGTATGGAATCTACTTTTTAAACACAGAACTGGAGCGTGAAGCTTCAGAGCCATGCCATGCCATGCCTTCTCCCCTACTTCCTCATGAGTAAAAGGGGAATTCTAAAGTCCACGTAGCTCTACACTTGCTATGTCTCTCTCCCCTGCCCCCATGTCTTCATAAATATTTATTCCTGGGCTGCACACTGGATTTGCACAAATTCCGAAACACTTCCATATGAACCTACCCAGCAGGTAAGATCTAGCCGGGGGGGGGGGGGCTTTGAAAGAGCCATCCCACAAGGAGGTGAAAGGGATGGCCTGTATATAGGGCAGGCATGTCCAAACTTCAGCCCTCCAGATGTTTTGGACATCAACTCCCACAGTCCTTTGCCACTGGCAGTCTTAAGAATTCTGGGAGTTGTGGTCCAAAACATCAGGAGGGCCGCAGTTTGGACATGCCTGATATAGGTCATTTTTGGTAGCTGCCCCCAGGCTGTGGAACACCCTCCCGAGTGAGATCTACCTGGCACCGACACTGATGACGTTTTGGCACCGGGTAAAAACCTTCCTGTTCCAGAAGTTCTTTAACTGATGCAACGTAGATTGTGGGTCCTGGTGGCAATTTTAGTGTATTGTATTTTAACATATTTTAATTGTATTCTTTTGTATCATACTGTATTTTAATGTTTTAATTGCTTTTAATTGTTCATTTTAATTTTGAATCATAACCTGCCCAGAGACCTTCGGGTTGTGGACGGCATATACGTTATATAATAAATAAATAAATGAGCAAACATATTATGATTATTTGTGCTAAACTGGGTCTCACAGAGATAATGGAGTTGTGATCTGTCACTGATTTTAAGCAGGAGATGGAGGCATGTATCTGGCTGGAGAGTACAGTGGATAGGTATCTTGGCAGTTTGAACCCCCACCGTAGCAGCCTGTGCGGTCTTGGGCAAGCTACACAGTCTCAGGATGCCTCCAGAAGAAGGGAATGGCACATCTCATCTCAGTACCCTCTACCTGGAAAGACATGAAAAGGGTCAGTGGGTCACCATAAGTCAGAATTGACTTGACCTAGCATGAACATTATTTTACATTTTTAGATTGGCATACAGTGTTCTATCTGCCCTGGTTTTAATCTCTATCCTTCTTGTGTTTAATCATTTTAAATGTATTTTTCTTAATTTTAGTGGGTTCACAGTGGGGTAAGTTTATAAGATTTTATCAAAATTATCAGCTAAGTGCGGGTTTTTTTTCTGTTTTCATTTTTGAAAAAAACACCTGTAAGTTGTCTTGATGCTGTCTTTTAGTGGAAATGCAGGGTATGCAGATAATAATAAATAAAACAAGTAATACAAATTAGTTATTTGTGTGATTATGGGGTGAAGTGACTAGCTGATGGTTGCCCACAGATAAATTTGCATTTGTGGGGCCAACAATTCAGTAAAAGCACAATGGCTAGGTTCCTGTTCCCTAAAATTGGAGCAGAAGGGAAACTGCCTTTTCTGGAAGTTGAGTCATGGTAATTGGACTTCTTTTCTTGAGAGATCAAAGTGTTTTGCTACTCATTTGAGCAGATTAATCAGTCTGAGGAAAGTTAGTGGTGAATCCTCCAATTTATAGTTCACCTTGGTTTTACATCACCCTGGTGTGAATAGGCAAATAAGTTGGACAGTGGCCTGAATAGGCTCGTTAGGTGGACAATGGCCTGGAGTGTGTGAAAGTCCCACCTATGCAACCTTTCCCGACACCCATTCAGTATGGGTCATTAGCTGTGGCCTTGCTGGTGGAGATGTGAAATACTTCTGATTTATTTAGGGATTGATGAAAGGGCACCTTGATAAGTAGCAGACAGATTGTGCCTGAGTTCTGCACCTTTGTTGAGAGAAGGGTTTTCAATACACACATGAATGGCTTCCCTGACCCCGCTCTCAAACACCTATCTTCTCTGTCTAATATGTATACATCCTCATCTTTGAATAAGTGCCCTTTGCCCTTCAAATGTCCTTTCTTTCTGCTCCAGGAAGCTCTGTGTCATGTGCCCTATCTCACAACCAGTATTGTTGGAGAAAGGGAACTTATTTGATACACTGTGCTTAAGAGAATATATGAGAATGTAAAACTCGGTACAATTCAATGAATGTATTAGATTTTTCTGACACAAAAAATCTGGATTGGCACCACGTGTAGCAGAAGGCTTCTATATTGTGAGTATTTCAAATTCTTTACAGGAATTTTAGGGGTTTACAAGGGTTCCAGATATTATTTTTCACACTGGACAGCCTCTTGATAAAGACCACAAAATGAGAGGTTGTATGTGAGAAATAAGAAGCTTCGAGCTTGTTGAGACTGCTGTGATTTCAAGCATGATCAAGAACTAAACATGGACATTTTATACATGAATGCACCATGTATGCTTCATTGTTAACGTTGGTTTCATTATGTGTAGTATGTAATAGTATATATATGTATTGGTTGAAATGTATACAATACTTTGTATATGTGTACAAATACTTTGTGGTTGTTCTATACTATTTGTTGTGTATTGCATGGTGGTAGAGTTATAAGCAATTACATTTTTTATGTTAGACACATTTAATATGTTTATTGTATTGAATTTAACATTATTGTACATTCTGTTAAGTACACTCTACAGAGTTTTCTCCCTAGCAGTAATATTTTTATTCCATACTCTCTAATTGTTAATTTAGCTTACAACAAATACAAGAACAAGCATGCAGCAAGCACTAGATCCAAGAAAACTCAGGTAGTGCCAAGGAAAAAGGATAGTGAAGTTGAATCCTGGGAAAGCCCAGGATCTCTCCTGGGCACTCCAACCACTGCAGGACTAGTGGGATCTCTGCATGGTAGGTATCCTCTTGCAGCTGCTGGGTCCGCCATTTTGCATAGCTGCAGGGTGAAGTGGAAAACTTGAGTCATCACTGCTGGTGAAGATTTGCATTCTAGAAATTTTCCCTTATTTCTTTATCTGATTTAGTTTACCGAGCTTTATATTACTAGGAGTGTGTGCATGCATGCATGTGTGTGTGTGTGTGTGTGTCTGAGAGGGGGGGGGAGAGGGAGAGGGAGACTGTAAATCAAGATTATGGAATGGGACAGAGGGACCTATATTAACCACTGAGACACACTACCCAGACTCTTCTGATGTGGGTAAGCTCCAAGAAGTCAATGTACTGCTACTCAGGGAAATCTTCCTACATGGTACTCCACCTTGACTCCTCAGTATTCTAGGATAAACTGCAATGTTGCACACTTCAGCTTGCATGCTAACCTTGCCAGGTAGGAATTCCAAAATATCCAGAAAAAATAAAGGATTCAGTAGGTGCATGAGGTAAGGCCTTTCTTTAATACCAACTATTCCCAAAATAATGTAACTGCTGCAAAATGTTGTTATTTTAATAAGGGTGTGGCAAAAAGTAAAAAAAGAAATAATGTTCCAAGCAGTTCTAAAAACTGGGTCCAAAACTCCAGAAGCAATCAAAAATTGTTGATCAAACATAGGTGCAAAAGAGGTTTGAAACAAGGACAATTCCAGAGCAGGTCTCTGAGAAATGTCCTGAACTCTTAGTTATATTGAAGCAGAAGTTCAGCATAGTTACAGGAAAAATGCAGAGGATAGATAAGGTAGCAAGACAGCAGCTGAGCATAGCATTCTCATCAGAAAAACTAAACTAAGCAAATTTATTTTCATCATTCATGTTTCTAGACTCTTTAAGGCCATTTCACCAATTAGGCTTTGACTCATCTTGAATTTTCTAGAAAGAGAGAGTAACATTTCCAAATAAACTTTACTCCTTCCCCTTCTTTCTTTTTAACTGAAACCAGTTCTCTTAAATAGCTGGTACTAGGAATGAGAGAATTATGCCCTTGCAAATTCCCCCTTATACTGATAAGTATGAGACATAGATGGCAACATTTTCCAATTAATGGCCAGTCTCTTACCCCTCTTTTCTGCCTTACCCACCCCAGCAAGCTAACAAACCTAAATTTCAAAGGCAAATGAAGCCATAATCCCCCCTTTCTTCAGTTTTTTGACAAAGTGAACAAATGGTTGCATTCTTGTTTTGTGAGCTTTGAGTGGCTAGATCAGAATTCAGTTTATTAAGGTCTATCTTCTGTCTACCTCTTTTCTTCTCTTTACATGTTGGTGTAATGCTAATCACTGTCAACTTTCCGTTGGAGCATTGAGACAAGTGTGGATTTGAGTAGAAATAAAATCATCCTGTGTGCCTACAAAATGATTTCACTGGGTAGCACCACCCTCACCTAAGTCATATACCTCGTTGTTTTCCCCATTTTACATAAATTTGGGAAATGATTGGGTCAGAGTTCCACCAAAAGGGCACAAAGTGGGTGGGGCACTAATCTGTGCATTGTGCACATCACTATGTGTAAGATAAATGCAGAATGAGATGACAACAATGTTGAAGAAGAAATGTCCCACTGAAGATCATGGACCTGTCCTGCACACACCATTCACTGTGGCATTGGAGAAGAGTCAGAGAGTTATATATAGGTGGTGTGGTTATACATAGCATCAAGGGTTTGGGGGATGTAGAAGACCTTAAACAGAGGTTTCAAAGGTTTGAATTGCAGACACATACCTTTTCATTTGTAGGAATCATCTACCTCCAAAGTTTGCTTGGATTTCTTTTTTTAAAACTGCTCTGCTGACAACTCAGTCCTGTCGATTCAGGAATAAGTATCCTTTGTAAAAGAGGTTAGGTCAAAGCAAAGGATGGTAGATGCCAAGCTGCTGTTTCAGCTAACACTCTCCTTCCTTGGATTCTCTTAAAGGGTTTTGTGCTGTGTAAAATGTAAGGTTATATTTCAGGAAGAGGGCACCAATGGGAGGAAATGGTGGGGGGCAAGGAACAACCTCTAATGTGCTAAATCTAAAATTCTAAGCTAGCCACTGAAAATTATTTAAGGACTGTAGAAATAGCCACTGCATACAAACATGGATTCATTCTCAACTTAGAGCCTGTCCAAAAGTACTGTATATAGATTGCTGATGGGATCAAACCAAATTATGTTGTCCACACTTGTATCTACTTAGATCAATCCACCCCACCCCTCTAAATAATGCCCTGCTGCCTTCTGACATACCACTAGGGACTGCTTCTTCCTGTCCCCCTCCCCCCAAAAAATGGTTCAGCCCACTCCTAATTTTCCTGACATGTAGTCTGGAGGGTTATTTTTGTATCTGAATGGAGCTGTTGGTGGCACTATCTGAGATGACAACCATATGACAGATTAGGTGAGTTGTGAAATTAAAAGGGCCAACAGAGAAAACCCTTCCTCTATTTTGATTTTTTCTTAATGTTTCCCTATCTGTTTCTGTCTTTCTGTCTGTCTGTTCATCCCTCCATCCTTCCTTGTGTTTTCCTTTGGCATGTCTCTGTGTCCAAGGCTTCTTTATAGCTTAGCGTCATTCTTGCTGGATGCAGCCTAAATCCAGCAGTTGATTCCAAGTAGACCTATTGAATGAATGGGAACACAAAATGTCAATACTATTTGAGAGGAGCCTTGTGGCACAGTTGTTACTGCAGCTAAAACTGTGCTCACAACCTGGGGTTCAATCCCAGGTAGCAGGCTCATGGTTCACTCAGCTTTCCATCCTTCTGAGGTCGGTAAAATGAGTACCCAGCTTGCTGGTGTGTGTGTGTGCAATGTGTATCCTGCACTCTGTAACTAAAACTGTAAACCACCCAGAGACTACTTGAAGTGGCATGGGGGTTTGATTCAATAGATCTAACAGTGGGGCTAACAAACTGACTTCTGGTCTTTATGCTCTAAATAAGCTTTCAAACGACCCCTAAAATCCGCTGCAAAACACTTGCAGATCCGGAGCATAAAATGGTTTTCCCACCAGCAGCGGACTTGGAAAAAAAAAAGTACGCCCACGCCCACTTAAGCGTGCCCCAGCACACTTTACAAGTACCTGGTCTCCAGAGGTCAAACATTTTCCGATGCGGATTGTAAAGCTGTGGATGCCGGGCTCTCCTCCACCTTATGTTCATTTTTGTTGTCCCCCACCCCTTTAACAGACTGGAATCCCTACGGGGCTGCTCCGACACAGATGAGGTGAGCCTGTATTTTTTTTCTCCCTTTTTTTCTCCCTCCCCTGACCACAGACAGAAGCAACAGAGTGCGGAAGGGTGGGGACACAGGAAGAGGAACAAAACCCACATGATATCTGGCTGGGGGGATCCAAATTTAAGTTGCCAGCAGATTTTAGGGGTGGTTTGAAAGCAGCCTAAGAAAAGCTTTTCTTGACCTTTTCTTGACCTTGATCCTTTAAAGGTCCACCATCAAACTAGGCTACAACATGAACATATGAACAAATTTTTCAGCCTGTGGCTCTCTTCAACTGTTCCAGTCTACTCACCCATCCAGAAACCATATGGCCCCTGTTGAGAATAGCTGGTCTAGTCAATTTGGAAGAATGTAGGCTATATCATAATGCCTTGCAGAAATATAGCTTATCATATTTGATTATGTACTTTCAGAAACAAATCTAAGTGTGTGTGATGCTTTGTGTTCCTCCTCTAAATGGAAAAACCTTTCAGCTAAAACTTTCAGCATGGGCAAATTTGCTCCAACTGTTACAGAAATAAACGAACTATACACACACACACAGAGAGAGAAATGGGGTGACATTTTGCAGGGAGTGAAACTTTCCATGAAACGTATCCCATTGAAACTAATAAGCCATATTAGGGACCATGAAGGATGTGTCCCTGTCACAGGATAGCTTTGTTTCATTTCCTGCTTTGCAGGGGAGTCACTTAGTTCTGCACCAGGCTTATTGATTCTAGTGGAAAACCTTGGAGAAGAAACCATCCAGGAGAAAAGACAATCTCAGGAGAAAAGTTCCTGCAGATTTATCAGTTTCCTTGCAAGCCTAATATCAACAAACTCTGGAATCAGAACATAATAGCATGGCTCCTTTGGATTCTCCATTCTGAAAGAAATAAAGCAGCTTTTCTGCTACTTTGAAAGGGAGCAAAAGCCACTTCTTGACAGAAGAAAAAAATGTTGAGTGGTAAGTATGCTCAAGTCAGATATTCATCCCTCTCTTACTTCCAAATGGTGGTCCCGAGCTTGATCTGGGCCACGTGCACTTACTCGGGAGTAAAAACAACAACATGACCATAACCTGCATGCCATTTGTTTAACACATCAGCATTGCATAGTAGAGATGGGCACGACTCAAAAAAATAATTTTTCATTTTTCGTTTAGGGGTCCGTTTCGGTTCATTTTCATTTTTCGGGGTTTTTTTGCGCATTTTTCGTTTTCATTTTTGTTATGAAACGAAACAAAAAACAAAACAAAAACGAAATTTTTTTGTTTTCATTAGCATTCTTTTCAATGCAATGTGTCTGCCGTAACAAAAACGAAAAACACGGCAAAATTTTTTGTTTCGTTTTTGTTTTTGTTTTGTTTTCTGGAAAATTTTCATTTTTGTTTTCGTTGCGTAACGAAAATGAAAAACGAAAACAAAAACAAAAATTTTGCTGAGTCGTGCCCATCTCTATTGCATAGGATGGACCATGACGGTCAGAATGTAACTCTCACAGCCTTTGCTTGGAATGAGATTTTTTTTTAAAAAAGCCCCCCTTTTCATCCTTTAAAATTCCTTTGTGCAAGGTTTCCCTTTTCTTGCTTTGAGAAATTTCATCACCAAATGCACAGGACTTTTCAAAAAAGCTTTCTGCGGGGAAAACAACAACCTGTGTAGAAGATGCGAGATGGCGTTTCCCCTCTGCACCATTTTTGGAAGTGGCATTGCGCTGTGTAGCACTTGCCAATTTCTTGCACAAAAGAGCAGGCAAAATATTGGGATGGGGGGAAGGCTGTGAAAAAGAGGTTTTGGAGTCTTGTTTTTCATGGGAAGCTGGGACATCTAACCAGTGTAGGAAGAAGTCTCTGCAAGAGAGCTCTGTGGGAAACACAGCTGGGAACAAGAATTGTTTGGTCTCTGACTATGAAGAGAAAGAGAGAGGTGCTGTCCCTGCACCCAGGAATTGTCAGTGTGCCCATCCCTGTCTTTTTCTCTGACAGCAGTTATCAAACCACACACTGCCATACTTTTCCCTATGGCAATTCTGGTAAGTTTTATTCATATTCTGCTCCCATCAGACTACTGTTCCTTCTGCTATTTCTGCTCACTTCCTTCAACTGTCTGGCGCTCACATGGGGCTTGTGAGCTAGAATGTATGTTGCTGTGCTCTGCACCGCAAGAGGTAGGCTGGTCCACAGAAACTGTCTGCCTTGTCTAGTGTGTCAATGGGGGAATGCTTAGGAATGAGATAGTGTGGTGTAGTGGTTAGACTATTGTTCAAGGACTTGGGAAACCCAAGTTGTATTCCCCTTTGCACTAGGCAACTCGCCAGTTGACCTTGAGCCAGTCACTTGTCTGTCAGCATGAACTGCAGTCCCAGTGGCAAGCTGTATCCTTGCCTGACAGAGGGAAGAGAAGTGCTGTTGCACCCTTGCCATACTGTACGGCTTGTGGCTGCTGTCATCAGTCTGTCTCCATAGCACACATATTTATTAGCCAAGAAAATAATGCCTGGCATTAATGGTTCTCAGGATCAAGGCATTTTGGGGCAGGGTTGAACGTACACAAGTCAGCAGCGGCCCAGCAAGGGGAGGAACTGGATAGCTCAGGTACTGGCCTATGAGTGAGGCTGATGGCCTTGCCATTTCCCTCACTGTTCTGCCACCTTAGATAACTGACTCACTGTGGATAATACATGTATTGGCCCTACGGTTTCCCAGACTCATTATTGTTGCAGTGGCTACGAATTTGGAAAAAGAACCATCTCAAAATCTTTGGAGGAAAGTTGGGATAGACAAGGAAAAAAGGAGTAGCTATAGATTTGCCTGGACATTGCAATGGCCATCATTTAAGATATGTGTGGGAGGGCTGATGGTGCATTCACACCTCAATCTTTATATGCTCAGAGAAGCTCTTCTCTTTATTGCTTCCCATGTTTCAGCTCGGCATCATGAATGAAAATAAAATCTGGTGAAGAACATGCTAGGAATCCCTCCAAGAACAAACTTGGCATGGCTAAACTGAGATAAATGAAGCTGTTGCAGAGCCACTGGAAAAGAAGAATAGGGAAACTCCAAGTCTGGCAGAAGTTTCTTTCTTTCTTTTTTAAAGAAAGCTTTAAAAACACAAAAAGAAGAATCTCTTCCATTTCCAAACACCTTAATGAGGGCTGAATAAACTTGGTAAAAATGTAAAGGCACTGTGCAGTCAGTGTCTGCTGGAAAGGGAAAATGGAAAACAGACAGAAAACAATTGTCTTGGCTGAATTCTCAAAGGATAATGTTATCCTTGACGAAATCATGACCAGCTTTGAAACTCCGTACAGGAGTATTCCTGTGAGTGAGGGAAGATATTCTAGAAGATCTTTATAGCACATAGTACCCAGTGGTGGAAAGCTCTTAAGGTTCGTGACTTACCCACTTCTCTTGCTACTTTGGCCCAACAGGTGTGATCTTTGTATGCATCTGACTGACACAAGGCTCCCTTTAACAAGGTGAGCCAGTGCCCAGTAGGGGATATAGGCAAGTACTCGTTGCATTGCACGGTTTGTATGCTGGAGATGTGTCTACTGACTTCAACATTTCACTCAGATGCTGACTTGAAGAACCAGAAAATGGTCCTAGATATAATTATACTTGAATTCAAAGCCAAACGTTCAATATTTTTAAAGCAACCACAGGAAAAGCTTTGCCTGCTATTCTCAGTCATTCCACAAGCTTGTTAAAAATAACGGAGATATTTACTTGCATGGATATTTGTTCCATTTATATTCTGCTTGTCTTCCAAATGAACTAAAAGGGGAGTGCATGGCTCTTCCTCCCAATAAACTCTGCAATGTAGATCAGGCTAAGCAGCTAGGGTGGAAATCCAACTGTACAGCTCCTCCATGCCTGTGACAGCAAACCACTGCTGATTAAAAGGTTCCTTTGGCCATTTTTTTAAAAGGAGGGGATATATGACTTTGTTGCACTGTGCACAAGTTACATGCACCACTGAGTCCCTGGCAGTCTGCCTTCAGTCAGAAGCAATTTGCCACTACTGATGACACCATCCCTGCTGTACATGTGATAGGGTTGTGATTCTGAGCTCGGATCAACCCAATGTCATCCAGTGGAATCAAGGGAACACCATTTTGTTCTTTGCTTCTGAAAGCAAAATGTTTTTGCCTGGTCCTTTTCACTCCCTAATATGCAATGCAAAGCGGTATGGTCCACCATTTCCCCGTGACACCCCTGTAGATGTTGTTTTATGTACATTATATTGTTTCATCTCTGGTGTCATCCCATTACACATCTGTAATTAAGGGATAATATAGGATGATACTGTTGCTGCTGCTGCTGTTGCTGCTGCTGCTGCTGCTACTACTACTACTACTACTACTAGTAGTAGTCTTAGAATTGCAGTAGTAGTAGTCTTAGAATTACAGAGCTGGAAGGGAGCCTGTTGATCACTGATTCTAGCTACTGTCAAGTAGACCAAGTGGGGAATTGAATTCCAAGCCTCCAGCCTCACAGTCAGAGACCTAAATTACTATCCAGCAATTCTAGAATTTGGAATTACTGAGATGATGAGTATGAAGAATTTTGCTCAAAGAGCATTATATAGCAATACATAAATGACAATATGACTACACTACATCAGCTGAAAAAGAGTAGAATGTCATCACTAGCGTAGTCCCGTTGAATCAATGGAGAGATGGTGAGTCAATGGGTCTGCTCTAGTTGCAACTTGATTTTCAGTCATAGTACAAGCAAAATTCTACTTATCTATCCTGAAATGCACCATATTTTCAAATTTATAAAGGTAGCACACATATGACAGTTGTGCTTGATCTATAACATACGTCTGTCCTGAAGCCATGCTGTTGAACTGGAGTTCTCTCCCTGTGTTGTTAAGTATTTAATGCTGATTATTAATGACACTATGGTTGAAGGTAAGGGAGTGTTCCACTCTTCTCTTGTCTAGATTTTTCCTTCACTTTTACATTGCAAGGATAAACCCTGGGCGTAGAAATACCTTCTGAGACTAAGCACTCATGATTCTTAACTAAAATTAAACCCAGAATAAGCATTAAATTTCTACTCAGAAGCGGTGTGGTAATGTCACCCAGTTCCATAATTTATGAAGCAATTTGGATCAAACTTAAACATAACAGACTCATCATCTTGTGTCTGGCACAGAATCTAAAAATACTGTTTCTAATAAATCAATGTACCCTCTACATCTTTCATCTCTTCTTTAATCTGAACCTAATTGTACTTTATAGAAAATACATCATGATTACTGGTGCTTGGTGTTTATACATACAACCAAGGATAGGTGATGCTGTTTGTTTATAATTGTACCCATTGTCAACAAAAGGTATCCTGCTGGGGAGAAAATCAAAGATAAATGTGGTGCTTAGAGGGTTAACCAAGGTCTTTGAATCCAAGTAAATATTTATGTGAAGTCCTGAAAGAAGAGGAGGGAAAAAAGAACATTATACACCCATTCCAGTCCTCTCAATATAACTAAATATAAATTACAGTGCTTTATATTAGCTGTCAAATTATGTTGGCCTGCAAATTCAAATACTTGTTCCACTGGAAATGCTACATTCAGCATTCAAGTTTATGCCTTGTTACAGGCTTGGTAAGTAATTAAATTAAATTTTACAGAGGTTTGCATAGATATATTCAGTCTCAGAACAGACCAGTGACCTCTTAACATGAACTTGACAGTTACAACAAGAGCTTAATTCCCTGCTCCTTCCTGTAAGAAGGAATGAAAAATGAAAAGAAACAAATGGTACTGGTATACTGTGGTGGGGAGGAAGCTCAAAATTCCTCCTTAAAAACCTGTTTTGGCAGGACCCCTTTCTTTGGCTTATGAAAAAAGAAAG
The DNA here is from genome assembly GCA_023846285.1 of Phrynocephalus versicolor. Taxonomy (NCBI): domain Eukaryota; kingdom Metazoa; phylum Chordata; class Lepidosauria; order Squamata; family Agamidae; genus Phrynocephalus; species Phrynocephalus versicolor. The sequence continues at coordinate 83,396,681 of JAHTLZ010000129.1, read as the reverse complement.
TTGGTCTGAATATGCTGTTCTGAAGTAAAGTAGATCCATTGAAACTGATAAAACATAATCCTAGAAGACTGTTGAGTGTCTGCTTCTCATGCTTGTAATTTAAATTAGAGGGGGGAAAGAGAGTGGAAAAAAACCCAAAAGGACACAATACTATGGCATCTTAAGGTTTAGTGGACTTTAGTGTGAACTTGAGTAGTTCAAAATCTCCTGATCCAGAAGCAAATTGCTGTAAGCTGGAAAATTGGTGTAGGCATTTTCTGTTGCATGCTATTTGTGCAAATCACCATCATAGGATTGCAAAGTAGGAAGTGATCCTATGGATCCTACAGTCCAGCCCGTGTCAAGGAGGCACAGTGGGGAATCAAACTCCCAACGTCTGGCCCTGCAGCTAGAGACCTAAGCCACTGAGCTATCCAGCAGTCCCGTCAGTGCTGACTTCTTGACCAGTGACAATTTGCTGCTGAAATTTATCCCAAAGAAGTTATGTGTAAGAGCCTTTTCACACGACCCCTAAGATCCGCTGGCCACTTAAATTCGGACCAGAGATCTTAGGGGTTTGTGGCTGTTCCTGCGTTCCCACCCACTCCGCACTCCTGGCTGCTGGCTGCGTGAGGGGAGGGAGAAAAAAAGGAAGAAAAGAATGCCGCTCACCTCTGTTCTGCCATCCCGGCACTGCATTCAGATATCTTAAAGTGGCGGGGGGCAAAAAAAAGAACAAACAGAAGCAAGGAGAGCCCGGCAGTCACTACGTTATATCCGCATCAGGAATTTTCACCTCCGGAGAGCAGGTACCTGAAAAGTGTGCTGGGATGCGCTTAGGTGGGCGTGGTCGCACTTAATTTTCTGTAAACTCCAGAGCTGGTGGGGAAACAATTTTAAGCTCCGGAGCTGGGAGCCATTTGCGGTGGAGTTTAGGGGTCATGTACAAATACCCTAAGTTCATAGAATCATAGAATCATAGAATCATAGAATTATAGAGTTGGAA
>JAHTLZ010000129.1:83381492-83395656 GCA_023846285.1 Phrynocephalus versicolor | reverse complement strand
AATATCCACAGCATTCCCCTCGTCTACCATGCCTGTAATTCTATCAAGGAAAGAGATCAAATTAGTCTGGCATGACTTGTTTTTAAGAAACCCGTGTTGACTTTTTGTAATGACAGCATTGTTTGTTAGATAATTGCAGACTGATTGCTTAATAATCTGTTCTAGGATCTTTCCGGGAATTGAAGTCAAGCTGACTGGGCGGTAATTATTTGGGTCCTCTTTTTTCCCCTTTTTGAAGGGGAAAAAAGTTCTTAATGGAGTGCCAGTCAACAGTTGAAATCTGACAATGTTAAATTATGCTGCAAACAAGTGGTGATGTCACCAACTGCAGTCTTATTTTTCAAGCTCAATGATTCCTAGATTGTTTTAGGAGCCCTTTGGTCATGTGGCCATGGGATGGGGCTGGGTCTCCTAAATGGGGGACCTCCCTTATGAGGAAAAGCTAAAGCAATTGGGGCTCTTTAGTCTGGAAAAAAGCGCCTGAGGGGGGCTGAGACGTACAAAATAATGCAGGGTATGAGTAAAGTGGATAGAGGGACACTCTTCTCCATCTCACAAAATACCAGAACGAGGGGACATCCACTCAAATTGCAGGTTGGGAGAATGAGAACAGACAAAGGAAAATATTTTTTTACCCAGCGTGTTGTTGGTCTGTGGAACTCCCTGCCACAGGATGTGGTGATGGCATCTGGCCTGGATGCCTTCTAAAGGGGATTGGACCGATTCCTGGAGGAAAAGTCCATCACAGCTTACAAACCATGATGGAGATGTGTAATCTCCAGGCTTAAAACCGGAGTACTTCAACGGCCAGATGCAGGGGAGTGGTAGCAGGAGACAGATATCTAGTCTTGTGCACTCCCAGATGCATTTGGTGGGGCCACTGTGAGATACAGGAAGCTGGACCAGATGGGCCTTTGGCCTGATCCAGCATGGCTCTTCTTATGTTGTTATGTCCAAATAATCACAACTAGAGATGGGCACGACCAGAAAAAATGACGTTTCGAGTTGTCATTTGTCGGAACGGGTCCGTTTCGGGTCGTTTCCGTTTGTTGTGAAATTTTTCAAAAACTTGTCATTTCTGTTTGTCGTTTGTCGTTTGTCGTTTCCAATGTGATTTAGCGCGAAGAGCATAGGGGCGTCCTGCAATCAGGGCTGGCGCTAGGTGTTTTTGCGCCCTAGGGGGGTGGGGGTGGGGGGATGGGTGGGTGGGCGGCAGTGGCGGGGGGCCATGGGCGGGCGGCAACAGCGGCAGGGCGGAGGCGTGGGTGGGCGAGCGGGCGGCCGGTGGCTGAGAGTGGGCGAGTGGGTGGACGGCGGTGCGGACTGCAGGCGGGTGGCGGTGCGGGCGGGTGAGTGGGCAGTTAGGATATCACTTAAGATAGAGGTTGTTCTTGGCTTGCACCCCAAATGAGTGTGTGTGCACGCAAACTGAAGTTGGGAAAATAGAAAATAAATAGTAGCATATAACATATTTTCAAAATAAATCCACACCACCCCCCACCCAGTCGAACCTCCCCCTTTACCCAATAAGAAAAAAAATACTCACAAACTGCCAGAGGAAAAAAAAAAGAATAAGCTGTCTACTGCTGTTCCCTGCAGCAGACAAAGCTGCAGGGAATCAAAGGAATTATTTTCTAAATTCAATTCCCTCCCGGGCCTGCCTAACTTAAATCCTAAAGCCTCCAGCCTCCCTCCTCAATCTCGATCAGATCACACGAGTAGAGATGGGCACGACGTAGCGGTATTCCCGTTTCCGTTTCCGTTACTCGGTTCCGTTACTCTACGGAAACGGTAACGGGAATTACTCCGCCGGAATTCGAGCTCGAACCGACGAACGAACAATTTTGGTCTGATTTGTCGTGCTCGTTACTTGCATTGCGCGATCGCGCGATGCCACGCAGCACAGAAAAAAAGTTTTTAAAAGTTAAAAAAAAAAACCGGTTCCCGGCCAAAAAGCAGGCGGAAAAATGCCTGCCGTGCCTCAGGGCACCTACCGGAGGGATGGTTTGTTTCTGGAGGGGGGGCTCCCGGCCTCCCCCCCTCCGTCCTGGGCTGCTCTGGTCTGGTGGGACTCGCCGCAGGCTCGCAAAAAGCCCAGTCTCGCCGCAGGCCGCCGCAAACGCAAGCGGCACAGATGGCGCATAGGAAAAAACTTTTAAACTCTCCCCCCACCCATTCCTGGGCCAAAAAACAGGCGGAAAAATGCCTGCCGTGCCTCAGGACACCTACTGGAGGGGTGGTTTGTTTCTGGAGGGGGGTCCCGGCCTCCCCCCTCCGTCCTGGGCTGCTCTGGTCTGGTGGGACTCGCCGCAGGCTTGCAAAAAGCCCAGTCTCGCCGCCGGCCGCCAAAGCGCAAGCAAGCGGCACGGGCGGCACAGGAAAAAACTTTTAAACTCTCCCGGGTCTCCCCCCCACCCATTCCCAGGCCAAAAAGCAGACGGAAAAATGCCTGCTTGACTAAGGGCGCAGGGCAGCTACCGGAGGGATTGTTTCTGGAGGGGGGGTCCTGCCTCCCCCCCCCCGTCCTGGGCAGCCGGACTCGAGTCGCCATGCCATGCGGTGCGGGCGGGGGATCCAAAATGGGGCGGCGAACGCAATATTGTTTTTGAAATCGTGGTCCAAAAACACACAAGCACAACAGAAACACACGGAAATTTATAAACTGCCAGATTTTTCACAGTAGCAGTGGGTTTTTTTCTTGCAACAAAATGTCTCTCCTCTCCTCCTCTGTCCTCCATTTATTTTATTTTATTTTATTTACACCTGCGCAATGATGGGCTGGCCGAGTGACCAGCCATGATGTGGGAGTGGACGACCATGCAAATTTTTGGAGCCATCCCACCAATCGCATGGCCACTTGGCCATGGAGACTTCTGGGATGTGCCAAAAAGCCCCCTAAAACCTGCCCTAGCCCCCTAACCATAAACCTAATCCTTGACTCCTTACCCATACGTCACAGACTGTCTTCTTAGTGGGTCAGAGAGGCACCCAGAGGTGCAACCCACTAGCCCACCGTAACCTTACCCGTCACTAGCCTAACCCTAGCCCTTGCACTAACCCACCTTAACCCTAAGCCAGATCTACTTGCATTGCACTACACGCAAGTACAATTCCCTTCTTTGTGAGACACAGCAGGTGCGAGAGCCTTAGGCATCACCCTATGGCTCTGGGTTCTGCCAGTGCACACTGACTGGTCTCATAGTCTGCAATTGGTATGCATATCCATATGGTTATGCATGCCAGTTTGCAGCATCAAGTGAGGAGGGGAGACCCCCATGTTGAGGGGTCTCTTAGAGCCTGCTGCTTCCCCTTCCTAGTGGGTGAGGATAGGAGGCACCCACGGGTGCCTCCAGAAGCCCGCTTTCCCTTCCTAGCGGGCCAGAGGATGCACCCACCCCACATAGGTGCCTCCAGGAGCCCGCTACCCCCCAAAAAACCAGCACTAACGAAAACGAAAAAACGAAAAAATGAACCGACTAATTTTTGCGAATTTTCGCGAAAAACGGAAACGAGCCGAAACAGAACTGGCCCGACTAACGACAACTTGAAATTTTTTTTTTCAAGTCATGCCCATCTCTACACACGAGCACCAGCAGCCAGCCCTCCTCCCTCAACCACATCCATACACCCGACTGCTACTTCTGGAAGGCTTTTTATGCCCTCTGGCACATCCAGAAGTGTCAGTCAAAACCTGGCCATGTCATTGGTAGAATGGTTCAAAAAAATTGCATGGTCCCATCCCATGGCCAGCCCATCATTGCGCAGGTGTAAAAAAATAAAAAAATAAAATCAAATAAAATCTGTGCGACCTTTTACTGCTATAAAAAAATTCAGGCATTTAAAATACCTAATTTTCACATATTTCTGTTGTGCTTTGGTGGGTTTTTGGACCACGATTTAAAAATAAATATTGCGGTCGGCATTTTGGATCCCCCCCCACCACATGGCATGTGAGACAGATGACGAGGATGACCCCCCCAGCCTGGTGCAAGCAGCCAGGACAGGAGAGGGAGGGAAGGCCAGGGACGGCCCCCCCAGAAACCACCCCTCAGGTAGGTGTCCTCAGGCAGGCATATTTTCGCCTGCATTTTTGGACGGGAGTCGTTTTTTTTTTTTTACTTTTTAAAACTTTTTTTCTGTGCTGCTTGGCAATGGCATTGCGCGATCGCCACGATGCCATGAACGACAATGATAAACCCAACCCAATTTTTCTTTTTTCGGTTCGAGTTCGAGTTCTGACGGCTTAATTATCGTTACCGTTTCCGTTACGTAACGGAAACGATAACCGAAAACGGAAACGACAATTTCACCCAGTCGTGCCCATGTCTAATCACGACAGCAGTTCTGCAGGCTTTTATGCAGAGGCTAAATGGCCATCTGTCAAGGATATGTTTAGGAGGAGGTTGGATGCAGTGATCTTTGGGGTCCCTTCCAGATCTATAATTCTGTTAAGCTGTAAGTCCCTGAATCCTTCAGCGAGCAAGCTGATGATTGATGGATTCTTGGGTTTGTAGCCCATTATGTAACCCTTCTGTCTCCAGATATCATATTAACAAAGAGGTATGAAATGTTAATCTAGCTCCTTCAAACTCAACAAGGAGGCAATGATCTTTAAAACTCACCACCATCTAGCCCACATGATGAGGTTAATGGAGTTGGAATCAATATCTGCCTCTGCTTGAATCCATACGCCCCACCCAGTCATACTCGGATCATACACATAAGAGCTGAAATATTCTTTTAGCCAAAAGCCTAACACCCTGAGGAAAGGGTGTGTTTGTTTCACTTCAGTATTAACAACTCAACAGCTTCATTACAAAAAGAGTGGTTTTTCCCCTTTTTTCTTTCTGTCTTTCTCTCTGTGTCTCAAACTACCACACAGTTAATGGGATGGCTACACCTTTTGCAAATAAAGAGCTGCAGAGTATTGGGATGACCTGATGAAGATGATGCTTCTCTGTTAATTAAGTGGTGAGCCTGATGAATTAATGGGCTTCCTCCAAGTCTCAGTTGGTATCTTTAATTGCTTGCTTTTTCTCTCTCCCTAGTGCAAGGTTGTGTTTCTTCCATATTGTATTTGCTTTTCCCTCTGGGTTCCTTATGCAGGAAATTGTTATGTTCTCTGAAAGTAATTTTATCATGCTAAGGACTTATCCTTTGCAGGGAGTGGGGAAGCTAAAAGCTACAAGCAGCTCACTTTCCCCTTATCACTATCTAAAGTTTGCCTCAATGAAGGGCATGCCTGCTTTGGTTAAAAAAAAAAATCTATTGCTGGTAGAAAGACAGGAAGTAAGTATGTACTGTAAATGACTTTAGGAAAGTCAGATATTCAACATATCTGCTACCAGAAGGAAATCATCTTTTGATAAGGAGATCCAGAGGCTTGGTGCGACCACCGAGAAGCCCCTACACCATGCTGGGTCTTCTGAGCTCATGAACTCTGTGAAAATATATGGATAGATTTTTCTACTTAAGAACTCTCTACAACGTGGCTCAGATCCACAAGTTTCATTGACATTACTTGGACTGTTATAGAGGTGAATTAAAAGTCTGTGGCGTTTCTCTTCTATTTTGTCCACAAGGTTGAATTTCTTCACCAGATCTCCTTTTCACACAGAACATTAGACTTTCCAAGGGAAATTAAATGTCAGAAAGCTTCCTTGTTCTAAATAAAAAGCAAAGTGTGTTAGAAAAAAAAGAGATGTCTTTTTCTTTATACCCCATCCATTTTCATGATTTGTTGCAGGTCTGGAATCACTTGCTTCTACACAGGCTGCCAAATGTTTGGTCTGATGTTAACTTTCACTCTCCACATACACACTGCAAAAAAAAAAAAAAAACTTACCCTATAGGCAGCTTTCTTTGTGTTTAAGCTTTTGACTGACATCAAAGCAAATCATATTTGAAAAAGAAACAGCCATTTATGTGTAGCAAAAGTCCATATCATAGAATCGTAGATTTGGGACACCCATTCCAACCCCCTGCCATGCAGGAACCCCCATCACAGTACTCCGGACATATGGCCACCCAGCCTCTGCTGGATGACCTCTGCTTGATGAGCTATACTGGTGGATCAGCCTAGTACCCCACCCCCTTAGCTCCTTATTTAGCTTACAGCAGCCAGCCAGAAGTCCCTCAGAAACACGTGAACAAAGCATGAAGGTAATCTTTTCTAATATTGTGCGTGTCTAATGTATGGTACAGGTAGACAGAGTGAACAATATGGAGCACATGGGCTACATGTAATTTCTTCTCATTTGTATGGTCCTTAGACTAACACCCACTATGAAAAAGAATATAATGAATGGGAAGCAAGACATAGAACCACACCTTCCTTCACCCTCTTAGCAGTGTTGCATAAAACCAAAAGTGGACTTCTCTGGAAGTTGAGTCATGGCTACTGGCTGGGCCGGTGTTATAGGTTTTTTGCGCCCTAGGCGAGGGGCGGGGGATCGGGCAGGCAGGGCAGGGGGTGGTGGGGTGGTGGGGGTGGGGCAGGCAGGGCAGGGGGTGGTGGGGTGGTGGGGGTGGGGCGGGCAGGGGCAGGGAGCGGGGGTGGGCAGAGGCAAGGGGCAGGACAGCGAGGCAGCAGGGTGGCAGTGGATGGCAGGGGACGGTGACGGGCACAGGGGGTGGGCGGTGATGGGCGTGGGGGGCGACGGACAGATGGCGACGAGAGTGATGGGCGGACGGCAACGGGCGGCTGGCAAGGGGTGGGGGCGCCGCCGCCGCTGCCATCCAGCTGGGCGCCCGCTACCCCATCATTGCGCCTCCGCTGTGTCCGGGCCCCGCAGGTGGCTGGGCTTATGAAGCGCTACCGAGGAGGAGGAGGAGGGCAGTGTGCCTAGTGGGGCGACCATCAGCCAATCTGGTGAGGCAGAGCCCCTCTGAGGGGGCGGCCCGCGGCCTATCCAGTCCCCCCAAAGCCGGGCTCTCGGGTGAGCGGGAGCCGCGGACAGCCCACTGTGGGGTGGGTGGCTCTGAGCATGGACAGAGCGCTGTACCCCGCCACCCCCATGAGCCTCCTTATTCCAGGGCAGCTGCGGGAGGGGGCAGAACCCCCTCTGTCTCTCCTCCCCCTCACTTTCTGGCTGCTCAGCCCTTGGCAAGGCATGGGGGCTCCGACGGCCGTCCCTCCTTCCCTCTCATTCAGGCTTCTGGGGTGACCAGAGTCTGCGGGGGAGAGGGTGCCACCTGGCCGGAATGCGCAGAGGGCGTGGGAGCTTGGAGGGCGGCGGGCGGCGGCGGGCGGGGAGGCGGGGGGACAGCAGGCTTGCCAGCGCCCTCTCCATTTTGGCGCTCTAGGCAGCTGCCTAGTTCACCTTAATGGTAGCACCGGCCCTGGCTACTGGACTTCTTCTCAAAAAGAAGTCCAGTAGCCATGACTCAACTTCCAGATAAACTCACCTGGAGGACTGAGAATCTTCAGAGACAAAAGTGGACTTCTAACTACTTCTTGCTCTCTTTCTTTGTGGGGCTGTGGGTGCACCCCAGGTGTGGCATTTACTCTTAGTCCCTTGCCCCCTCCCCCCAAAAAAAACCCCAACTTGGACAGCCAAGTCCATTATCAGCAGAGATTTAATTTGATGATTGTAGAGGTCAGACATGATTGCAAAAATTGCTCCATCACTTTCCTGACAGACCAGCTCTCATCTGGACCTCTCTGTCCTCAAAGTGTATAGAGTCAGGATAAATATGCCAAAAAGATCAATCTAATTTTGAGCATATGTGCTTGATTCCATTGGATTAAACAGTCCAGCTGTATCATGATTGACACCATGGAAGTTGGGAGGCAGTGGCTTCCTTTTGTTTTACTTTTACATTTCCTTGCAGGAGTGGACTCACTAGGCTAGCTCCAAGACAATTGTTCTCTGGACTCATCTTTGATGGCAAGTTGGGGAAACAACAGGACTTTGGATCCTGTGGATACGCGATGCCATTTAATGTTGTCCTATCGTCAACCAGATTCATCTCATTGTTGCCCCTATCGCTGGAGTAACACCAAGTAGTCATAGGTTGATTGTGGAGTTTATGTAAGAATATAAGAAGAGCCCTGCTGGACTAGGCCAAGGGCCCATCTAACCCAGCTTCCTGTATCTCACAGGGGCCCCATCAGATTCCGCTGGGAGCACATGAGTCAACTAGATACCCGACTCCTGATGCAACTACCCTGTATCTGGAGTTTTTGAGGTACCCTCCTTTTAAGCCTGGAGATAACATATATCCCCATCATGCCTTGTAACCTGCAATGGACTTTTGTTCCAGAAATCTGTCCAATCTTATTTTAAAGGCATTTGGGTCAAGATGCCATCATCACATCCTGTGGCAAGGAGTTCCACAGACTAACAACAAGATGAGTAAAGCATTTTTAATCTATTCTCATTCTCCCAACCCTCAATTTGAGTGGATGAACACTGGTTCTGGTACTGTGTATGACTAAAGGAGCCTCCATTTATCCACTTTGTCCACCCCCTGCATAGTTTTGTATGTCTCACTCATATTCCCCAGGTGCCTTTTTTTCTAGATCAAGAGCCCCAAATAGCCTTTCCTCATAAGGGAGGTGCCCCAGCCCAGTAATAATTTTACTCACTCTTTTTTGCACCCTTTCCAGTTCCACTGTCTTATTTGAGATGCACCAGCCAGAACTGTATGCAAATACTCCAGGTGCGACTTTATCATCGTTTTGTACAATGACACAATAATATTGGCTGTTTTATGTTCAATCCCATTTTTAATTATCCCTAGCATGAAATTGGCCTTCTTCACTCCTGCCATACTGGGTGGACACTTTCATCGAGCTGTCCATCAGCTTACCAAGATGGCTTTTCTGATCTGTCATGGACAGCTTAGAATCCATTTGCTGATAATTAAAGTTTTGATTTTTATTTTGCCCAAGTGTGCATTAATTTACATTTTCTTACACTGAAATTTATTTGTTGTTTTGCCACCCTTTCTCCCAGTTCGAACAGATCTTTCTGGAGTTCTTCACAATCCCTTCTGGTCTTCACCACCCAGAAAAGTTTTGTGTCATCTGTAATCATGTCCATCTCACTGCTTATACCAGTCTCTAGGTCATGTATAAACAGGTTGAAAAGCACTGGTCCTAGGAATGATCCCTGGGGCACACCATTTCCCCCCTAGCTCCATTGTGAAAATTACCCATTGACACCTACTTTCTGTTTACTGGTTCTCAACTAATTCTCAATCCATAAGAGGACCCGCCCTTTTATCCCTTAAATGTGAAGTTTTCTCCAAAGCTTTTGATGAGGGACTGTGTCAAATGTCTTGTGAAAATCCAGATAGACAATATTTACTGGTTCTCCCACATCCACGTGCCTGTTGACCTTTGCAAAGAATTCTAAAAGGTTTTTGAGGGACGACTTACACTTAGAGAACCCATGCCGATTTCCCCTTATCAAGGCTTGTTCCTCTATTGTTTCATGATTTTATCTCAGATGAGGCTTTCCATCATCTTCCCTGAAAAATATGTTGAACTAACCAACCTGTAGTTTCCATTTTAAGGATTGGCATGACATCTGCAATCCTCCAGTCCTTTGGCACTGTGGCTGTTTTTAGGGATGAGTTGCATATTTTAATAAAGAGATCCACAACTTTGTTTCTCAGTTTCTTAATAATCCTTGGATGGATGCTATCTGGGCCCAGTGATGTATTGATCTTCAGTTTATCTACTAGGTCTAAAACATCCTCTCTTTTAACCTGCAATTAATTCTTTTGTCAGGAGGGGCCATTTGGTGAGGCAAATCTGTCCAATGTCTTCTGTCTGAAGAGAGATGCAAAGAACTCATTTAATTTCTGTGTAATCTCCAAGTACCCCTTTCCCTCTTTCACCATCCAGAAGGACTACCACTTCTCTGGCAGGTACTCTGCTTCTAAAATATTTAAAGAAGCTTCTTTATTCCCCTCTTTATTGCTGGCCATACATTCCTCAAATCTTTCTTTACCTTTTGTATCTGCTTCTTACTTTCAAGTTTTTCCCAAAGTATACAATACCCCACCAGCCATCTGTTTCTATAACACTTAGTGGCACCTAATAGGTACTTCCTATTACTTTTCAGCTAGACTCTAGCCAGATTTAGTACTACAGTCTTCCTAACCTTGACAAATGATGCCTGAATTGGACTGCTTCCTTCCTCTCTTCCAACTTTTTTTCATTCAGACTTGTTTTTCTTAAATATTATCCCCTGGTCTAGTTTTGTTATTATACTTAAGCATATGTAAGTTTCTATGTGAGATTTTACATTTAAAGAGGAGGGTAAAATGCCGACCAAAATATTGTTGTAAATAAAATACCACAAACATTCAGACAAATGAAACAATTTACTGCAATACTGAGCTAAACTCTCAGAAGATAGCTTCCCAAAATTGTTGTTTTGACTTATATACCATCCTTTGCAGTGAAACAATCTCTGGGCAGTTTACAACATAATGGTGGAAATCCTTGTCCCCACCCCCCATCAGTGAGCTGGGTACTAGAGACTCAGCGAAATTTTGATTTTCGTTTTGTTTTCATTTTTCGTTTTCGTTACGCAATGAAAACGAAAACAAAAATTTTCCAGAAAACAAAACGAAAATGAAACGAAAAATTTTGTCGTGTTTTTCGTTTTCGTTACGGCAGACACATTGCATTGAAAAGAATGCTAACAAAAATGAAAAATTTTCATTTTTGTTTTGTTTTTTGTTTTGTTTCGTAACGAAAAAAAACAAAAAATGCGCAACCCCCCGAAAAACAAAAATGAACCGAAACGGACCCCTAAACGAAAAACAAAAAACAAAAAATTATTTTTTTGAGTCGTGCCCATCTCTACTGGGTACTCATTTTGCCATTCTCAGAAGAATGTAAGGATGATTCAACTTTGAGCCAACTACCTGAGTCGATCAAGACTGAACTCAGGTCGTGAGCAGAGGCCTGACTGCAGCGCTGCAGTTTAATAAGTGTTCCACGCTGCCCTTTCAAAAATCTCAGCTGATGGAATGGTGAACCATGCCCTAAAAATTTCCTATCCACAAATAAAAGAAACAGAGACCAAAGCTCAGCAAAATTGTCTTTTCTCCTGAGTCCTCTCACAACAGGTATCATGCATGCTGGTTTTCTAGATACATCAATGAACTAAACTCTACCCTCTAAGAGCCTTGTGGTGCAGTGGTTAAAGGCCTATACTGTGCAGGTAAAACTGTGCTCACGACCTGGAGTTCAATCCCAGGTAGCAGGCTCCTTGTTGACTCAGCCTTCCATCCTTCCGAGGTCGGTAAAATGACTACCCAGTTGGCGGGGGGGGGGGCGCAATGTGTAGCCTGCATACTGTAATTAAAAACTATAAACTGCCCAGAGACTATTTGAAGTGGTATGGGACGGTATATAAGCAGACCACTTTGCTTTGCTTTTTACCCATCCAGGACTGGATAGTAATACTGACTTTCTTTTTATTTGTAATGTTTTATCATGGCCTGCCAAAAAGGGGAAAAAGCAAGTCTTTATCTAGCATCTTATTAGGATCTTTCATGTATGCAGAGAGCAGAATTTCCCCAGTGTATTGTATTTGTGGATTTATAATTAAGCTGAGAGTGCTAAATTTCTTGCTTCCTAAATTTGAATACCTTAAGGCTCCTGCTTCTTGGCCTTTCAGCTAGGACTGAGTGAAGATCAAAACAAGAAATGTTTAAAATAAAAATACATAAATGATCGCCCTTTAAAAATGAATTTGCCTTGCCACAACTGTGCGTCCCTGCCACCTTCTTGAACCCTCCTCATTCAAAGAATCCACTTAAAAAAAAAGATGAAGAGAACTTCAAAGTGTCATCTGTTGACAAGAGGTGCCACTAAAGCAATCAGAGGCTTAATTGCTGGAAAACGATTTCACTCATGCAAAACATATGGCTATTCCAGTAATAATAGTAAGTGAAAGATGCAAGATTTTATAGAGGGGTTCCTTATTACACCAAAGACAATTGTGTGTGTGTGTGTGGGGGGGTTGTTCTAATACCTGTATGCTGCCACCTGAATTTTGTTCAAGCTCACATTTGCTGCCCTTCAAACTCTTACTAATCCAGTCACTTCTGCCTGCGAATAAACGAGTTATGAATATGCATATCACCCAGAGTGGGAGCATAGGCTGTGCTGTCACCTTACAACCAGAAGGTCACGGACATAAATCTTCTCCGATGCTAATATTCCATCTACCTTGGCTACACACTGAGCTCCTTTTCCATTTTCCAAGCACAGGAAGAGAAAGCTCATAATTGGGTAGAAGCTTTCACGTCCTCATTCCCTGGTGGTGCTTTTTCAATGAAGTATGGAAGAAAGGGAGAGGCTGGAGTTAAAGAATGGGGTTAGAAAGGAATTAATATGCCAGACAATCACTGGTAGCTCATCAGTCACATCATGCGAAGGGAAATGTTTATGTCTTTTCCAGCAGGCTGACGAACCAGAGGCCTCGAGTGGGGAGCTTGTTGTTTTCTTACACGACACATTTAATTGTCTTGCCATAAGTTACCTCTTGGTTTCTCCGCCTCATCTCACTGCTCCATACCTAGATAATACAAAGCAACCTACTGACAATTAACTGAGATTATTGGATTGGGTTTACCACCTATTTGTCTTCCCTCTAAACAGCTGGCAGAGTACAGCAGGATATCCATTTGGAAAGGTCAGTCAGGCTTGAGTTACAGCCCAGCCTGTCCCAAAAGGGCTTTTCCTGTTCACTCCTCTGTTTCCAAAATTTCTCTCATTTGGCCAATTTAAATCAATGGGATTTCCTCCCTTCCTCTTGGATTTAAGCCGGAATGGGCTAGACACAGATGTCTTGGCTTGTTGGTTCCCTAACCTCCTCCCTGGGACAAACACAGCCCTACCTCTTCATCAAGGAAATCTGTCTCTTTCATTCTCATTTTCACTAAATCAGGAGGAATTCTTGGAGGTATTACAGGTGCTACATATTTGTGGGAAAGAACTTTTCCTCTTGCAAACTCTTATTGCAGCTCTCCATCTAGAAGAGATGAGAACATTTACTACATTAAATTAAAGGGTCATGGGTGTGCTGGTTTAGTTAAGGTGACTTGCAAAATAAAATTACATTGAATTAGACTGAATTAAATTAAATTAAATTAAATTAAATGAAAATGTTTCCCTGTTACAAGCCTCACAGTTCTTCTAAAGATTAAACCTGTTATGCTAATAAGTGAAACTTGGCATCCCTGTCCTACTTTATGAGGTCTGAACTTATGCCAAAATTCAAAGGTACAGCTAGTTTAAAAGGGCTGAAAATTGACACATTCACCACTTGTACCCAGGCATATTCTGTATCATCATCACCGACCCAAAATGCATCTGTTTAAGATCTGTGTTAAGACTCACTCTCATGGTGGCTAAATTGCATAAAGCCAGGAAAATGGAAAGTTAGGCTGCGACTTTAACAGACATGGCGGTAGTCGGGAATGATAGTATTGCAAAAAGTGCTTCCTTACAACTTTGCCTCCATGTGCATTTTGCTTTGGTTTTGCACACCCAAATCCACACTGATTTTTTTTCTAAACATTCCAAGCTTTGCTTAGACCCATGCTGCGCTTCTTGTGGTTTTTGCATGAACTTTGCTATCATGGATAGACCATGTGCTTTGCAGAATATGAATGCAACTTTCTATGAGAAATATGTAGTTACCTTAGCTACTTTCCTTAGCAACAGTGCAATTAAGTCACACTTTAAAAGTAAAACAAAGAAGAGTTACAAGGTCATTTGGACATAACAATAGCCATTTTTGTGTTTTCCTCTTTACTTTTAAATGTTACATTTTAAAGGCGTTTGAGGAGATAGATGTTGGGATTTTTTCAAATGTTACACCATTATTTTATCAGCCTATAGAGACATAGGAAAGATTGTTTTGCTTCCTGTTTTGCATCTGCATTTTTTGCATTTTCAATGTGCAATATCAGAAGTACCCAGTAGGGGACATTATAGTGTATTTTCTAGTAGAGATGGGCATGAACTGCAGGTTTGTTTTTCAGCCAAACAGGTGTTTGGTTACAAGTTACCAGTCTTGTCTCATTCTTTTTTCTCATCTCCTTTGGGAACTGTTGAACATCTTGGCCACCAAAAAATTAAACAGCACAAACTGCAAAACCAGTGATTCATGCCTATCTTTATTTTCTA
>JAHTLZ010000129.1:83365317-83381482 GCA_023846285.1 Phrynocephalus versicolor | reverse complement strand
TTATTTATTTATTTATTTATTTATTTATTTATTTATTTATTTATTTATTTATTATTTTAGAGTATTTTTACACCGCCTTTCTCCTTGGAAAAGGATCCAAGGTGGCTTAAAATAATGAGGGATAAGACACAGTCCAGTACAATTAAGACATGTTCAAGTATTTGAGAAAAAGGAATTGAAGGACATCTTGCAGCATTAATAGACAACATTACATTAAAGCAACATGGTTATAAGTAGTCATGAACACAAAATCTATGTAAACCCATAGATTCATATAAGATACACATGGTAGTCCATCATTCAGGGAAAGTTTGCCTGAAGAGAAAGGTCTTTGCCTGTTTCCGGAAGGACAACAGAGATGAGGCAGTCCTGGCTTCTCATGGGAGGGAGTTCCAGAGTCTGGGTGCAGCAGTCGAGAAGGCCCTTTCATGCATTTCCACAAGACGTGCCTGTGAGGGTGGCGGGATAGAGAGTAGGGCCTCTCCTGATGACCTTAACACCCGAGTCAGTTCATACTGTGAGATCCAATCTATGTTGGTGAGAGCAACACATGTGCTAACATAGTCCCATACAGTAATTACTTTGTTGAAGAAAATAACCACAGCCAATAGGATTGTGGTAAAGTGAAATGGTCACCCAACAGGTATACATGAAAGAATAATATTCCAAGCTCTTTGTAGGGTAGGACTCAGCTGAAGTCTGTGGTAGGATGAAGTTCTCTTTGAATATTAATATAAATGAATTGAATACAGGTTCCGAGAAACTGGGACTGAGACCTGTTATCCCACAGAAGGTTTTGCGTTTAGTACTTGTCTTGGGGCCTAAAATATGCTGCTTGAAATTCCACTCTGAAAGGATCGATGAGTTAGGCTTGCAACACAAGAAATAAACATGACCATGTTTAGTTGGTCTTCTCTCACTGTCCACCACACTGTCCTATCACTGACTTACAAAATCCACATCAAATACTTCCTGGTAGGAAGCATTTCTGGGAGAAAAACCTATCCCAAATGCTCTTTTGGCTTATATTACCATTTGTATATGACACACCATAGTAATTCATCACCAAGGCTACTGTCATTTTTCACGACTGAAAAGAGCAGTTTCGAGATCTGTAAGCTACTGGCCATGTTACAGAATTACTTGCTAGACTGCGCTGAAGCTGCCAAGCAATTCTGTTAACTCCATGCTTCCTTTAACAAGAGAGCTCTGCAATGTGCTTAGTACTGAGACTGGAACTGACTCCAGGCTGTACTGACAGGTAAAGAAAAAACCCTCATGCTTTTTTGTTTGTTTATTTCCTGGCTAGTTAATGCTAAGACACAGAATTTCAACCCTACAAGAATTTTTGCAGTACAGCCACCCAGCCACCAGAGGGGGCCCAGAGAAGTTCACCATAAATAAGGAAGTATGGGGAAGCATGGCATTGGTAAAGGACATGGATGCAATAATAATGGGCTTCTGTGCATGTCAAAAGAATTGACATGCTTTTGAAGCTAGATCATGGAGATGTTTTTTTTTTTAACTTTATCTGCCAATTTCAGCTGGCAATGCTGACTTGGGGGATTTGCAACAGGCACATATATATAGTTAAACAAACAAAACACACACACCAAATACTTTTGTAGGGTGATTGAAAGCCTCCAAAATAATTAGGAAGATGCTTAAAAAGATAGCAATAACAGCTAGGATATCAGTCTTCCCATTCTCCGATGTTGGTTTTAAATCCCGTTTTTCACTTTGTGATGCTCTGACAAGAAAACATTTTAATTAAAACAACAAAAAGAAACCAACATTTTCAATATGTCACTGTCACAATTTTGTCTTTGTGCCTCAGTTTATGTAGGCATGCCTGTTATTTTTTCTTTCACTTTAACTTACAAAGAATTGTAAGTTAAGTTATAACCAGGAGCTTATTATGTTCCTTTCTCCTGCTCTTATAATGTTTCTTCATCTCATCATGTGTGCTTGTGTGTAGGTATTTAGTTCTGAACTTCTGAGTCCAAAACAGGGATATTCGTCTCCCACATGTTGCTTCCCCTCAGCTGGTTAATGCACAAACACTGTTCTGTTGCTACTTGAGAACTTTGCAAGCCAGGAGGAGATCAGAAATCAGCTGGTCAGACCTCCTTTCTATCATCACTATGCCATGTGCTAACTCCTTTGGTGCTTTTGGAGGGCAAGGAATTTATATGATTTTACTTTAATTCTGAATATTTGCCTATATAATCAGTGCTGAGATGGCTCTATACTTATAAAGCAGAATCCACAACCCCATTGCCTTACTGCTTGGTTTGCTACAGTCTGACAATGTGACTTTTCCAATAACTAGCTATAATGTCTAAAGTTCAGACTACTGAGACTCATACTGGGCTAGGGTTGGAACATCTTGGCCGTGTGCCACAGGAACAAGAATCTAATCAGAACAGGAGAATTTCAGACTGCCCACATTTTGCATTAAAGTGTACATTTGGTACTGAAAATATTCTTAATTCTTCTCTTCTCCTTGAAATACACTCATTTTATAAACAGTGTAAATCCCCCAGTATTTGACCATGTAGTGACACAGCTGCATGCTTGTGTTGCCTCCATGTATTGAGTAGATAATACAAGATTCTCTTTCTGTGCTGAGAGTAGGTAGAGGTTTGGAGTGCCTGCAGGATTGAGATACTGCACTTGGTGAGCTGGATCCAGAGCTGGGATGGTTGGGATTAATCTTTAAAGACAGATATTCCTTTCATGTGAATTAAAAGATCTCGTCCATTAAACAGAAATCCAGAATATAAAATGACCTCGTTGCCTCATTGACCATCAAGTCAATTAAACTAATGGCACATGTCAATTTTTTTTTCATAGAAATCCACTCCACATATTTGGATGGGATTTGTTTCAAATCTTAAACCTTTAGCAAAATTTAGTTAAACCAAAAGACCAAATCCATGTTAATAGGCAAGGCAGTGATCTTTTTGCCTTGGGGTTGGGATGATATCGAGAAACACTAGCCTACAACTAGAAAGCATATTTGTTTCTGTTATAGTTTCAAGGAATATGATGAATCTAGTGAATTCATGAACTGGTTCTGTAACTTTCTAAGGGTGTGAAATGTCTCGTACCATGATGAGCTTTTTGAGGAAGCTGCGATTGCAAAACTGGGAAAAGAAACACAAGTTGGTTCTAAATGTGTGCAAACAGTGGGCTGAAAACTTATGAGCAGATCAACACGCTCAGTGAAGCAGAAACACAAAGTTCAGGAGCGTGTTGGCACCCTGTGCTATTGTTAGCAATTTATGAACCTACAGCATCTATTCACTGAAATATCTGAACCAGGTATCTTACCATTTCTAGTTCATCTCAAATATTGAATTTTCTGAAATTGGCATTTAAAATCAGATGATGATCATTCTCTACAAAGCTTTCCAAAGTAATCAGGAGCCATCAATAGAACACTTAAGGAAGGTATCAGAAATGGAAAGTGGAATTAGTCTATAGTATGTCGTTGGAAAGTCAGTTTGAAATAATCCTGTTTTTTGTGTTTAATGTGAAACTTCAAATAATTGTTATGCATGCTGGATTGTGGGGTTATTATATAGAAAACCTATGGACAGTAGTATTTCCTGGTAAGGTAGGGCCCACTCAAGCAGCAGTCATGCATCTGGAATGGGATTGCTGAGTGATCCCTCCTTTCACGTGCAGTGTACATTTTCATCAAAGGAAACATTTTTTCCTGGCATATTTCCAGCAGTTTGGAGATTTTATTTACATGAATTTAGGTTCTTTGGGGCCTTTCAAATAGATAAACTGACTAGCTAGAGACAAGGTGGAGGTGATTGCCGTAAACTTTTGCAAGCTGAAACAATGCTCTCACATCCCATTTATTTTGCTTTCCCTGACGTTTCCCACCCTCTCTGCCAGTATGACAAGTTTGCATCCTATGGTCCTATCCTGTTAGCCTGAGTTAGAAGCTCCCCTACTGGCTGAGTGGTTGCCTTTACAGTCCAAAAAGCAATCCAACTTATTCCTCCTGTGTAGCTTGTAATTCAGCAAGTGTTTAAGATCTTCCCAAGCCTACCACTACTGTCTTCTTGTGTATATGGTGCTCTTTTATCCACAACAGCAACAGCAGTTAAATCTGAATAGATGGAGTGCCTTGCATGCAAAAATATGCGCTGTATTATCTATAGGAATCCCAAACACATTGGATTCTTATTAAAACAACACACACACACCCTCTCTGGCGTACAATGTACATTAGGTAGAAGTGTGGTTGAACTGCCAAAATGGCGGTTCATCTTAGTTCATGGTTTGTGAAGGAAGACAAACCACAAACCATGAATTTGTACCACATTAACTGACAAATCACAAATCAGTGTCTTTTTAGACAGCTGGTTGCTGTCTGAAAAAGAAGAAGCCAAGTCTCTCTCTGTCCCCACAGCTTACCCTCTGCTCACTTTCCACTGTCCTGTTGCTTGCCTTGTCTGTCCGTGGCCCACCGAACAGCAGATCAGTGGGTGCCTAGACAGAAAGGGTATTCATGACTGCCCAAAAGGAACAACCCTGCTGCTGTCTCTGAAGATTCTCAGTCATCCAGGTGAGTTTATCTGGAAGTTGAGTCATGACAACTGGAATTACTTTCTTGAGAGATCAAAATGTTTCGCTACTCTTCCCAGCAGCAGTGTACTAAGACACGCTCTTTCTGCTACTTATCAAGCTGCCCTTTCATCAATCCCCAGACAAATCAGGAGCACTTCCATCATCAGCAAGACCATAGCTAATGACCCATACTGAATGGGTGTTGGGAAAGGTTGCATAGGTGAGACTTTCATGCACCTTAGGCCATTGCCCACCTAACGACTTTATTCAGACCATTGTCTACCTTAAGAGCCTATTTAGACCAGGATGATGTGAAATCAAGGTGAACTAGAAAACGGAGGACTCACCACTAACTTTCCTCAGACTAGTGAAGCTGCTTGGATGAGCAGCGAAATGTTTTGATCTCTTAAGAAAAGAAGTCCAGTTGCCATGACTCAACTTCCAGATTCCTTGCTGCTGTTTGCAGAGAAAGTGGCAGTAGGGGGATTCCTTTTGGGCAGCCTAGGTTGCCCCGTCTTTCTTTGGGCCACCAAAAATTGGAAGGCCATAGAAGACAGGGCAAGTCGGCTGTTTGCAAAGATGTGTGTGTGTGTGTGTGTGTGTGTGTGTGTGTGTGTGTGTCCCTTCAGGCAGCCGTGCTTGTCCTGTCTATCTACTGTAGGTGCCCGCTAATCAGCTGACAGACAAGCTAGGCTGCCAGAACGGCAAGTCTTCCCTCTCTGCCTATACCCCCCTAGGAACAGCTAATCCACAAGGGTTTAGAAAGGGAGAAAAGTCCCTAAAAATAGCCAGATTAAAAATGGGCACATTCATCCCTTTGAACTTGTCAGTGCCTGTGGAACTGATGAATACAAAGCAACAAACATTCAGTGAATCAGGGGTATTTGTTGAATATCACAATTCATTTTTTTAAATTTGTGCCCGTCTCTAACAGTAAGCAGCAAATGAGGTTGCACTGAATGATATCCTTCCACCAAGGGAATAGACATTGTTGACACATCACATCTTCTTCTCCCTCTTAGCCCTGCCCCCTACGTGCACTGTACAAGTCTGCTCCAGAACAGATTTTAGCAGAATGCAAGGGGAAAAGAGGAAGGCGAAAACGCATGAGTTAGTCCAAATGCTCAAGAATTCTTTCCCATTATATCGGTTTCAATCCCTGCCAAATAAAACTTGTTAGTATTAAAATCGTCACAAGAGTCTTTGTTGTACTGACTAAAACAACTATTTCCTTCAATTTATTTCCTTTCTTCATTTCCCCTCCAGTGCATGAAGTGCAAAGCATTCATGTCATATCGGATTTACACTGCAGAACCAATTATCTTAAAGTTTGTCCATATCTGTGTTAAACAGATGACCTGTGTGAATACTTGAAAAGTAATATGCAGTGGTACCTTGTATAAAGGAATTAATTTGTTCCAAATGAAATTGTGTTAAGCAAATTTTCCTTTATACAAATTTCCCATAGGAATGCATTGAAAACAGAGTGATCCCATTTTTATGTTGTACATACAAATTTGCCCCATAGGCGATTATGTTAAGCAAATTTTCCCGATATCCAGAATTTTTTATGTTGTACAAATTTTATGTTATACAAATTATAGTTTTATAAGACCCCCCATCAAAATACTGGTTATCTACATAGAGGTCTTTATGCGGATAATTTAAAAAAATGTGTGAATCTAAGAACATAAGAACATAAGAAGAGCCATGCTGAATCAGGCCAAAGGCCCATCTAGTCCAGCTTCCTGTATCACACAGTAGCCCTTCCAAATGTGTCCTGGAGCACACAAGACTAGATATCTGTCTCCTGATACCACTCCCCTGCATCTGGTCCTTGAAGTACCCCAGTTTTAAACCTGGAGATTACACATCTCCATCCTCCAGGAGTCTGTCCAATCCCCTTTTGAAGGTATTCAGGCTAGATGCCATCACCACATCTTGTGGCAGGGAGTTCTACAGACTAAAAACACACTGGGTAAAAAACAAAAATTCTTTTGTCTGTTCTCTCTCTCCCAACCCTCAGTTTGAGTGGATGTCCCCTAGTTTTGGTATTTTGTGAGAGGGAGAAGAGTGTCCCTCTATCCACTTTACTCATGCCCTGCATTATTTTGTATGTCTCATTTTTTCTGTTCTATGTGTTTGTTATGTGCTGTCAAGTCATATCTAACACATATTTTTACTTATTTATTTATTTATCACTGAAGGGACTCATGGTAGTGAACAACAGCTAAAAACAATGTGTTGAGAATCATAATAATTTAAAATATTAATGTTAAAATACAAATGGGAAAAAGGGAAATATATTCTAAAGAAGATGCTGAGTTGGCTCCAGTGGAGAAAGCAAAATCTGCTGTAGGTGACAGTTGACTTGTTCTCAAACATGGACCCATTTCCTGTTCTGCCTCTTGAGCAGCTCTAGTTTAAGAGGTTGCAAAGAGGTGGGTGGGAGCGTGTTTGGCACTATAGGCCAGTGGCTTATTAAACTCAGATATGTTTTTAAAAGTAATTTAACGTAGCTATTTAATTCTGTTTGAAAAATAGAAATATATTATTTTAATAACTGTAATTACAGTGGCACTGTTTCAGAGCATATCAGAACAATGCCTATAATGAAATACTTTTGGAAAGTAATTTTCCCAGCTCTTCCTACAACCTATTGACCGTGCTTGCCAAGGCATCTGGAATCTGTGGGCTGAAATCTCTGGAAGGCCAGAGGTTCCTGACCCTTGACTTGGGAAGAAACTGGCTCAGGTCCATCTGAGGAAGAACTGCTAATTTTGAAATATGTTGGGTTTAAATACACTGACAACTTCTGCCTTTTTTTTTGAAGTTTCTTCTTGTTACCACTGTTCCCTCGTGTGCTTCACTCATTCCTCACCCAGCTGTTTGTTCCAGTAAATCATTACGTTCGCATATCAGTGAATTCTGAGAAGATGCTGCTGCTCCAGTGTTGCGCTGGCAATAACTTGTTGCTTCCGGAGCTCAGCAAACATTCACATGTGACTGGATTACATCTCTTGTGGCCTGATGCTGGGGTGGAGGGGAAATGCCATCTCTTCCACAGAAGAATGAACTCAAAGAAACCTGCCTAGACCTCTTACTTAACATATCATTCCCAAAGGCTTGAGTGTTTTCCCTTATGTAACACAAATAGCACACCCCACATGCAAGAGAGGGGGGGGGGCTGCAGGTTCCAAGGTTTGCAAAAGTTTAAAACACAACAACAACAAAGCAATAGTGTAAAGTAACAAACAAACACAAGATATTCTGAAAAGCACTCTTTTTGTTGTTCATTCGTTCAGCCGTGTCTGACTCTTCGTGACCCCATGGACCGGAGCTCGCCAGGCCTTCCTATCTTCCACTGCCTCCCGGAGTTTGGTCAAATCCATATTGGTTGCATCGATGACACCGTCCAACCATCTCATTCTCTGCCATCCTCTTTTCCTTTTGCCTTCAATCTTTCCCAACATCAGGGACTTTTCCAAGGACTCCTCTCTCCTCATAAGATGGCCAAAGTACTGGAGCCTCAGCTTCAAAAGCACTCTAGTGGTGGTGAAATCCCCAAACTGCCCAGTGAGGACTCAGCATGCTTAATGGCCTGTTGAGCAACAACTCTTGGAATGGAATACAGTAATACGCCAAAGAAGCTGACATCTGATTAATATACTGACCAAGAGCGCTCTACTGCAACATTTGGTTGCCTGTCCCATTTGTAATGACCAATTCACACATATCTGTCCTGGCCAGTCCTGGATTGCAACAGTTCTGGTGCACATGTGACCACCTGGGTAATTATACAGAGCTGGGAAGGTACAGAGAGCTGTGGCATCCCTTCCTATGACAGAGGACTCTCCTTATACAATCCAGCCCAGCATTTCAATAAACATTAAAGGGAGAGTTCTGGACTGCAGCTACTATGTGTTGGCATAAGCAGTAATTATCTGCCTGGTAGTTTTTTATTTCTATCAGGCTGGAAAGAGGAAATGGTATAATCACTGCAAAATCCCCTTGATAGCTACTAAAGCATCCTCTTTTGGAAGCAGACTATTATTTATGGGAACATTTGAAAATAAGGCCAAATTTCAATTGAACAACCCTACCCAACCCCCACCGCAGGCTGTGCTAGGAATCAGTGCACAGTGACCAGCTAGCTACTGCCTGCAATAGTCAGGACAACAGCATAATCATTTTAACGATAATTGATAGGGCATATGTTGAAATGCCAGAGCGATTAATCTGTGTAGTCAGCAGGTATGCAGACAAACATTGCCAAATCACTTCTCTTATCACAGTGAACAAATTTTACTGAAAGAAAAAAAACTTTATGTACACAAATGTTGAGCTGCTGATCTTTTCATAGCCCAAGTGGCACTACTCACACACAAGGACGAGATATCAGCAGGTCCAGTGCAAGTGTAAGGTTGGGAACAAACAGGGCTGGGACGTCCATTAAGGCGAACTAGGCAGTTGCCTAGGGAGCCAAAATGGAGAGAGGGCACTGGCCAGCCTGCTGCCCCCCTGCTTCCCCCTGCTGCTGGTCACCGCCGTCTGTCCCCCGCCACCCGTCGCCATCTGACTGCCACCCCCTATGCCCCGTGCCGCCCACCCCCGTGCTCGTCACCATCTGCCCCCACGCCCATCGCCTTCCCCCACCATCCCCTGCTGCTGCTGCCACCCGCCTGCCACCCGGGCACCCCCCCACTGCTCCACCCCCGCCACCCCCACCACCCACCCCTGCCCCACCCCCTCCCATCGCCTAGGGTGCAAAAAAAAACTAGCGCCGGCCCTGGGAACAAGAAAGAGAACTGGAGGGAAAATTAAATAGGATTGCCGTGCTCTGAACAACTTAAGAAGGAGTAAGCATGCTTTGTGGTCACAGGTTGGAGGTACTTTGTTTCAGGGGTACAGGGAAACCTAGAAGGTATTAGAAGTCAGTAGGAGAGAGAAGTGACTTCCATTTCTTGGGGTTATAAATGCACAGGGTTTTAATCCAAGCTTTAAAGGACCCATCCAAGGTCTTGAATCTATTTTGGGGACAGTGTTTAGCACCTTGATTGCCTTTGTCAATTTAAAAATCAAAACCTGAGCGGATTAATTACCTCTGCCCTCAAAACTGGCTAAAACTGAGGAAACATTTTCTTAACACATCTGAAACTCTAAATATTAAACCAGAAGAGGCTAGAACAAAAACAACACATCTTGTGAAAGAGTGAATGGTGCGGAATGTCTCTTACCAGGCCAAGATTCCAGCTGGACAATTTGAAAGTCACAAAATACACTTTAAAATGAAGAGGGAAGATCAACGAAGAATGAAGTAAACGAAGCTACTTAGATAAAGGATGGATTTTCTGTAACTGTGGAGAAATTCGGTCAATGTAACACTTATGTGCATGCAGCTTATGCCCTGCCATGTGTACAAAAGATCATCTAGCAAATGATAACGATAATCTTGTTGAAATAGCTTGCTTCTGGTCTACTAATACTGACATGTAGTCTTATTATCTTAACAATTTAATTTGTTTTTAATCTTACCTATATTTCACACACAACCATCATTTTAACCTTTGCAGCACTCTGATATGAGTATATAAAAAAGAAAGGTTGGAGAATACATAAGGAGGTTATGTACAGAGCACTCTGTGCTGCAACATTTCATTAGCAGTCCCAATTTTCATGTCAGCATACTTATTTTAATGCTTCGAGGCATGTGAGGCCAATATGTATGCCAAGCAAGCTCTTTGGAGTCTAATACTGCATTACTTCTTGGTGTGGGTGCCAGAGTGCACCCTAGGTACCTCATGATCAGGGGAGGGGCATTTATGAAAATGACTCTTCCATTCTGTTTGTTCTATGAGCTACCCCAAGTGTATACCCCAATGAGCGCACCTTTTGGGCATTTGCTTTTCTGACATGAAAAATCCAGAGGTAAATTGATAGAGGATTGAAGCAATAAAGCAAAGTGAGCTGCGTATCTTCTGCCCCGTGACACTTGGCAGTTTACAATTTAATTCTCCAGCTGGCTTCCAGCAAGCTGGGTACTCGATTGGTCAACTTTGGAAGGATGTCAGGATAAGTCATCCTCAAGCCAGCTCCCTGTGACTGAACCCAGGTTGTGAGTAGAGTTTTGCCTGCAGTACTGCAGTGTAACGATTGCTTAGCAAAATTGCCTTTTGCACTCTGGGACAACTTATGCAGGAAGAAATTCAGGACTGAAATGTTTTGTTTATCTGTGCACATAACAGCTTGGGTGCTTTTTATTTATGCACACAATACTTGGGATCAGAGACACATTTCATAGTGCTGGAAGGACTAGAGATTCTGCATGGACATTGCAGTAAATGTTGAATGATCATTCATTTAAACATTATTTGCACCATCAACCTGGATGCTTTTTTCGTGAAAGAACCTCCTGCTTACTCTAAAGGGCCTACAGAGAAATCCTCTGACAGATTCCACCCTCTGTGTCATGGAACTACGAATGGGAGGATAGCAAAGAATGGGAAAGGTGGGAGGAGAGAGGGAATCCCTTTTTAGAGTTCAAAACATTAGGAGTGCAGTATTTCGTTGTGCAGGAATCAACAGCTGCTCACAGAGCTGACCTGTACGAGCAAGTCGGCCCGTGGCAAAGGAGTAATCCGTTTTACATTGGGTGGTTTCTGTGGTGCAACAGACTCTTAAGCAAGGCTTTTCCCCTCTGGCGGTCCTTGCTCAAATCTAGGTCATGTTGTAAGTCAAACGAGTTTGCAAACCTCAGACAATAGGCCACCTTGCAAAGTGGCTTTATGAAGTGCAAGCCTAAAGGACTTTTTTTTTCAAAGAAGAAGAGACGTGATGGGGAGTCAAGGAGTCTTTCTGTCTTTGTTGCATCAAGCAGATTGGGAGGAATACCTGATGTAACTTTAACCACATAGGTGATGCAAATTCCATTGTCTGGATGGTCTTTCCACACATAGGCATCCCTTTCAAGTCTTCTTTAACACACACAATGCCCATATTAGCAGCTCAGAGACACTTGCTAGCTGTTCTTGATATTAGAGTCCTTTATTACAAAGAAGTCAAGAAAAGCAAATTTACTTTTAATCCTTCTCACATGCAAAGTTTTCTGCACCTGTTATCCTAAGGTTGGTACATACATGAATGTGTGGCTGTCCGCGTCTCATTCTTTGGTGACTCGGTACGTGGGGATGACTTCTCAAACAAATGTATATGCTCTCTGCATTGGCTATGAGGAGCATACTTAAATTGACAATGAACAAGACGATAAAGCTGGGCTGGCTCATTTATATATGCAAGTTATCACTTGATGCCAGCCATCAACCAGCATAAAGCAGGGATCTGTGAAAAAAGCACTTAAGGATCACAGGAGGTTAGTATGATGGTCCTATATAGTCTGGTCTGCTGTTGTGGACTACAGGAACACAATGCAGCAATGTTGCCTGCCTCTAACCAGGTCTTGGTATGGCCAGTACTTGGGCAATAGTTCTCATATCTGCCAGGCTCACTTCGTCCTATGGGTCCTTCCTAGCAGGGATGTCCTCTTCCCTCCTGTTCTCAGCTTCTTAGAGGGTGCTTCCAGCTGAGCTGTTTAATTCCCCTTCTGTCCTTGTTTCTTCTGGGTACCAACAATATTTCCCTCCTCTGAAGAAAATGGAAAGGGGGATGATGGTCAGGCCCTAATTATGTTTGGTTTGGAAATAAATGTATTGTTTTTTGTGATCTTGCTTCCAAGATCCAGACACCACTCTATCCCATTTTGGACTGGTGGATCAATACTTAACATCAGGCCCATGGATCCAGTGTATTGACTTCAGCTGGAACTACCAACTGGGTTTGAGGCAAAGGTTTAAAATTGGAGCCGGAGAGGACAAAACTTGGCTCTTAGCCATCCAGTGAAATTGAAAATGAATGGAACTATGACTGTGCATCTCCCAGCTTTATCCAGTACAGTATATGGATCCAAGGGCCATTTTAGGCCAAACTCCTAAGAATGAAGAGCAACAACTATGAAACTTTCTTTCTTTCTTTCTTTCTTTCTTTCTTTCTTTCTTTCTTTCTTTCTTCCTTCCTTCCTTCCTTCCTTCCTTCCTTCCTTCCTTCCTTCCTTCCTTCCTTCCTTCCTTCCTTCCTTCCTTCCTTCAGAATAGAGTTTATGTATTGTAAAGGCTGTTACACTAGTTTTTAAAAAATAAAAATATAGAAAAGGAAGTAGAATATTTGTGCCCTTCGGATTTAGCCTTTTTCCGTCCAATCATTTTGTGATATTTTCCTGAAATGCATATTATCTCTTAAGTACATTGGTTTCAAACCAGAGGCATCTGCTATGCAAATCATCCAACCTGCTGCAGTTCTGACATGCCTGGTCTAAAAATACACCCATCCTGCTAGCGTCTGTTCTGTAAATATAGCATGTCTCTGAAAAACACAAACATTTTATTTTATTTTATTTTATTTTATTTTATTTTATTTTATTTTATTTTATTTTATTTTAGAGTATTTTTACCCCTCCTTTCTCCTTGGAAAAAAGATTCAAGGCAGATTACAGAATGAGGGATAATATACAGTCCAGTACAATTAAGACATGTTCAAATATTGAGATCAGGGAATTGAGGGCCATCTTACAGCATTAATAGACGAAGTTACATTAAAGCTACAAGAGAACATGAGCAGTTAAAGGAGAGTAAAGTTCCATGTAAAGGTATGAGTGATGAAAACTAACATTGAAAACACAGTGTCAGTGTATGTAAAGTCACAAGGTGAAAAGTAGTTATAAACACAAAGTCTATATGATCCTGCAGAGTCATATAAAAGACACATAATAGGTAGACCATCATTCAGGGAAAGTTTGTCTGAAGAGAAAGGTCTTTGCCTGTTTCCAGAAAGACAACAGAGGCCATCCTGGCCTCTAGTGGGAGGGAGTTCCAGAGTCTGGGCGCAGCAGCTGAGAAGGCACTTTCATGAGTTCCCACAAGAAGTATCTGTGAGGGTGGTGGGATGGAGAGAAGAGTGAATTATTTATATATATAGCTATAACTAGAGATGGGCACAACTCAAAAAAATGGTGTTTCGTTTGTCGTTTGTCGTTTAGGGGGTCCGTTTCGTTTCGTTTCCATTTTTCGTTACGTAATGAAACAAAAAAATGAAAACAAAAATGAAAAATTGTTCATTTCGTTCCCATCTCTACCATTCAGTGTTTTTGCCGTAACAAAAACAAAACGGACGACAAAATTTCTGGTGTTTCTGTTCATTTCGTTTCATTTTGGAGGCAAAATCCGTTTTTCATTTTGTTACGTAACGAAACAAAAAAAACAAAAACAAAAACGAAAAATTGTTCATTTCGTGCCCATCTCTAGCTATAACTATGAATTTAGAGAGAGAGAGAGAGAGAGAGAGAGAGTTGAGCATGATCTAAGGCCATCTGTCTCAGAAGAGAAATGGAAGCATTGCTTTATGGTAGCTCCAATTCTTTCTGCAGAAGTTATTGTTCAGTCTGTTGCACTGTTGTATTGATGACTAGAGATGGATAAGAACCATTGGTTTAGCAATTTGTGCAAGTTTGTTTAGCAGCCAAATGGGTGTAACCTCCAGCAGGCACCCACTTGGAGGTGGCACCCCAGTTTCCTTACCCCACCTCCTCCAGGTGCTGCCTCTAAGTGGGTGCCCCAACTTCCATTTGGCTGTTAAATGAATGGCCATGTACTGCCAAACCAGTGATTCATGCCCACTTCTATCAATGACACTCAACACTGTCACTCTTTTCCATCTAAATTTGGGGAAGGCATTCTGGTTTTGTTCCAGGATCTGGTGTCAGTAATGAAATGATGAGAATAAGCAAATCAAAACGTAATCCAGATAATTTAAAGGTACTCAGGAATAGGGATTTGTCTTTTGTTGGCTGTTACTCTGCTTCTACTGGGAATTCCTATATGTTCTTTGGGTGTACTCTTGGATTTTGCCTTGAAGCTGAATGCCTGGATTTTGGCTGGTATGTTGATTCACCCAATTGAAACCAGTGCTCTAGTCCTCATGATTCGCCATAGCAACACATACTTCAATTCAAAGTAAATGTGTGTGTGTTGGGGGGGAATAAATAAATAAGTAAATAAATAAATAAATAAATCTTATTTATTTATTTATTTATTTAACTTGTATGCTGCCCACTATGCAAAGGTCTCTGGGTGACTCACAATCAAAGTAAACAATTCAAATAATTAAAACATCAAATCGCAATAAAATTACAACAATAAAACATTAAAATACAATAAATACAATGAATTAAAATACTACACTAAAATCACCATCAGGACCCACAATAATCAGTTAAAAAAAACTTCTGGAACAGCATTGTTTTTACCTGGCACCAGAATGTCTTCAATGTTGGCGCTAGAGATGGGCACGACTCAGCGAAATTTTCATTTCCGTTTCCGTTTTTTCATTTTCGTTAGGTAACGAAACAAAAATGAAATTTTTTCAAAAACAAAACGGAAATGGAAACGAAACGAAAAAATTTGCCGTGTTTTTCGTTTTTGTTGCGGCAAGCACATTGAACTGAAAAGAATGCTAACGAAACAGAAATTTTTTGTTTCCGTTTTCATTTTTTGTTTTCATTAGGTAACGAAACGAAAATGAAAAATTTGCGGAAAAACCCAACGAAAATGAAAACAAACCAAAACGGACCCTTAAATGACCAAACGAAAAACGAAAAACATTTTTTTGAGTTGTGCTCATCTCTAGTTGGCGCCAGGTGGGTCTCGCTTGAGAGAGCATTCCACAATCTGGGGGCAGCTGCCGAAAAGGCCCTGTTCCTAAAAGCCATCCCTTTCCCCTCCTTGAGGGATGGCTCTTTCAGGAGGGCCCTCTGGCTGGATTTACTGCAATGTGCTGCTGCCATGTAAATTCACTTGCTTTGTCCTGCTAAATTCCTACATTGCCATTTGAATGCTTGTGGTTGTTTGTGACCAAGTGCTCCAGACTGCACTTAAACTTGACTGATAACAAAAATTTCAAACATGGAAGTCAGTCATATTATTGAGATGCCTGTGAGATCCATTTCATTGGCCACTTTCTCCACTAGCCTTTCCATATCTCCATATGTGAAGGAGGATGTCACTTTGGCAATAATGATCTACAAAGATCTACACAAACAACACCTCACCCATCTTAATTCCCGTAATGAGTTTGTTATCAAGACCGAGCTTACTCTTCTGAGAATCCAGGTGGGCGAGGTGTTGTTTATGTTTCAAGCTTCATGGCATGGAACACTCCTTTTGTTCCCAGGACAAGTGTTCTGCTTGCTTTCTTATCTCTGAATGTTTTGATATTACACCCTACATCGTAGCAGCAAAACTGAACTTCCTAGTGAGTGTTTATGTCCAAACTCTTAAGGCCGTGTCAAGGAAGAGACCATGTATGGATGCAGCTTCGGTGCACTTGTCCCACTGAACACAGTTGTTGTTGTTATTTATTTATTTATTTATTTATTTATTTATATACCGCCCCATCTTCCGAGATGGAACTTGGGGCGGTATTTATTATTATTATTATTATTATTATTATTATTATTATTATTATTATT
>JAHTLZ010000129.1:83336361-83365307 GCA_023846285.1 Phrynocephalus versicolor | reverse complement strand
TATTATTATTATTATTATTATTATTATTATTATTATTATTATTATTAAAAATAGCTTTCTATTCTACTTATTATAAAACAGCATTTGAAAAGTTGAAAGACAGAAGCTTTACAAATCACTGCAAAATGGAAAGTCCCTTGCTCCCTCCTCTCCATTTCTATCAAACTTGGGTTCAAGGTATCTTGTAAGCACATACAGATAACATGGAAGGAATAAGCTGTGAAAATCAAAGGTAGTGAAGAATAGAAATGGGTGCAAACTGACAAAACAGCAGTTTGTGATGGTTCATGGTTTGTTGCTATTAATGAACCATGGATAGATATGGGAATGAACTGGAAAAATGATGAATTCAGATGGTTCATGGTTTGTGTGGCTAATCATGAACCACAGACCCCCAGAAAAATGAACGGGTCCATGATTCATTTTTCTGGTTTATGCAAGGGTGGTAGTGGCCCAAATCTACCTTCTCCTTCCCTTCACCACTCACTGACCACTTTACACTGCCCCATTACCTTCTTACTGCCTCCTCCTGCTCCTCCATTGCCACATAGCAGATGGGTGGTGGGTGCATGTGAAGAAGCAGCAGCAGGCCTGGCTCCAGAATGGGAGGCTGGTCCACTGCTTCTGAGGATGGCACACAATGGTGGTTGTGGTAGTGGAGGAGGCAATGGTGACAGGGCCATGTAGGGAAGCAATGGGAGGCAGTGGGAAGGGAGCAGGTTGGCATCTCCTTTTACTGAACAAAACATCTGTTTCATTTTGTTGAAACAAATTGGTTCATGAAATGAACCATGAATCAGCCTGGTTCATCAGTTTTTTTTTCTGATTTGTGGCTCAGTTCATGCACAAATGTTCACAAACTTGCCAGTAAAGCAAACCATTTTGTGATTTGGGACTTCTAGGAGTGGAAGAAGAACCTATGCTTGAGTTACATAGGACAGATTTGCAGCAAGTCTTCAGCTGAGTCTCCTACCCCCATCTACATCAAGTTGGACCAAAAAGCAAGTCCCTCCATAAAAGTGCCCCTTTGCAGCTGAAGGGCATTTTCTTCATGGACAGACACATATCTCCAAAGTGTCTCAAAATGAACCATAAAATGACCTGATTTGTGGGGCTCTTTTTATTTATTTATTTATTTATTTATTTATTTATTTATTTATTTATTTATTTATTTGGGCTTCAAACCAGGGACACTCCGGGACAGCATGAGAGCTTTAATGCTCTCCTTTTCTCCTTCATTCTGAACTAAATTACCCGCAGGGTCGTTTTTGGGTTTGAGGTTTCAAATTGAGGGTGTTCTGTATTTGACAGGTTCTTCATTACAAGTGTTTCAAATCACGGCATGATAAATGTGTAATCAGGGATTGCATGGACCTCACAGTTGGCATCAGTGATTAGCATCTGGGTCATAGACTGAAGAGGCACATAGCGGTTGAGAGTTTCTGCACTAAAGTAAAATGCATTGAATTTCTATGCCAGATATAAAACTGCATCCATCTGTGCCATTCAATGGAGAGATCCTCTTTCTGTTAGTCCTCTTGTTTGCATTTACACTTCTTTTAATTTGTGTTTATGTGGACACCTCCAACAACATGTTTACCTACCAGGAAAAGTTTCTTAGGCTCATTCATTCAGTATGTGAATACAGGAGTAAGATATTTTCAGGAAGGTACTACCAGCATACATTTTTTCCCATCAACTGATTCTTGAACTGCTTTGATTCCAACTCCCTGGAAATAAGCTCAGCAAGAAGGAAAAGAGACAGGAGAAAAGAATACCTGATGGATGTGGAAGGGTTAAAAACTCTGTCTTCCTGCCCACTGCAAATCCACTGGCCACCCATGAGTATTGCAAGGGAAACACCTGTTTGATGATAGCAAGTTTGCTTGTTTTTTTTAAAAATATTGCATTTGTATGCCAGGTTCCTTCCTTCATAGAATGAACTCAAGTTTCCAGGCGATCTCACACCGAATCATTTTACATAAAGCTTGCTTTGCTTTAGCAAGATATGTTGTACATCTCTTGGGCCTTCTCATACTTCCCTAGGATGTTTGTTTTACAAGATCTAGCTTTGTGTTTTAAACCCCAGCTAGAGATGATATAAGGCTGATATAAGAGACCCAATAAAATATGAGTCAAATGCATGCAACCATCTCATCATGAATAGAGATGGGCATGAAATGGAAATATAGCATTTCATTTTGTTTCATTACTAATGAAATTTTAAAGTAGTTTTGTAATGTAATGTAATGAAATGAAACGAAACGCTATGCTCCACTGGGTCCTAGAGGCACCAAAATTACAGGGGAGCTTACTCAAGCTCTTCCCTGAAAGCCCCCCCCCCCCAAATTTGGAGAGGTTTGAGGTTCAGGGGGCTGAGTTATTTACCTCCAAAGGGGGGGTACCCCGAGGGAAAAAATCATTCTAATTGAAGGAAGCTGTCTCCTTCTTTGGAGGTTTTTAAGCAGAGACTGGAAGGCCATCTGTCGGGAATACTTTAATGGGGGTTCCTGCATGGCAGGGAGTTGGGCTATCATAGAATCATAGAGATCCAACTCTATGATTCTATGATTCTATGAAGCCAAGCCACTAATCGCTCACCCGTGGGGGGAGCTATTGTGTATTCCCAATAGGCCTCCATGTAAGCAGATAGGTTGGTCAGACATTATATTAAGGTGATGGTGACCTGAATGTGACCCCAGATGTTTTGACTGCAATAGTTCGGCAGTGAAGCATTCCGAGTTACATCTGCACACCTAAGTTGTTTTCAATGGATGAGGTTCCATTGATTGGACATGGGCTGCAATGTATTGCTGGATTGGCAAAGGGGCCTTTGGTCCAACATTTTTGGTGTTGGTGCTAGGCATAAGGCACTCGAGTAGCCCTTTTACCGTGGTGGGTTGTGTGAAGGGAAGACCTTTAAGTCAGTTCCAGAGGAACCCCTGAAGGTGTCAGCCATTTCACCTTCCATATTTGTTGAGCTAGAAGTTATGTAAGGGGAGGGGGAATTTAAGGAGATGTCCCAGGCACCAGTGAACAAAGGTTCAGTAGACTTAGGTGGGCTGTGGCTGGGGGGAAGATGTGCAGAGGAACTGGGTAGAGGAAGATGTGCTGTACAGAGGACAGCACATTTTGGAGCCAAGAAGTCACCCTTGAGAGATCTTGTCCAAGGGGTTAAAGGGGCTTCAGACACAGAACAGATTTGGCACTATAGTAAAAATGCCAATGAAACCAATAGCAAACACCAAATCAAATCAAATCAAAACAAAACAAAGGATTGAGAGATATCAAATGATTCAACAGCAATAGTGTACTTTTCATATACAGTACCTAATTTGGTCTGAATGCAGAATTTGGGTTTTAATATAAGATACAAAATGTTTTTCCCCTTTGCCATTTGCATTCGTCTTTTCTTTCTGTCTCCTACCTTTAATAATATGGAAGGCAGTATTTTCCTGTTCCTTTCAAGGCAAATTTATTAAAAAAAAAAGGGGGGGGAGAAGAGAGAGTAATGAAGCTTTGAGAAAGAAATGTGTCAAAAATATTTCAAGTTAAGCATTTTAATATATCATGCTTTATTGAGACATTTGGCATATTTTCTCTAGCAATATCCCCCCAAAGACTTTGGCATGCCAACTCTTTTCCTTTTCCCAAAGTACTGCTGTGAGCTTTAATTAATAGCTTTTTAGATTTTAAGGTAGCCGGAGGCAAACTTGTTTTAACTGGCACACACAGAGAGGGGAAAAAAAGTATATATTGACACACCTTTAAGGCAGCCAGCTTTGCTTCGTATTAATATTGATAACAAACTCATTAATTAGGCAGTTGCCAAAGACTAGGAGGTGGTGAGGGGGAGGATGAGTGCTCTCATAAAAATAAATGCCATGAAAGTTGCACATCATTGAGGACAAGGGTCTGCCTGGGGCAAAAGCTATGAAGTTGATTCTTTGTTTTAACACTGGCAATCAACCCCTCAAGTAACAACATCCCTCAAGGCCAGCTGTTCCATTTGATCAGGCAGTGAGGAAATTGGAACAGCCTTTAACTGGACTTATGATGCTTGTCATCCTTTTAATTAATGATTTATGGTCCCGCCCCAGTTACTGCCATGGCCCTTTTCACCACACATCTGTGGTTCCACCCAGTGGAGGCCACCCTGGTGTTGCTTCCTGTGCCAGCTGATGTTTCTGCATGCTGCTTGTCCCTCTGACTGTGAAGCGTTTGTAGACCATTCCTGCGCCATTATCTTTTGACAGATAAGGGTTCAACCAGCTGTCTTGAGACTCTGCTGAGAAGGTGCCGGCATAAGAAGAAATGTAAGGGATGCAGCCTCCTCCACAACTTTAATATGCATATAACTCTGAACAAACCAGGCATTGTCTCTCTGGCTTTGTTTACTTGTTCAGAGCAGGAGCAATTGAGTAGCTTGTGTTAGGACACTACATCATCTCCAAAACCCCAGAATTCTAATGTATTTTGATGTGTCACTATGCAGTCACAGTGTATGATGGTTTTTGTGGTAAGAGGAAGCTATTCTCTGGAATATTTAAAGATGAACAGTAAGCACCTCTAGGTTAAAACACATTATTCTCTGAGGCAGGGCTTGGGCATAATGTGTAGATAGATTTAGATATATAATATGAAGAATTAAAATTAATGTGCATGGTCATGTGTGCCTATGTTTCTGGCTTTTTGGAAACAAAAGTGCTGGGACCCTTCAAAACATGCCAATAGTGCCTCTACGATTCTTGGGGGAGTCAAGGAGAATTTTCTGTATCAATTTTTTAAAAATAAAACCCTTGGTGGGTGTTTGAAGGCACCCAGGTTGCTGGGAGTTGCATTTGGTCCCTCTAGGGCTTCATGTGGTCTGCTGGACATACTGTGTGTTATCTGCTCTTGCTGTAAATGCGGCAGGATGTGTGTCTGGTGATCTCACACAATTCCTGAATTGTGTGGCAGTTGGAGAAAGAAAAGACAGGGCCTCATACCCTTCTGCCTGCCATGGCACTCTAGAAAACAGCACATTTGGTTCATTTTAAATAAACAAAAAGAATGTTGCATCACACCAACAATGTAACAATGCAAATACAGCTCAGAAGGAAGGGAATGACATGCCAGTAGGTTGTCGAGGTAGGTAACAAGAAATAAAATGTGTTACTTAACAAGTATTATTCTAAGCTCTGGCCTAAAGTTTAAAAAAATGGCACATGCTACAGAAGCTGTCTAGAGTGGTTGCTAAACCACATGGCACCGTGATTTCAAATTGCTGTACTGCAGCGAAAACTTGCTCATGACCTGGGGCTCGCTCTACCTTCCATCCCTCCAAGGTCGGTAAGTAAGCTTGCTGGAAGGGGGCATTGATTATGTAGCCTGCATAAATAATTTGAAACCAGCCTGATTGCACCTTAAGTGCTATGGGATGGTATGTAAGCATCTACTATTTCAACAGTAGTATCTTACACATCTTATACCACATCAGAGAGCAGTAGGCCATGTTAGAGGGTGCAGGTCAAGCATTCTGAAACAGAGAGGTCTATCTGCTGAAACAAGAAAATGGTCAGTGAGTGCAGTGAGAAAGAATAGCTAGGTGGAAGGGCTGCCACTGCTTCCCTCTACCATCTGTTACTCGACTCCACCTAATGGTAGGGCTGGTCCAGAAGAGTAATAACAACAACACATGTATTTTCTGCACAGGAGAGGCAGCGCCTGGATTCAACAACTTCTACTTGATGTTAAGAAAAATGAAAACAAAATGGATGGTAGTGGAGAGAATAGAAGATGGCATGATAGACAATCATCTCAAAATTTTTATTTTGCTGAATCCACTCAGATAAAAAAAAAGATGATCTTCCGCACCACAGAAAAGTTAGCATTCCAAAGCTTCATCTGCTCAGTCAAATGTTTATCTTCATGAGCTAAATCTGCCCCCCTTACAGACACTTGGTTAAGTACCATTTTCTAGCATACTATTTTAGCATCATTTTTCTAACTTTTAGGTGGGGTGGTGTCTGAATGTGTGCTTAAGGCTCTTGCGTGCTTCCTTTGAAGAAACTGGTTTGAATTCCATTCAGTGGTGTTTGGGGGGTTGACTCAGCTGCAAATGGGCACCTGAGCCCTTCAGCTAAACAAATTAAAAGGAATTCCTGTGGGTTGTCTGTAGGCCTTCGCAAGGGTTTACTTTGCCCCTGCTGTTCATACAATCCTCAATATCAATTTTCATTAATATAAAGAGCCTATTTTTAGTATCTTTGCTGTTGAAAAAGCACACACAGGCAAATGAAAGCAGTGAACCTGAATGGTGGAAGATCTGTGTTAGACTTCAATGCCTAGATTTGTTTCAGATGATAACTCCCGGGATGGGGTGGGATGTTCCAGCAGTTTAGGTGCATGAAGCTAACCTTTTCAGGCTCTGGATCATAGCAGACAACATCAGTGGTGCCTAAGCTGTGTAAACTTCTACTTCTGGAAATATGGAAAAATGACACCCTTGTTGGGATTTGGAGGATGCAGTAATGTTCTTCACCCATGCAAGGATCTGTTAATTTGTTTCTTTTTCTTTTGTTTCTCTGGAACAGTTGTGGTCAGCTCCCATTGTAGTCAGTGGGGTGGAAAGCACTACACTGTTGGATGGAGTCATGGGTGACAGGCAGAACTAGGGACAAAGTGGGTACTAAATAATTATTTACATCTACTCACTGCAGGCATCAACACAGTCTTATCTCCAGTAAAGAGGCAGGCAGGAGTGGGGCAGATGGGAGGTAATCTAGTTTGAGGTAGGCAATGCCCCATTTGCCACCTTCATTCTGAGGTTATATGTTTTACATAGTGTTCTGTTTATTAACCAGTCTGGAAAGAAGCTTGTGAGTAATTTGAATGACAAACAAATATGAAAACCCTATGCATTTGCAGAATGTGGCCTGCTATTCCAAATTCTACAACCAGAGTGTTGTAGCAGTTGGAGTGTGGTGCGTCAGAAGGGAGAGAACTCTTACTACTTCCCTAGTAACCAAATAAAAACAATTTACACAGACATCTGGGCTGGTTGAGTTATTTGCTCACAGCCAGCTGTGTTAGAAAGTACTGTAAAGGGATCCGGGACTGGATTGCCCAATGTTTCTAATTCTATTTTACAATAGGCATTTGAAGGTGGTGGTGGTTGCATGCTGCTGGATCTCCTCTCCACGGGATCTCCATAGGGTTGCCTGGAACTTATGGCAACCCCATTAATGAGAGATCTCCAAAATGTCCTGTCTCCAAAATCAAGCCTGTGTCTTCTTTGAGGGAATCAACCCATCTTGTATTTGGTCTTCATTTTTCCTGATGCTTTCAACTTTCAACCTTTCCCAGCATTATTGTCCTTTCCCGAGAATCTTGCCTTTTTAAAACGGACAGCCTCAATTTTGTCATTTTAACCTCCAGATATAGTTCAGGTTTTATTTGATTTCTGGCATTCCAGGGTATCCACAAATATGTCCTCAAGGACCATATTTCAAACAGATAATATTTTTTTCTGGCCAACTTTCTTTACTGTCCAGTTTCATACCCATACATGGTGATAAGGAATATAAGAGTTTGATTTATGTATTCTCGAAGGCTTTCACATCCAGGATATGATAGTTCTTTGAGGGTTTTTTGGATGTTTGTCTGTGTTCTGGAAGTTTTTCTTCCTGACATTTCACCAGACTCTGTGGCTGGCATCTTCAGAGGGCAAGGAGCTCAGGGAACTAGGAGTTCTCTCTGCGCTCCGGGGTATAGAGTGAGTGAGACTGTGGATTTTTTTAAAAATTGTGGGAAAGAGGAAAGAACCAGTTACTTACCTGTAAAGGTGGTTCTTCGAGTGGACCTTTGTGAAGCCACACGGATGGGTATCCCAAGCACCCCTGTGCTAGACGTCGGACTTCCCTAGCAATGGGAAAGTTTCTTAGTCTCCTCCCCCTCACACCACACATGCGCGGTGCCTTTCCACCCAAACCCCTCAGTTCCTCTTGACCACCAAATGACAGGTAAGACCTGATCAAGGTGTGATGGTCAGAGGGGAGGCGGACAGGTGCCATGTGGCTTCACAAAGGTCCACTTGAAGAACCACCTTTACAGGTAAGTAACTGGTTCCTCTCCTTCGTGGCCTTCAGGAAGCCACATGGATGGGTGATTGCAAGCAGTACTCACTAGCAGGAGGGCAGTCACGCTGCCACAAAGGATAGCACAGCCCTCCTGAAGGAAGTAGAAGACTTCATGTGGTCATCCATCCAATAGTGCCTCACGAAGGTGGTAGGCCTTGACCAGGTGGCTATGTTGCAGATATCCTCAAGCGGAACACCTTTGGGGAAGGCAGCGGAAGAGGCCACAGCATTGGTGGAGTGGGCTTGAACACCAGAAGGCAACGGCTGCTTTGCCAAGGCATAAGCCAGTTCAATGGTTGCCACAATCCAGCGGGAGAAGTGCTGTGATGACACTGGAAGGTCTTTAGAGGCAGAGTCATAGCAGACAAAAAGGTGCTGAATCTTTCTGAGGTCAGCAGTTCGAGACGTGTAAAACACCAGAGCCCGACGCACGTCCAACAAGTGAAGGTCCCTCTCCAGAAGGGTAGAGGGGTTAGGGAAGAATGTGGGTAGCACAATGGGCTGGGACATGTGGAAAGACGAGATGAAAGGAGACATCAGGATAGGCCATCACCTTGTCCTTATAGAATTGAAGGTAGGGAGGGTCACAGTGGAGAACACAGAGTTCACTTGTTCTACGTGTCGAGGCGATCGCTAACAGGAAGGATGTCTTAAAAGTGAGGAGTCGGAGGTCTGTAGTAGCCATAGGCTCAAATGAATCTGTTGCAACACCAGGGATAACAACCACTGTGGAATGGGTCTGCAATCAGGGAATGTGTTCCTGAGACCCTTGAGTAAGAGTTTAAGTCTGGGGTGCCTAAAATAAGCAGAAGCAGGTGAGAGAATAGGCTGGTGAGCTATAATTGCTGACAAGTTGACCTGTAGGGAAGCCAGAGACAGACCAGACTTTTTAAGATACAGCAGATATTGCAGGACGTAGGGGGGTGGGGGCTCGATTGGAGAGAAGCCCTTATCTGCTGCGTAGTTTAAAAAATGCTTCCACTTATAAGAATAGAGAAGTGTTGTAGATGACTTTCTACATGCCGCAAATACTTTGTCCATCAGCAATGTATCCTCCAGGCTGTGACCTGTAAACGAGGAAGGTCTGGATGTAGGACTTGACCGTTGTTCCGGGACAGGAGGCCCAGTATGAGTGGCAGCTGGAAGTAGTCCGAAGCCAGGGTGCGCAGGGAGGTGAACCAGGGTTACCTGGGCCACCATGGTGCTAGCAGGATCAGATTTGGTTGTTCCTGGAGAATCTTGATGACTACTTTGTGCAGTAGAGGGATCAGAGGGAAGGCGTAAGCTTGGGCGCCTGTTCACGGGAGGAGAAGAGCATCTCTTTGCGAGTCCTTGCTGAGACTGGCCCTGGAGCAGTACAGGGTGCACTTCCTGTTCTGTTGAGTGGTAAAGAGGTCCTGCAAGGGACGGCCCCATTTGAGACAAATTCTGGCGTAAGTCTGGTGATGTAGCTCCCATTTGTGGGAGGTGTTGTGTTTCCTGCTCAGGGAATCGGCGTCGATGTTTTTGGAGCCGGCGATGTGTGAGGCGATTGGATGGATTTGATTGGAGAGGCACCACTCCCAAAAGTCCAGTGTTAGCTTGAGAAGATGGCTTGACTGTGTTCCGCCCTGCTTGTTGATGTAGTACATGGTGGCTGTGTTGTCGGTTGCCACCAGTACTAC
This sequence comes from Phrynocephalus versicolor, assembly GCA_023846285.1. Taxonomy (NCBI): domain Eukaryota; kingdom Metazoa; phylum Chordata; class Lepidosauria; order Squamata; family Agamidae; genus Phrynocephalus; species Phrynocephalus versicolor. Next base: position 83,355,523 of record JAHTLZ010000129.1, on the reverse strand, counting down.
ATTGCCGGATAGGTGTCGGATGAGTGCACGAAAGGCCTTGAACACCGCCAGGAAGTCCAGTTGGTTGATGTGGAGCCTCTGCTCTGTAGAAGACCAGGTGTCGTGGATCTTGAAGTCGAGACACAGTGCCCTCCAACCTATGGTGCTGGCGTCTGTTGTCACCTGGATAGTCGGAAAGGGTGAACAGAAGGGACGGCCAACCATCAGGTTTCTCCAAGAAGCCCACCAGGTAAGGTGATGAGGTAGGTCTGGCGGGACAGTAAGTATTTTGGAGGGTGGATCTGTCAGCAGATGGAATTGAGATAGAAACCAGCTCTGTAGATGGCGGAGCTTTAGGCGGGCATGCGGTAGAACCACTGTTATTGAGGCCATGAGGCCTAACAGTCTTTGCACTTGTATGGCATGAATGGAGGCGTGAGGCTGAAACGCAGGTAAGAGTTCAAAGATTTCTCGAAGTCGTTCCTCTGGAGGGAAGGCTTTGGCCTGGATGGCGTCCAAGGTGGCTCCTATGAAAGAGACTATCTGAGAAGTTTCCAATTTTGATTTTTTTCAAGTTGATCTGAAGACCGAGGTCCTGAAGGGTGTTGAGGATGAACTGGATGTCCTTGGAGGGTTGATGTTGGGATTCTACCATGACCAGCCAGTCGTCTAAATAGGGGAAGATGGTGACTGCCCTTGTCTGAAGATACGCCGCCACTGGGGCCATGCATTTTGTGAAGACCCTTGGCGTGGTTGACAAACCAAAGGGAAGGGCGGAGAATTGATAGTTGTTCTTTTGGATGGCAAATTTCAGGTAACGGTGGTGAGCAGGATGTATGGCTATGTAGAAGTATGCATCCTGAAGGTCTATCACGCCGAACCAGTCACCCCTGTGTAGCAGGGGTATGATCTCCTCCAGGTGACCATACAAAATTTGGTAGGACGAAGGAAGTGCTTGAGTGACCTGAGGTCCAGAATCGGTCAGAGGCCACTGTCCTTTTTCGGGACCGTGAAATACCTTGAGAAGTGTCCGTTTCGTGCTTGAAATGGGTGGACCCAATGGATGACATTTTTTAACAACAGGGATTGAACCTCCTCTGAAAGACAACGGGAAGGTTCTGAATAAACCATGTCCCCCAATGGGGGGAAGAAAGAAACTCCAAATGGTAACCATCTGAAATAACCGAAAGGACCCATTGGTACGAAGTGATGGCCTGCCATTGAGGCAGAAAGGGTTGAAGGCGGACGATAGGAGGGGAGTCAGAAGTCCTCCCTCTGTCTCCTGTCTCTAGACTTGGAGGACTTGGAGGTGGAGCGCTTGGATGTTCTAGCCCTGGATGACTAGGATCCGAATCCGGTGGACCTGTTGGGCCTATCCCTGTCAAAGGACTTTGAGGAGGACTGCTGATAAGAAGAGGAAAATCCAGTTTGCTTAGGTTGAAAGGGAAAGGGCCGCTGTTGTAGTTGAGGCAGTACATTGAGTTTTTTAGCGGTGTTTTGCTTCTTATGATGGTCTTCCATGAGGTTGTCAGTGGAAGGATGGAAGAGGCCGTTGCCTTCAAAGGGAAGGTTCTCAATCTGTGCCTTATGATCATCCAGAAGACCTTTTGTGCATAGCCAGGCATGTAGAAGGAGTCCAATAGCGGCACCCATGATCTTAGACGTACAGTCAAAAGCATGGTGCGACGTACGCATTTGTTGGGCAGCGAGTGACATGGCTTCGTCAAAGATGAGGCCAGCTTCGTAATGTTTGGACTCCAGAATCAGTTCCAGAAAGGGTTGGAGGTGTGCAAGCAACTCTCGTTGGTACGCCCCCATGGCACCGTGGTAGTTGGCAATTTTAAGGAGTAATGAAGCAAAGTTATAGACATTCTAGCCAACAGTATCCAGTTTACACCCCTCCTTTGAAGGTGGAATAGGGACCTGTTTGGTCCTGGATTGGATTTGAGAGGATGCCACTACAGCCGAGTTCGGCTGTGGATGTTTTATAAGGTAGGTAGCCTTATAATCATGGACTTTGTACAAGACCTCTTTCTCAACACCACCATGGATCTGATGTTTTTAAAGGCCTCTTCAGCCATTGAGGTGAAGGACAGTATCATCGTGAGATGAATTGGTGTGGATTTGTCCGACGAAATCTTGCCAAAAATGTGGCAAGTATGTCGGGGTCGAGGGCGATGAATTGGCAAATCAGTGGTCTTTGCCATATGAGCCACAAAGTCAGTGTAATTTCTCATGGCTTCTGATGAGGAGGGGGGGAGACCTCTCTTCTGTCTCCGACTCCGGTGTGGTTACCAGCTGCTTCGAATCCGAATAGACGGATTCTGTATCACAGAAATTCGAATCCAAAGATGGGTCAGACAAGGACGGGTTTGAGGGCTGGTCAGCCCAGGATGAATCCGATGAGTGGATTGACCATTGTTTCCTGTTGAACCTCAAGGAAAACGCCGGTATCGGAGGTACTGGGATGGAGGCAGAAGCTGGTCCCCGGCGAGAAGTACGCTGCTTCTGTGTTCACTGAAAAACTGCATTCAGGCTTTTGACACATTAGGGTGTCAGCAGTGGGAGAATTCCCATTTTGTGAATGCTGTTTGAGCAAACCACAACATCTGTGATGATTTACCTCAGGAAATAGAGGGGGGTGACAATTAATTAATTAATTAATTAATTAATTTAGTTTAGTGTATTTTTACCCCACCTTTCTCTTTGGAAAAGGACCCAAGGCGGCTTACAGTAACGAGGGGTAATATATAGTCCAGTACAATTAAGACATGCTCAACTATTGAGAATGGTGAACCAGTGCCTTAGTGGTTGTAGAATTCTTGAGCTTTATTGGGGGGTGGGGGTTCAGTAGTCAGCCAACTTCTCCTTTGGTATCAGCACGTACATCTACTCTCTTAGTTCTTATTTTCTCCTTCCACAGCTCAATTTTTTTGACCCATTATTTATATAAAATGACCTGTTCATCTCAAGCAGGTCATCTGTGGGTGTTGACACCAAGAGAGGCCTGGAAGACTACAAAGAGAAGTTGGGCCTTCTAGGTGATCGCCCAACAATTATGGAACAAACTACCTTTGGAAATTCACCTAGCTCCCTCATTGCAGATATTTAAATGAAGATTAAAGAACTGGTTCTTCAGACTGGCCTTCCTGACCAAGCAGATAACAGCTGGCGCTGATATCTTACCATCTAACCCTGCTCTGGTTCTACTTTTCAGTCTGTTTTCTTCAATTTACTTTTATGCTTTTGATTTCTTTGTTTTGGCTTATTATTGTCGCTATTAATTTTTGTTAAGGTTTATATTTTTGATGCTATTTTTCTGTGATTTTTTTGTTTGTTTTATTGTTGTTCACCACCAAGAGCAGCCCCTGCTCTGGGCAGTATACAAATTGAATAAATAAAATATAAATAATATATTTCCTTATTAGACTTTTAGACCGCCCATCTGGCAACATGGCCATTCTGGGTGGTTTACAGTAACAACACATGCATATACTACAGGGATCAATAACTACATAATAAAATTAATAAACGAAAAATGAAAAGAAAATTTAAACAATTCATGTACAGTAGAAAAAAACATTAACAACAAACAACAAACACATTATAACAGGATGGAATGTCATACTGCAATAGGCGGGGAATATACGTAAAATCATCACTTCAGTTAGTAGATATTTGATATTAGGTGTTAAATAGTTGGGTAATCCCTGCAGCTATATCCCGATTTTGCTGGAACATCCAGGGTTTTAATAATTTTTTGAAGGATCCCAGGGAGAAGGCTAGGCAGATTTCAGTCAGAATGCTGTTTGACAAGTGTGGGGCGATTGCTGAGAAGACCCGATTTAGAGTTTTACCTTTACAGGCTTCTCTAGGTGTTAGCGCTCTAAGATGCCCATCCTGGGAAGAATGGGTGTTATGGGCAGTTCTCATTGGGCAAAGAAGTTCCATCAAGTAAACAGACTTGCAAGGCATCCCAAGTAAGCATTGACGATGGTGACTGAATTAGCTTGTGTGCCTGCTGCACTTGCTGTCCAAGGAGAAACAGGGTGAGAGCAACTCCATTTCAGGCCACCTTCCAGAAAGACATTCTATAGCATGGAGGCCCTCAACAGAAAGACCCTGTCTGGGCTATTTGTCTAGTGAGAATTACCAAAGATGATTGATATCCGATCCTATTGAAGAATGTGGGGTGGTTATCTTACATTGGCTTCTATAATCAGCTTGCGATTGAAAAAAAATCTGCATGGAACTATATGATGAAGCCATGTACAAAATGCAACCTCATTTTTTTTGTATGAGCAATTGAATTAGGAAGTCACTCAGCATGTTGGAAATAGGGACAGCTGAGAAACACACAGAGAACATTTCGTTTCTAATTCAGTGGCTTGTTGACAAGTTTCTGTTGAGATAGGACTCCAAGCCAAGAAATATGCATATATGCTAAATGGGAGAAGAAGACAAAACCCTTGGAAGCACAGGGATGATTCTGAGATGGATGAAAGGCACCTATTTAATGCCACCCTTTGAGATGCAATCATTGCAAAGAGAATGTAATCACAATATCCCATCAAATTCCATGGTTATGATTCACTAAGGTAGGGATGGTGAGAATTTTGTTTCAGGTTATTTTATATAAGAATGTTGGCAACATTTACAAATAGAAAGAATATCTGATAAAAAAAGATAAATGTGGGAGAAACTGATACCAGCAGATTCAACCATCCAGAGGGTATTGCATTATTAACCCTTAAAAGACTGAGTTTGAATATTTTGGATTGTACCATATTTGTAGCACTAGAGTAAACTTGTTACTGTTATCATTGGAGAGGCAATGTTTAAGGAATCTTTAAGAAATATAATATAGTTCCAGACTTGGAATAAATGTTGCTAATGAAGAAATGTGACTTTGGCATATCCCCTACTGTGTTACAAGGGCATTTGAGGAGTCACACCTAACTCTTCCTTCCCGCGGTACTAGCTGGGAGTGTTCTTTTTGAACAGAAGGCTAGGCAGAGCTAAATCTAGCCCAGTTTCAAAACATTCCAATGGAGGTGGTTTCTCCCAGGTGAGCTTTCCTTAGGTGTCTGTAAGGTGATCCACATTTAGGTAGCTACATTTAGATGTCTGGAAGGAGCCACATGCACGATGGTTAAAGTGCAGTACTGCAGTCAAAACTCTGCTCATGACATAAATTTGATCCCAAGTCATTCAGGTAGCCAGTTCAAGGCTGACTCAGCCTTCCATCCTTCTATTGCCAGTTTCCTTCAGACAGGGCCAAATTGTAGCCAAGATAATTAAACCATAAACCACCAGACAAAGATTTAAGTGCTATGAGGTTGTATATGAGCAGCACACTTTGTTTTGCTTTGTAAGGTATCTATGTGTCAGGTAAAACTCCCATAGTGGGGAATTATGAGATTTGTATTCTATGAAATAATAAAGGCCATTCTTATCCAACACAACAATTAGGAAAAATACAAATAATTCCTTGAGATTATGATTGTATATAGGTCACCAAGTTACTCATCAATAAGGTCTTCCATGTTTCTTGATGGCCATCTGTCAGGAGTACAGTGATGGGGGTTCCTGTATGGCAGGGGACTGGACTGGAGGGCCCTTGAGGTCTCTTCCAACTCTATGATTCTATGATCATTGATTATGATCTACTGACTTGACTCCAGAAGGAATGCAGCTTTACACAGAACCTCCCAGTTCCTCCAGAACCTAGAACTTTTCCTTGGTTGGTAAAGATACCTCAATGAGTTTCATTGACCAATACCTGTGAGTGATCACCACTGACTAGCTATTTCCTGATATTTACACTGTCAAGGTATTCTGGCAACTTCAAACTTTAAAGAAAAGTAACCTGTAGCTTGGGACAGTATATAATAAGAAATCTAATAAGTTAAACGCGACAGTTTTAGCACCATCCTAATAAGTTTTTAAGTAGTGTTTTAAATTTTGTAAGCAATTTTAAGAGTTTTTAATATATTGTATGGTGTTTTATGTGTTTTATGTGTTTTGTATGGTTCCTTGTTTAGAGTGTGTTGTGGAACAGCACTCTAATGTTGCTGTGCATATCTTGCATATGCATAATGACAATAAAACTCTATTCTATTCTATTCTATTCTATTCTATTCTATTCTATTCTATTCTAAGTCATTACAATGATATCTCTAATTTAAAAGAGAGAAATTATTACATTGAGTCGTACCTGGAGTCATTTTACAGTCTAATCAGTAGATTTCTAGGATGTCCCATTGAGTTCAGTAGGGTGAACAGTTAAGTGGTTATAAGTCTGTTGAATGATAGATTGAATTTGTAAAATAAAGACACATTTTCTTCAATTTTAAGTTTCTGAGTATATAAAAATCAAATACTTACTGAAGCTGAAGTATCTTATAGTTTTGCTTGGTTCAAAATCAGGCAGATGACTAACAAACAAAGGGATACGTCCGCTCAAGTTTGCAGTGATAATTGCCATTTAATGGGTGTGCCATTTTGGAATGAATAAACAGGAATCAGAGCAAAACAATATTCTGACAATGATTTATTTATTCATTTTATTTAAAATATTTGATCTCACCTTTCTTCTTAAAAAAGACCCAAGGAGGCTTACGTCATTTAATTTTTTTCCCCAAGCTAAAATTGTAAGTACATGAATATTAAAAAAGAATATTCAAAGTAAATGTAATAAATACTAAAACACATTCAAAACAGAGCACAATACAGCACAAAGAGAATTAACACCCCAATGTCTACCTCTGGTGTCTTATTTTGCAAGTTGTTCATCCGTTGGTTGACAACAGAAGGAAGGAGGCATGTTGGGATGTAGGATTCAGCTTTTCCTTTTCTTTGCCCTGTTCTGTCTGCAAGAAGACACAGCTTAATAAGACCAAGAGCAGACTGGACAACAGACTGAGCAGGCACAACTCACTAGGCCACATTCTTCACCTCGATGCTGAGATGCATTTGTGTTTTAATTACAATTTGCATCTATGCATGGAAATCAGCATATGCAATTTTATCTATGTCAGTGTGTCCCTTTATCTTCCTTTGGGGTGAGGTGGAAGCTCTGAAGGCCTCAGATGTAATTACTGCAATCACCAGTGCTACTGACTCTACAAAGCATGCCTACCAATGTTCTCCTAGAACAGGGGTGCCCAAACTTTTTGTAAGGATGGCCAGATTTGTTGGCTGAGAACGTGTCAGGGGCCATTTGCTCCCTGACCCTGCAACCCCACTGTAGGCCCCACCCATTGACCCATAAGCCCCACCCACTGACCCCTTGCAACCCCACCCACAGGAAGGAAGGTGGAGACCAAGGGAGGGAGGGAGGAAGGTGGAAACCAAGAGAGGAAGGAAGGAAGGTGGGTAAAAAGGAAGGGAGGAAGGAAGGAAGGCGGGGACCAAGGGAAGCACAGGGAGTCGTGGCCACAGGTCGCCCATTGGAAGAGGTGATCTGTGTGACCTTACACCCCCCCAAGCTCCCCAGCAGTGGTGACGGCTCACCCGCCAGCCCACCCCAAAGCTTCTTGGCAGTGGCAGAGGCCCGCTGGCCAGCCCACCCCCACACTTTCCCCTGCAGTGCCGGTGGCAGCAGACCGCCTGTCCACCCAGCCACCCAAGCTTCCCAGCAGTGGCAGAAGATTTTTTTTTTAAAAAAAATCATGGGGTGAAGGAGGGGGAGGGTGGGGCGGGCCAGCCAGCCGCGGGCCACTCAGAATGGCCAGACAGGCCAGATTTGGCCCCCGGGCCGGACTTTGGGCAGGCCTGTCGTAGAAGCTTTTGTTGATCTGAGTAGATGTGCCTGGGCTGGATAAATAGATGTTGTTCTTTCACAGGCTTGTCTATGGTTTTTTTTCAGCTCTCAGAATTTCCAAAGACCTGGGAGTTCTGGATAATGGAGTCCAAAAAGTAGATTTTCTAAGTTCTCCCTGTCTGCTATGAATCAGCACTGTAATTGCAATCATATATTTTTTCATTACAGCCCAGGTATCCTGGCGATAGTTTTTTTCCCCTTAAGAAAGAACCTGCTAAACGAGTCCAGCCGTTCTTCTAGCCCAAAGGAACACATTGCTGTCTGTCCTGCATAATCTTGCAGGGTGTGACTCACTAAATCACTATGCTCAGGAGATGGCTTTCAGCCTTAGTTTCTAAGCTCGTTTGCCCATGTGCTAATAATATATATCATCTTCTTTGACCTGCCAAGCTGGAAGGGTTCCTATGGATCATCAAGTCCAGCCCCTGTAAAGAAGGCACAGCGGGGAGTTAAACTCCCAACCTCCCAGCCAGCAGTTCTCTCAGATCATTGCATATTAGGCATGAGCACGACTCGGCGAAATTTCCATTTCCGTTTCCGTTTTTCGTTTCCGTTACGTAACAGAAATGGTAATGATAATTAAGCCGTCAGAACTCGAACTCAAACCGAAAAAAGAAAAATTTGGTCGGGTTTTTCGTTTTCATTTGTGGCATCGCAACGATCGCGCAATGCGAAGCACAGAAAACTTTTTTAAAAGTTTTTTTTTTAAAAAAAACCCAACTCGCGGCCAAAAAAGCAGGCGAAAATATGCCTGCCTGAGGCTTTGCCACCTACCAGAGGGGTGGTTTCTGGGGGGTCCCCAGCCTTCCCCCCTCTTCTCCTGTCCTGGGCTGCTTGCACCAGGCTGGGCAGGGTCATCCTCATCGTCTCGCCATGCCATGCGGTGGGGGGGATCCAAAATGGCGACCACAATTTTTATTTTGAAATGGTGGTCAAAAAACACACCAAATCACCACAGAAACATGTGAAATTTATTTATTTTAAATGCCTGAATTTTAATAGTAGCAGCAGTGGGTTTTTTATAGCAATAAAACGTCATATTGATTTTATTTTATTTTATTTTATTTTATTTTATTTTTTATTTTTTTAGACCTGTCCATTTGGGCTGGGCATGGGATGGGACCATGCATTTTTTTTTAACCATTCCACCAATGGCATTGCCAGGTTTTTGACTGACACTTCTGGATGTTTCGGAGGCCATAAAACGCCAAGGCACCTTCCAGAAATCGCAGTCGGGTGTATAGATGTGGTTGAGGGAGGAGGGCTGGCTGCTGGTGCTGGTGTGATCCGATCGAGATTGGGGAGGGAGGCTGGAGACTTTAGGATTTAAGTTAGGCAGGTAGGGAGGGAATTGAATTTAGAAAATAATTTCTTTGATTCCCTGCAGCTTTGTCTGCTGAAGGGAACAGCAGTTTATTCTTTATTTCTTCTCTGCCAGTTTGTGAGGATTTTTTTCTGATATTGGATAAAGAGGGAGGTTCGACTGGGAGTGGGAGGTGTGGATTTATTTTAAAAATATATTATATACTACCATTTATTTTCTGTTTTCCCAACTTCAGTTTGCTTGCGCACACACACATTTAGGGTGCAAGCCAAGAACAGAACCTCTATCCTAAGTGATAACCTAACTGCCCACTCGCCCGCCCACCCGCCCGCCCGCGCCGCCGCCTGCTCACTCGCCCACCCGTGCCTCCCCCCTGCCGCTGTCGCCGCCTGCCCATGCCCCCCACCCCTGCCGCCCGCCGCCAGCCCTGCCCGCCACCTAGGGCGCAAAAACACCTAGTGCCAGCCCTGATTGTGGGACGCCCCTATGCCCTGGGAAGTCAAATTGCGCTAAATCGTGGTGGAAAGACAAATGACAAACAAAATGACAAAACAACAAATTTTTGAAAAATTTCGCGACAAACGGAAACGACCCAAAATGGACCCGTTCTGACAAACGAAAACTCGAAACGTCATTTTTTCTGGTCGTGCCCATGTCTATTGCATATACTTCCAAGGATCATTTTGAAGTGCTGATTTTGAAGCTTAGCTGCTTCTTCATTTATCAGACTCCACGTACGAGTGTTGCAGAAGAGATTGTGCACCAGGTTGAGTCCGATGGACAGTGCCAGCACTTTCATATTATTATTTGCTTAGTAATTATTTATTTCCTGCCTGCCTACCTGCTCATGAGGGAATCCGACAATTGTGGCAGCCTGGTAGGCTTCTGTTCAATATGCTAAAAATGATGATTTTTAATGGATATTCCATTCCATTTGCCATCTACTGATTTTGTGTGTGTGTGTGCATGCGCACGTGCATGTGTGTGTGAGAGTGTGTTCTCCTTCATCATTCAATCCGTATTCCTTGAAGGGTTCTCATAGCAATGAAAGAGATCAAGTGCAGGAAGACATGGCAGCCTAGCCATCCCAAACACTGTGTTGGTCTCCCATGTCATGACAAAGACAGACTAAGAATGGTTCTCATGGGATTGTGCTTGCCCTGCCTGAACACACATTTGCTTGGAGCCTATTTAATCATTTATGTGCAAGTATTTACAAGTATCATGCCTCATCCGCTTTTACTTAAGTTTGCAGGCTGCTCCAATTGTACTTATACCACCTCCTACCCTATCCTACCCTATCCTACCCTACCCTACCCTACATTATATTATATTATATTATATTATATTATATTATATTATATTATATTATATTATATTACATTCAGTTTAGTTTATTTTGTGTGTGTTGCATTGTTACAGTTGTAACTGACTCCCCATGACCCCATGTCCTAAAAACATCTGATCTCACTTGATTTTGGAAGCTAAGCAGGATCGGCCCTGGTTAGTACTTGGATGGGAGACCACCAGGGAATATCAGGTGTTGTAGATGCCTGGAGGAGTAACTGGCAAACCACTCCAGTATTCCTGCCCAGAAAACGCCATGGACATGGACGAAGAGTAGTCACGACTGTAACAACACAACACACACACAACACACAGAGAGAGAGAGAGAGAGAGAGAGAGAAAGAGAGAGAGAGAAGTTTAGTTTAGTTTAGTTTAGGAAGGACCAACCATGCACCTGAATTCTATTACTCTATGAAAACACTTTTTAAAACTAATCTGCCTTCTTTTGTGGTCAAATTTTAACTTCAGTGACTTGCCTGACTGATGGGATTGCTAAAATACAATGTGTCATGTAGACCTGTGGGATGAAGATGAAGCCAGTCTGACTCAGCTTTCTATTGCAGGAATCTTGTTAGCAGGTGTGGGGAGAGAGCTGCAGGAGGCTTTCCATGAACACCTTATCATGGACTGACCACTCCTGATCCTTGTGGCTCAGTGGTTAAACATCTGTACTGCAGCTATAACTGTGCTCATGACCTATGGTTCAATTCAAGGTAGCAGGCTCAAGGGTCACTCAGACTTCCATCCATCCACGGTTGGTAAAATGAGTACCCATCTTGGTGCGGAGGGGCCAATGTGTAGCCTGCATCATTACTTGTAAATGACCGAGAGAGTGCTTTAACTGCCAATGGGGGGCATATAAGTAGCACAATTTGCTTTTTTGGGGCATTTGATAATTTCTTCATAAGGGTTGGGATGACACTCCTAATTAGAGATGGGCACGACTCAAAAAAATGGTGTTTCGTTTGTCGTTTGTCATTTAGGGGGTCCGTTTCGGTTCGTTTTCATTTTTTGTTGTTTTTTTGCAAATTTTTCATTTTTGTTTTTGTTACGTAACGAAATGAAAAAACGAAAATGAAAATGAAAAATTGCTGTTTCGTTAGCATTCTTTTCAGTTCAATGTATTTGCCGCAACGAAAATGAAAAACACGGCAAAATTTTTCGTTTTCATTTTCGTTTTTTTGAAAAAAAATCGTTTCCATTTTTGTTACGTAACGAAATGAAAAAACGAAAACGAAAACAAAAAATTGCTCGTTTCGTGCCCATCTCTACTCCTAATATCTTGCTATATGGATGGAGAAGTTTGTAAGATCTTTCAGCTTTAAACTTTTTGAACCACCCATCAGGTTTTATGGAAAAAGTCTTATTTTTGCTTCCATAAATCATGCTCAAGCTGTTACCAAACAGATGTATCCTGGGTGCTCAAGAACTGATACAGATCTAGCTCAGAGAGATCAGAACTCTTAGCTCAATTGGGACGAGTCTTCATTATTGCAGACTGACCAGGTGCTGTGAATGCAGCCTTGAGTTTTAGTCTTCTGTTTAAAGGACCTGTCAAGAGGGCTGAACCTATCACCCAAAAACCGGGTCAGCCTCTTGGATGTTTTATAAAACCTGGAGTAGATTTACAACCCGGCTGAAATCAGAGGCACCAAATACTGTGAGGCCTAATTATGTCAGCAGGCTGTTTAGTCTGGTTGCTGGAGTACATGTAAGCTATTTTGACAAAAAAGCAGTGGCAGAGATGGTTAGGCTGAATCCACAGCCATGCCATTATTTGAGGATATTTTGAAAGTGATAGTGGCACACCCTCTCCATAAGAGGACTTTCTTGTATCCAGGGCTCTGCAAGAACTGCAGTCCCATTGTTGTCTATGCTTCTTAACATCTATATAAAGTGTGATGCCTCCACCACATACTCCAATGCAGACACAAATTCTTGAAAAATTAAGAAAAATAATAATTCTGGTTCTTGGAGGAACCCATGAGTAATAGCTTATGCTGAGAAAGACCAAACCTTGAAAGTGATCAGCCACATGATTTCCACTTTTTTCTCCATTTCAAAGACATGTTTAGACTGAACATCCTCCAGTTATGACTATGCTCAGACAGGGATAACTACCATGGTACATAATGTACTGGCAATTTTCAATTTAGATTACTGCAATGCACTCTTACATGGGGCTGCCTTTGAAGATTATATGGATGCCATAGCAAGTGCAATATGCAGCAGCTAGACTACTAGCAGAAATGCCTTGCAGGCCCTGTATGATACCAGCTTTAAACTAGTTAAACTGTCTGTCAAAACTCTTCTGGCTTGAATGGAGCATGTGGATAATGACTTTCAAAACCCCAAATGGCCTGGGGCATAGATAACTGAAGGAGTGCCTGTCTCCATATATGCCTGATTATTATGATCTTCTGGGGCGGGGGCTCTCTCAGATCTGATCACTGAGTGGTGCAATATGCAGAGACGTGAGGGAGGCTTTTCTTAACTAGCACCCCAGGTGTGGGATAGTCTCCCTTTGTAGGATTAACTGGCATGGACATTATACCTTTATTGCAGCACCAAATAAAAACCTCTCTGTGTGGCAGCAAGACATATCTCAGTCTAGTTCCCATTTCTTCAGTATGCTGGTTTTGGTTTACTTCAAATCATTAAGTCCTTTTGAAGTGTTTTATGATTGCTTTCAAGTTATGAATGTCATAAAGAAACATCATCTTATACATATTCTTTCCAGAGATTCTGAAAGATCCTAGGAGGGGGAAATGGTCTCGTTATTTGCCAACACTGACCATCCATGTTCACCACAGACCCTACTGCCATGAACAGATCAGCTCAAGAATGGAAATGCTCGGGTCAGTATCTTACTGAGCATCTGCTAAGCAGAAAATCCCACTGATATGGTAAACGAAAGATTGCACTGCCTGTAGAAACATTCACAGACCATGCTTGCTTCCCAGAGATCATTGCTTGTATAATGGCAATGTTTATGTAAGGTGTGCAATCCCATGTTACCCCCTTGGCAGGCCATTTTGCTCCACATAAGCTCAATTGGATAATGCCCGATGTTTAATCAGTTAGACCGACAATGCCTGCAGAAGCCTTTGACGGCATCCAATTTGAATAGACATTAGCAATCGTCTTGGGTCTGATTTATGCACTCTTAGTTAGCAATGCTGTTAATAATGACCATAGCATTGCCATTGACACAAGGGGCCTGAATAATTTTCATTTTCAAAGTATATTTTTCATCGCTGGCCTTTCAATTTTTTTGGGTAGAGAAATCAGTACCCAAACAGACGAGCAATGAGAAAATTCATTATTCCAGTTAATACACAATGTCTGCCTGACCAGTCACATTTCGACAGTTTGAGAAAGCAGATGGAGCTCTGCCAAAGCACAAACTACATACCTGGGTTATTGCCAGTGAATGGAAATCTCACACAGGAATCTATGGTGAGTGAGCAGAAAGCTCTACGCATCACTCTTGGATTGTTTGGTCCCTGGTTGCTACTATTTGGTGTGTAGGAAATCATAATGAGAAATCAATGAAAAATTGTATCTAGAGTGACTTAAAGAATTGCAGCTGATACAGATCAGAAACAAGCATGGTGGCAATGTCCCAGCCTCCTCGTGGTGCCACTAGAAAATCCCTATTCCTAACAGGGTGAGCTGAACTTGGACCAAATAGGAGGCCAAAACAAGAATAGCGGAGCCCACTACAAAGTGGGACAAAAGCAAAGAAGAAGAAGAAGAAGAAGAAGAAGAAGAAGAAGAAGAAGAAGAAGAAGAAGAAGAAGAAGAAGAAGAAGAAGAAGAAGAAGAAGAAATATCAGAAACAAGCACATATTTAAACATACAAAGTTGTGGTTAAAGGCTGCAAAATTATCACAATATTTTTAAAAATCCAACTTTTGAAAAAAGCTAAAACATATTTGTTTTGTAAACTTAATAAAACTAGCACAGCACAAGTCAATTTAGAAGGTGTAACCTTAAAAATAGACAGTAAGTAATTAAAAACAAACCGAAAATGAACAATAGTACTGGAGAAACGGTACTGTAGTTCCACTAATCCGTAGTGGAACTACAGCCATGATAATTAGAGCCCTTGATGTTGTGCACATTGTGTGGATTCTCCACTTAGTGTCTGTAAGCTTCCACATGCATAGGTTTATCCACACAAGATAGTGTTATTGTTATTCTTCTTTGTTACTTTACTACCAGACCTCTCCACTACTAGGTAGTACAGTACTTGAAACAGTTTAGAAGCATCATACAGCAATTAAAAGCAAAAAGAAATTTGACCACATGCTTCTTAAATCTTAAATTTAGATAAAACCAAACATGATTATAAAACTTATATATAATCATATATATAGCCCTTACTAAGGCCATTTTCAAGTAAGGGTACATAAACTGGACCCCAGCCTGTCCTGTGCCTTTTGGGAGACATTGGGCCCATCTAGATGTTGGAGCAGTTCTGTTTGTACTTAACACGGTTTTATCTTTAGTGTGATCTATTTTGTCTTTTACCTGAGTGATTCAAGTACTATTCCCACTGGTCAACAGGTTTTTTGTTTCATAAGAAGTATCTAGAAAGGTTTTGGGGTCACCCCAGTTCTTTTGATTACCATTTTCAAAAGCACTCCTAGCCCCTTTCTAGGTACTTTCTTTAACTTAAGGAAAATATTGACGTTTACCAGAGCAAACTTCTCCAAACTGAAATGTACTAGACCAACCTGTAAGGATTTGGATTGCATAGTGACATAAGGTTTGCATAATGTGCTGTAGGCAATTGATGTTGCAGTGCAACCACATTGGAAATCTTTGCTGCAATTTGCAGCCTATATTCAATTCAAAATCATAGGGGCTGAGGACTGATTTGGGAGTTTATTGTTCATATATTTAGGTGTGATGCATGCTGCATTCCAGCTCACAGCCTTCTCCTTCTTTCCTTTCTTCCTCTGGCTGCTTCTGTATTCCTGCTCATTAAATGCTTCAGACTATTTTGTTTCTCGAAAATATTTCTACAGAAAAATAACATGGAAACATACTTAATAGTCTAAGAGCACAGAACATCAAAATTTGGTACAGTAACTTTTCAAAACACATCACAATTCACATGTCAGAATGATTCCAGATTAAACCTCCTTTCCATTTGCATTGTTACTCTTTCGACTTCACAGAAAGAGTAGCCTTCATGCTAGATGGTGTGGTATGAAAATCTAATAAATAAGTAAATAAGTAAATACTTTGAAGTAATATATGCAGGAATTACCTCATTTCTGGGCACAGTTTATAATGCCAATAGTATAAAACCATATATCATCAGATACAATGCCATTCCAGAATGCCTTACTAGAAAGTAGTGGAAAAGAGCAGAGCTGGGAAAATTCCTTTTCACAATGTATGCATTCGTGAGTGAAATCATGTGCAACTTGACAGCAAATTGCTGCTAATTTAATGAGTTGTTGGTTGTGTTCCTGGGTGCACATCTGATTGCATGACTGAGCACATGGCCAGAAATGCAACCAGCAACACTTAATCAGTGGCAATATGCCACCAAGAGCTAGGCAATTTCCTTTACGCAAGTATAAAATCACCACTAGGATTGTGATCAATTAGTTGCACCTAGTTCTATTTTTTTATGAAGTGCTGCATCCACAATTGGCCCCAGCACTGAGTTCCTCTTCTAAAGAGGAACTCTATTTTACAGGATTTGATTACTGTTCTTCTCTTAATGCAGCCTAATTTTTTTGGTGGATACATTGCACTCTTGGCTCATATTCTACTTGTGGTCTACAGCAAATCCATGATTCTTCTTGCTCATGATATTACTGAGACAAGTGTTTCTCATCCTATAACTGTGTGTTTGGTTCTCCCCATAAGATATAGAAATCTGAACTTAAATTTTGTCCATTTGTGAAGGAGTGTGTTCTAGCCTGTCATAAGATTGACTTCCTTTTCTTCAGATGAACTCAATAAAAAGACTCCTTTTTGACGTCAAAAGTCTTAATATTTATTGTGGGAATGTCAAGGAATGCAGGTAAATCCAATTTAACATTTAACTCATCAATCAACCTCAACAGAGAGATGAATGGGCTAGAAGAGTCCCCATTTCAACTGAGAAGTTCAGCTCCCTTTCAGGGTTCTAATCTAGCTCAATTTCTTTTGCACATGACTCGGGTAGTGCCAGCAACAAGGGTATCTGGTCTCCGGGGACTCCCTCTGTCCATAACAATCATGGATCATATTTCCTTCTCTCCCAGCCCATTTTCCCTCTCTCTGAGCCCACTCTTGTGCCCAGAAACTTTGGGCCTTTTCCCTCTCCTCTCTTTCAATCTGGGCTCTTTCTTCTCCACCACTCCCAGGTTTCTTTCTCACCCGAGTACAATGCACCTTCCCTTTGTGCCTACCATCTCTGGCTATGAGCCTTCTCTTTGGGCATCATTAACTAAGTGCTCCTACTTGTGGGTCCATGGATTTTCCAGCCAGACCCATTCCCAGCCAGGGGTTAATATTCTCGGTCTACCCCTTTCCACTGCCTCCCTGGCTTCTGACAGCACTTTATATCCCTTCTCCTTTCTGTCCTCCTCTCCAATCCTCAGCTGTTCCTTTCATGCTCTTTTTCTTATTCCATTCCCCTGCCTTTCTATCTCCACTTTCTGCAGCTCCTGTCCCATCTTCTCTACATTGGACGGTCTCCTGATCAGGCCCTCTCCAACCATCTCTCTGGTTTCTCCACTTCCCACCATGTCTTCCTTTGACTGTTCCAGGTGTACAAGCCATTCTGGGGAGGGAGCAAACGGCACTCATCTGTATCATCTCCATAGGTCTGTTGGTTGTTGACTCTAACCACTATGTTCCTTTGTTTTGTTTTTGGCCCAATTATATTAGTCCAGATGCTGTCAGTGGTACAATGAAGTTCATGTTCCTGTATTTTTCTTCAGAGATATATACATTTGGCATATACCGAGACCCCATCTCCGTTTCTGACATTCGTATATAGACACCAGGGATTGCATGGTTTGTGACCAGCTTTCTTTCATACCTTTATGAACATGATTAATGGGCTCCATTACAGCTGCTTGGACTTTTCCTTTTATTGTGCATGAGTCTTCATACATCCTTATCTCTGCGTTTGTGTCTCTTTCCACTTTCCAATTCAATGTAAAGTCCTTCTGACTAAGTTCTTCATGCTGTGGATGAATGCATTCGTCCCAGTCCTTGTGAGGTGCAACCTATCGCTTGACACCAGACCATCTTCCGGGAAGCTTAGCCAGGTTCCAAAAACCAAACCCCTCAGTACCTGGCAGGATGAATAAGAAAAGTATCTGGGCCCCCAAATCCTTATGTTTCCTTCCCAGAATGTCAAAGTATGGTGTAATCTTTTCTAATTTGCTCTTGACTGTGTTGTTTCTTCCCACACAGATGAAAAGAATGGTTTTTATGACTGAAGCCAATCCTTATGTCAGGGGTGCCCAAACTTTTTGTAAGGAGGGCCAGATTTGGTGGCTGAGAATGTGTCAGGGGCCGGTTGCTCCCCAACCCTGCCACTTCAGTGCAAGCCCCACCCACTGACCTATAAGCCCCACCCACTGACCCCTTGCAACCCCACCCACAGGAAGGAAGGTGGGAACCAAGGGAGGGAGGGAGGTGGGGACCAAGGGAGGGAGGGAGGAAGAAAGGTGGGGACCAAAGGAAGCACAGGGAGCCATGGCCACAGGTCGTCCCTTGGAAGAGGCAATCTGTGTGACCTTGCATGCCCCCAAGCTCCCCAGCGGTGGCGACGGCTCACCGACCAGCCCACTCCAAAGCTCCTTGGTGGTGGCAGAGGCCCTCTGGCCTGCCCATCCCCACACATTCCCCTGCGGTGCCAGTGGCAGCAGACTGCCCGTCCGCCCAGCCGCCCAAGCTTCCCAGCGGTGCCGGTGTTCCCAAACTTCACAGGGTTCCCAGTGGTGCTAGTGGCGGCAGCCCGCTCGCGCACCGAGCTTCACAAGGTCCCCGGTGTTGCTGGTGGCAGCGGCCCACCTGCGCACCACCCCCGCCTGCGTTCCCAGCCTCACATGGTTCCCGGCGGTGCCGGTGACAGCAGCCCACAAGCTTCCTGGTGGTGTCAGTGTTGGCAGAAGACTTTAAAAAAAATGGGGCGAAGGAGGGGGAAGGGAGGGGTGGGCCAGCCAGCCGGAGGCCACTCAGAATGGCCTGGCGGGCTGGATTTGGCCCCCGGGCTGGACTTTGGGCAGACCTGGCTTATGTTATATCCCTAATCCACCTTCCAGGGAGACAGCATACCTGGCAAATCCATGGATTTTTTTGCAGAATATTTAAATTTCAATCCCATGCAGTAGGGAGTCTCCTATTACAACTACTACTCTTCTTTTTGTAAGATTCAGTGGCTTGGCTTGGCTGGACTTCAGTCTGTCTCATGTCCTCCCCCAGAGGCTCCTATATATCTTCCTTAACTTGATAGTGATTGCAATTCACTTTCCTGACTCAGCAAAACTGCCTTGCCTAGGGCTAGTATTCAGATGACGGCATGCTGTCTGCCAAACTCATCTTCAAGCATTTTAAAATGGTTTTGTATTTCCACTGGTGAAATGTAAAGATTTTTTTTTATTATTATTATTATTATTATTATTATTATTATTATTATTATTATTATTATTATTATTATTATT